>CM068824.1:164194945-164667445 GCA_028554795.2 Sinohyriopsis cumingii
ATAGCGCCACATACATGATTGATGGAAGAAATATCGAATCGATTCAGAAGAATGTTGATGTTGCTACAACAATAATTGGTCTAGCAAGATATTCTGATGATTATACAAGATCAGCTGGTCCATCAATGATGTTTGCTAAAGATAATACCAACCACACTGATCATGTTCAGTATATTAAAGTACAAACACCACGAGGTACTGCAGCTTATCCACAACCAGTTGATTTTGAACATGAAGATAGACCAGGTGCTGCTTTTGATAAAAAAGGTATTAATGGAAATTTCAACTTGGGATTTGCAACATGCCGAGCAATGTTGTTAGAAAACAGAAATTTTTCATGTGCGATTCCGCTGTCTCACATCTTCGGATTTTGCAGATATGTTAGAAAAGTCATCTTTGGAGTTAGACACACAGTTGTACTCATAAGAAAAGGTGGTGATAATGATGCGATCTGGTGAGGGGATGGTGTTGCTGATGATGGTAGAGTAAATATAACAAAGCTCTCATTGAAGATGCTGGTATTAACTTCATCGGTCACAGAAGAACAGAAATTATTGTCTTTTATGGATCAAGGCGGTAAATCATTACTATCATGGTTAACAATAACCACAGATGCTGCTCAAAGTACCATTAAAGGTATATTTACATGGCATATAGCATCACAGCAAGGTGTTTCACATATGATATTTGACAATTTCGGTGTTAGCGAGGTTTCGTTGAGGATAAACGGACAACAAGAACCATCCGAAGATATATCATTAAATTATACCATAAATCATGTGGCACGCACATATCATCGTTTGATGACATTTATGGGATGTGATCTAAACATAGACACAGGGCTGCAAATATCACAGTTAGATTTTACAAAACTGTATCCGATTAATTACTTTTCACTGGAGCATCTTGATTTATCTAAACAATCTGTCGTTAATATATACTTCCGAGCTTATGTTAATACCCCGCCAGAACTCGCGGCTGGTCCACTAGTTATTTATGGTCCTTACAGTGCAATCGCAGTTATACTTAGTGACAAAACCATGTTACTTGAAGGTGGTAGCAGTCGAATGAGAATTGTTGATGCACCAGTGGAAAATCTATAATCATTATTTTCAGCGTGGCAAGTATTTATCATAAAAATGTCATACAGTCATGTTAACGTAACTCTGACTCCCAGTCAGGTCAAGAAACTTCAATCAAATTCAACAAAAAACTGCGGAACAAAAATAACGTTAAAACAAGATCAGATTTCTAGTGGTGGTCCAAATAAACTGTCACTAACCAAGAATCAAATTAAACACTTCAATAAAGCACTGAAATAAAAAACCAGAGTTAACTTGTTCTTTCTCTGAGCGCCATTAAAGATATGGTTAAAACAGGTGGTATTTTTCCACTTCTTGCAGCAATACCAGCGTTAATAGCTGCTGCCACTCCAGCCGTAGCAAAAGCAGCCGCGTTAGGTGCTGTTGGAACCGCTGCTGGAATGGCTCTAAAATAGCAACAGGAAAAGGATATAAAAAAAAAGGGAAGGGGTCTAAGATTACCAGGATCTCGTTGGGGAAGAGGTCTGAGGCTTCCAGGATCACTTCGTTAGATGCTCCAGCATCAAATTTTGATTTACTCGATGCTGCTAAACGATTAAAAATAAAAAACTTTAGGTGTTTTTATGCGAGATCAATTACCGAAACAACCAAACAGTGTTGAAACAGGTATTATTAATCTCGACTCAAATTCAGGGCCCGGTACTCATTGGGTATCATACGCGGTTGATCCACGTGGAATCATTTATTTTGATTCATACAGTTTAGCTCCACCGTGTGAGTTTATCAAGTATGTTGCACGACTCCACACAAACAATGACAGATCCGCCAATATGTGGCCGTGAAGTAATTAATGTACTTAACGCTATATCAAAATCATCCAAACTGCCACATAAAGTCGTGCATGATTATACAAGCAACTGATTCGTTTTAAACAGATCTTAAATTATAATGGTTGATATTTACGGAAGATCTTCTACTGGCATTAAAAAAAAGAAAGATGACATTGATTTGTCGAAGTACGCGACTAAAGATGAACTCACTGATATTATGAATCTTGCTGGAGTTGACCCAGATGAGGTTGTTATTTTTCAGGATCGATATGGTAAACTAAAAACTAGCAATATCAAATGGAATGATATAGTTCAACGAGTACTCGGTGCGGTCACGGATAACATCCCTGTGTTTACTGACAGCGGAGAAATCAGGGATTCAAGTATATCGTTTACAACTATCAGAGATGAAATTGCAAAAAGTGTTGCTAATCGTGTGAAAAATACCGGTGACACAATGACGGGAGAACTCAGCATGAATGAGAATAAAATAGTAGTTTTAAGAGATCCAACATCTGACGAAGATGCCGCAACAAAAAAATATGTTGACACCAACTACAGCACCGTAGATGGTAAACTATCCACACTGCGGGCCGAGTATGACGTTCACGTAAATGCGTTTACAAATCTCCACAGAAATTTTAGAAAACTTAACGAAACCGCAGATGAATTTTTTTGTAATCTGTTGACCGTTGATGCAAAACTCTGATATAAAATAAACATTAGATACGATTAAAAAAACACAAGAAGACATCGTAGCAGGCATTCCTGAAATTGTTAATAAAACTAGTTTAATTAAAATTCCACCCGGAATAACTCCCAGGCATATAACCAACATCGTGTGCATGGTATCATCTGGATTTGCAACATGGTCAACGCAGAATAATACTTTCAAATATACCATAACAGTCACTGGCGTGTACAGGTTGTCTGTGTTCAGTGCTGCAAAATTTGAGATATTCACAACATATCCCTGGCAACATTCCACCGATAGGTTTTCTGGGGTTGTCACTGTTGTATTAAATAAAGGAACCGAAGAAATATTTACACTGGAAGCAGCTGATAAGACATTAACCTCAACATCTTACTGGTGGTTTTTGGAATTTGTAGCTGAAACACCTCAATTATATACTGCATAAAATAATAATGAGTACCCCAATCGACGTTCAAAATGATGTTGGATCACAACATTACAGGTACAATCAAGTGCGTGAATGGCAAGTAAAATTAAAAGATATCATTGAACAATATACAGTAAAAATAAAAAAATATCAACGACGACTAGTTATCGTCGACGTAACTGTTTATTCAGTATCCACTGTTGTTGCTGGAACCGGTGTGATATTATCAACAATGGCAATGATGGCACCAGTAGCAGTGACAATCTGTATTTCAGCTACAAGAACGATTGCAGGTGTTCTTAATATTATTGCCAAAAAAATATGTACTTCCACGAATGAAAAATTATCCGATTACATGATCAAATTACATACGGTGATGGTCGCATATTACAAATTATCTTTGTTATTATCAGTGAGTCTCCGTGATGGAATTATATCTGCTTTCGAGTTTTCAGAGATGTTGTTGTTGTTGTTGTTGTGGGGTTTAACGCCATTTTTCAGCACGATAGGCTATACATGGCAGCCAGTATTAATGGTGGAGGAAGAACCTGGAAAACCCCGGAAAGAACCACCGACCCACGAGAAGCTACTGGCAAGCTTTCTCACATGCCCACATTGGCTGAATCTTAGACTCGAACCGCCGCAGACAGAGGTGAGATGGCAGTGATCTGTAACGAAGAGCGCTTTAGACCACTTGGCCACTCGGGGCCCCCAATATGAAAGGTACTGACCTATAGTTATTACATCCTAGTATTACACCCACAATACTGATATTGCATTCAATGAATTTTTGAAAGGTACTGACCTATAGTTATCACATCCTAGTACTACACACACAATGCTGATACAGCATTCAATGAATTTGAAAGGTCATGACCTACAGTTATTATATCCTAGTATTACAAACACAATGCTGATATAGCATTCAATGAATTTGAAAGGTACTAACCTATAGTTATTACATCCTAGTACTACACCCACAATGCTGATATAGCATTCAATGAATTTGAAAGGTCATGACCTATAGTTATTACATCCTAGTATTACACCCACAATGCTGATATAGCTTTCAATGAATTTGAAAGGTACTGACCTATAGTTATTACATCCTAGTATTACACCCACAATGCTGATATAGCATTCAATGAATTTGAAAGGTACTGACCTGTAGTCATTATATCCTAGTACTACAAACACAATGCTGATATAGCATTCAATGAATTTGAAAGGTACTGACCTGTAGTCATTATATCCTAGTACTACAAACACAATGCTGATATAGCATTCAATGAATCTGAAAGGTACTGACCTGTAGTCATTATATCCTAGTACTACAAACACAATGCTGATATAGCTTTCAATGAATTTGAAAGGTACTGACCTGTAGTTATTACATCCTAGTACTACACCCACAATGTTTTTCCCAATGTCATGAACATCTCCTTTTACAGTTGCCAAGACAACTGTACCATTGTATGCATTCTCCTGAAAGGGAATAAAACATTATTTTGCTTTTATAAAATACAACCATCTAATTGTATTCGTATAATATATTGTATATATTCACTTGTAATACTAGCTGACATCAATGTGCCAGCAAATCTGGGTCTATGAAGTCTGTAAAGAGTACTCAGAAGAACAAACAACAAAGACTCTAATCTGCTAATGCTTTAGGTGATGCTAGATCAGGATCTATGTTGTTTGCCACTGAACTCAACTCCTCCACAGAGTATATACAGTAAAAATGAAAAGCTTTCAATATTTGCAAATATCATAATTTCAGAATGCTATCTAATATGTCAAAAGAATTGTTTGTTCCCTAAGTTTTGTATGCATCATGAAACATATAGATTGAAGACATACCAAGTCACTTCCCCCTGCCTTTATTCTCTCCTCTCTTTCCTTTTCCATAAATGGAATGAGATATCCAACAGCTTTCTTCATGACTCGTGCTGACTTGATGACCTGAGGCAGAAACATCTTTCCTGCTCCAAAGAGATCTCCTACCACCTGCATGCCCTGTAAATAAGCTACAGATCTTTAATTACTTTCAAAAAGACCCGAACAACCAATGCATGCCACAACCAGAATGTTGATAAACAGTTAATTAAATGGCATTACAGTTCTCTACTCTATTGGGGCCCGAGTGGTCTAAAGTGCTCACTATTACAGATCACTGTCATCTCACCTGTCTGCGTGGGTTTGAGTCTCGGGCTTGGCCAATGTGGGTATATGAGAAAGCTTGCCAGTAGCTTCTCATGGGTCAGTGGTTCTTTCCAGGGTTTTTCTGGGTTCTTCCTCCACCATTTATACTGGCCGCCATGTATAGCCCATCTTGTTGTTGTTGTTGTTGTAGGGTTTAACGCCATTTTTCAGCACACAATAGGCTATACATGGTGGCCAGTATTAATGGTGGAGGAAGAACCCGGGAAAACCCCGGAAAGAACCACCAACCCTCGAGAAGCTACTGGCAAGCTTTCTCACATACCCACATTGGCCGAATCTTAGACTCGAACCTATGAAGACAGAGGTGAGATGGCAGTGATCCGTAACGGGGAACACTTTAGACCACTCTGCCACTCAGGGCCCCTAGCCCATCTTGTGCTGAAAAATGGCATTAAACCCTATAAGAATAATAACAACTCTATTCTATCTAAAAAAAACTGTGGTACATTTTCATTCATTTCAGCAGATTATGGGGAGAGGAAATAGTAAACTAGCAAGAAGACATAGGCAGCAAATGAATTCTTCTGCCATTATATATATATATATATATATATATATATATATATATATATATATATATATATATATACACATACATACACTAAGGTTTGTCTTCCTAATGTTTGTTTTAATATCTTTGTGTGCGCATTTTTGGAACTTTTGGTTGGCACCATATATCGAGTATTACTATGACAGGCCATTAAACCTTAATATATACCCTGGACTGTGATCTTGGATGCATGAACAAGCCATTCTCCATTTCAGAGAGTGCATTACAGATACAAAAGAACCTAACATCTTGCTTCTATAATTCTGGGTGGATGATAATTCCAAAATCTCTTAGATCACTGTTGTTTTCTATAAATACTGTAATTCTAGTACATGACATACCTACTACTGTCTACAGCATAGACAATTATCTACCATAGTATGATGTACCATTACATCAGGGTCTACACTATTTGTCCTGTTTATAGATTTGAGAAATCTGGTCAGACTCTTATCTGCTGGTACACTGTCAGACAGCAGCTCTGGTTATATAATATTTATGGCAGAATACATGTAATACATGACTTCCTACAGTAATTAACAAATTGCTGAAACCGCTGAGCAGAGTCTTTCAAACAACCACTTGCAAGCCTTTTGTGTGAAATAAATATATGTACATACCCCTCTACTCAATATGGCTGTTGCTATTTCTAAAACTTAATGAGAAGGATGTCTAATAATTTAAATTAATAAAGAGGTATAAATCTTACCGTCATGAGTGGGCCTTCTATCACATTCAAAGGCCTTGGATATTTGACAGTATTCTGTCTCGCTTCCTCTGTGTCTTCAATCACATACTTGTCAATTCCCTGGTATAAAATATGATCAATAGGCAAAATAAATTACAATCTGAAACACACACATCTAATTTTCATGATTAAAATGAACACATTTTGAAGAAAATCTTGTGCATTATTACTTTAACGTTGTTTGCATGTAAAACCACACAATCACAATAATGTTGTATGAACTGCTTATTGTTCAATAATTATACTGCTTCCTTATGTAATTCTCTGCAGACTGTATTTCCTGATTATCCTTTCTTTCATTGGTGGTGCTATCACTTAACAATGCACAGACTGTATTTCTGATTAACCCTTTCTTTCATTGGTAGTGCTATCAACTAACAAAGCACAGAATCTATTCCTGATTATCCTTTCTTTCATTGGTGGTAGTATCTTCTAACAATGCACAGACTGTATTTCTGATTAACCCTTTTCTTCATTGGTGGCATACAATGTGTTGTGGGGGAGCCCACTGTGCTAATTTGCATACTTAAAGTTCACAAAGTGGAACAACCCATTTCATTTTAAGTTATAGCTAAATCAAAATATGCTACCTGTATACTGAAGAACAAAAGTTATCATACATCATTACCAGCTATATTAAAAGTTATTACACATCAATGCCTTGAATAAGAATGTTTAAGCCATCTATATTAAACATTATTGGCAAGTTTGTGAACAGTGGCAACATTTCTTTGAAATCTGATTGTACTCCATATATGTATCTAGGGACCTGGGTGGCTGAGTGTTCGCTTTAACAATCACACCCCTTATTACAAATCAATGGTCACAAAGTAACAGAAAAAAAAGCAAAACCAACAAGTTTTATAAAACTTAACAGAGAATTTTTGCTTTTCTATAAATTATACTCTGCAATTTTGATGTTTTGTTATCTTTTGGGGAAAGCTGTCCAAACTCGAGTAACCAGTGGGATGCCTATGGGTTTGGATGCCTAGAATTAAATGGAGCGAGAGAGAGATTTAATTCACATAGTAGTCTTATGTAGACAATAATAGAATATACTGATCAGAACATACTCTCTATTCCAAAGCTGTGTAAAAATGAATGCGATTACAAGACATTGCTAACCTTTTAAGTTCTTTCATGATCAAATTTGCATATTTTTATAGACTTTTGTGGACATTGTCGCTGACCTTGTAGTATGGCACGGTATCACTCATACTTGATTTATACATGTGTTTCTATTGTGTGTTATTATTGTTTACACATTTGCCTTGACATTTCCTCTTATTCAGTCCTTTATCATTGTCATTTTCACATACGGCAAGTAGCATATTCACAAAAGTCATTCTGGAGTGGATAACATCAGTCAAAATAGCAATATTACCTAAACAAAACAGTTCTGACATACTGAATTGAACACCCTGATTAGTTCTCTTTATTATTCATTGTCTTAAGCTTTCCTGCATTAAGTACACTTCATCATCATAGTACAGTGTCTGTACTGGATAGTCAGAGTGGACAATGTCCACCATCATCTGTATATGTTTGACAGATGTGTCTAAATTTAAAGACGCTGATGTTTTGAGCTTACATTCTAAGTGAAAGCACTGATGGACTTGTTGACTTTGGGAAGGATTTTGCATCCTGCCTTTCACTCTATCTTTCACATACAAGCATGGAGGGGCCCAGAGGGGCTGAGTGGTCTAAAGCGCTCACCATTACAGATCACTGCCATCTCTGCATAGGTTCGAGTCTTGGGTTTGGCCAATGTGGGTATGTGAGAAAGCTTTCAGTAGCTGGGTTGGTGGCTCTTTCTGGGCTTTTCCCAGTTTCTTCCTCCACCATTAATACTGGCCGCCATGTATAGCCTATCTTGTGCATTAAACCCTATAACAACAACAACAATAAGCATGGACATAATGGGACTCTGTTCACAAATTATAGCAATCCAGAGGGCACATGTCCCTACATGTGCCTAAGCAGGACCAAAATAATTGTAAATCAAGTAGTATGGGGTTTTAAACGCAACCTCATCAGCTTCTATCACATTTATTCCAGCCCTCTCTGTTATATTCACAGTCTATGTAATATACATGAGATATAGATGGGAAAGATGAAATGTATTTATAGTTTCAGAAGGGCTTCATTTGAGAGAGTTTAATTCTTAATTTTAATAAGAGCAATAAAATGTATTTGATTGACAAACGTGGTCAAGGTGTCAAAATGTGCATGCACTCAAATGTGATTGGAGTGTCCACATCCACTTGTATGTAGGAAAGTATTGATAAAGAGTAAAGTACTGACAATCAACAATTTAGTCCAAATCTAATATGTAATTACTTGCAACATCTGAATTTCTTAAAATCATTGTCTTTTATATAGTGAAATATACATTGTATTTACCAGATATATTTAGCAATGAAAACTTAATATCAAAATTTATACTGTGCAAAATATGCATACTTCTGAAATCAAAAGGGCAAAGATTTAACCATATTCAACCAATACCTTAACCAAAGCATATTCCAGCCTTTCTTCAACATTTCTATTCCTCCACTCATCGCTGATCACAGCCTTCTTGGCATCTTTGCCCATGCTCTGTAAGGACAAATATTAACATGGTATAAAAGTAGACTCTGTATGTTTTCTATGTAGCATGCTTTTATGTTCTGTAAATTAGACATACTTCTGGATGCCTTATTTTCACAATTTCCAAATCTCTGCATCTTTGTTTTATTTTAAACACAAGCTTTCTCAAACAAGTACATAAATATAGTTGACTTTTATGCTTATGTCATTTAGTTGACCTTTAAGCTTATGTCATTTAGTCGACCTTTAAGCTAATGTCATTTAGTCGACCTTTAAGCTAATGTCATTTAGTCGACCTTTAATATTATGTCATTGCAGGAACAAGATTTAAAGTATCTTTACATATTAACATTAACTGAAATCCAGAGTAATTTACAGTACATTACAAAATGTAATTGGGTCATGCCAGCTTCTGAACTGGGTAATCATATCAAGCATGAAATAATTGGGTTATCATATCAAGCAGGTAAGAATTTGGTAATCTTAAAAAGCAGATAAGAATTGGGTAATCTTGAGAAGCAGGTAAGAATTGGGAAATCTTATAAAGCAGGTAAGAATTGGGTAATCTTATCAAGCAGGTAAGAATTTGGGTACTCTTATAATGCAAGTAAGAATTGGGTAATCTTATCAGTCAGGTAAGAATTTGGGTACTCTTATAATGCAAGTAAGAATTGGGTAATCTTATCAATCAGGTAAGAATTTGGGTACTCTTATAATGCAAGTAAGAATTGGGTAATCTTATCAATCAGGTAAGAATTGTATGCATATTCCAATGGGAAATATCAGTAGCAACATAGTTCTCTTTCTTTTTTTGAGGCCAAAAACATGGAAACAAAACAAAATTGAAGACAAAAATAATAATGTTGCCTGATTTGAACTTGGTCATCTTGCATGAGAGGTGCTCATTTATACCACTACAGCAAGATACTCATACCTAAAGTACAGCTGCTCATATACATAATTAAAGCATACATGCCAACCCCTGGCAAGGAAAAAGTGTAATCTAAGTGGACAAAAAGAGTAATCCACATATAACATGATACAAATTCAATAAGCATATGTACAAAATGATTTATTTATACCCCTGGACTTTTAACCTCAATAATTACTGCTTTAAGTTTTTGTATATAACACTTTGAGCTTTAAAAAGCAAGACTCTCGTGCTGCATTTCAAAACACTCTGTACCAGCTGAGACTATGAATGTTTTACACACCAGTAGAGCACTAAGAGCTGAGTTACAGAGCCTGGAATTCAGTTTTATTTTTGTTAACAATACTGAACAATCTCTCACAGTCAGCATTAGAATGGTAAAGAACCAATATCTTTTCATAGCCTGACAAAGAAGAGGAAATTTATATCTTCCAGTTGTTGGGTTTTTTTAAGCTGGGAAATAAGATGAAAAATATCAACTCTGTCTGCATGAAGTACATTGTCAGGTAGAGTGCCACCTTGATACTTCAGAAGTTCTTCTAATTTATCAGCAGCCTTTCCTGCAGCATGGTGCAACAAATCACATAGACAACCTGATATGTAAAATGATGGAGACATTTTTCAAAAGACAGATTGCAACTCCTTTATGAATTCCAGTCATTACTGATGCAGTATCAGCTGACAACCCCATACAGTTCTGCCAAATTATGTTTATTCAAAGCATTATCAAGCACACACAAAAAATGTTTTCTCTAGTGGAATCTACTGTTAATTCTGGTAATGAAAGAAAAGCACTCTGACTTTACCCTTTTCATTGTCAAGTCTCTTACACAGACTTATTGTCATAATCACTACTCCTGTCTGTTGTAATACTAAACGGTCCAATTTTCATGGGTTCTGCAATTTTAAGTGAAGTATCTTCTGCTAAACACATAACATTAGATGATTTTGTTCTAGCACATGCATATTTTCTGCAATTTTGGAATCAGGAAACATCTGTTTGAACAAAGGACCACCATAGTCTTCTACTGCTAGGGGCAGTCTGTGTTCTATTTAAGAACTCGGTAGATAATGCCTCTGCATTTATAAAATTTGTGTCCACAATTTAGTTCTTCTGTATAAAAGAAGTTACCTTAGTAATGGAGTTTATAAAACTAGCTAATTCAAGGTTTCTTTGTTTTACCACCATGACCAATATTAAAATCCTTTCCACACAGCCTGCAAGGGGCGTGAATCTTCCCTAGAAGGGAGCGCTGTATTGTGTAATTCATGTATTCATCTCTGAATCGTTTTTTTCTTTTCCTAATCCATCTGTGATATTATTTGAAAAATAATTTTGCTCTAACACACACATCGACTAGAATAAATATGACTTGGCTTTTAGCACCAAATACCTACAGACTGGTTCTGTACCATATATGAATTAGAACAAAGAATCTGCGAGCAAAGATTTTAAGTTAGAAAACCAGTCTGGTCTCTCCTAACTAAGCCATACAGCTGCTATAAATAGAAATCAAGGTCAATTGTTGAAAGTAGAAACCAGCATGTTTCTTGGAAATAGGGCAGCTGCTTAAATAGAATATAACTGTTAGGAAAGTGCATGCAAGTCTAAGGACAAGTGTACTCTTATGTTGTAGTTATATAGAAGCTGTCTTTTCTAGAATATGGTCTGTGGGATTAATGGATATTAATAAAAATGAGAAAACAAATTATTAATTTTTGGTGCGTAATCTGAATACATTTACATGTAAGGCATAATTTAGTTGGGATAAAAGCATAATAATTACACCAAAAGCATAATGGTTGCCATGTATGCTAAAGGCAGATACTCAAACACATGCCTAAAAACCAGCTGTTCATACACTTTTTTAAAGGGGAGCTGCTCATACACATATCCAAAGGGCAGATGCACATACACATATTCAAAGGGTAGGTGCTTATACACATACAAAGAAAACAGCTGCTCATACACATACCTAAAGGAAAGATACTTGTACACGTCCAATGGGCAGATGGTCATACACATATCCAAAGGGCAGATGCTTATACACATAACTAAAGGGCGGATGCTCATACACATCCCTAAAGGGTTGATGCTCATACACATACCTAAATGGCAGTTGCTCATACACACACTAATGGGTAGATGTTCATACACATACCTAAAGGGCAGTTGCTCATACACATATCCAAAGGGCAGATGCTCATACACATACCTAAAGACTGAATCATACACATACCCAAAGGGCAGTTGCTCATATACATACCTAAAGGGCAGTTGCTCATACACATATCCAAAGGGCACATGCTCAAACACACCTAAATGGCAGATAACTCAGCAGCAGATGGTCATACACATATGTAAGGGGAGGATACTCATACAAACAAATAAACACCTGGCAAGGCTGAATTAAAAATTGTCTGGATCTTGAGAGACTTGTTGCTTTGAAATTATCCAAAGAAACACTTGTAACACAGTTATCAAAAGGATGGTGGAACTGTTCTTGTGGTAACCAAATAGTGTGACATTAAAATAAAAAGTTTTATACCTCTCTCTCATCTGGGGAATTCCCATCATTTTTCAAAACTGCCATTGTAAAGCCTCTGCTGAAGAAACCAACACTAGACCATAAAGATTTAAAGAACTACTGCCCAGTTTTTAATCTCCCATTCATATCAAAAATCTTAGAAAAGGTTGTTCTATCCCAGCTAGTATCTCATCTGAATCCAAACAGTCTTTTTAGCAATGTACAATCTGTATATCACCCTTGCCACAGTACTGAAACTACTCTTCCAAAAGTAGTTAATGACATTCTCTCTGCTTTGGATAGCGGAAAGATTACAGTCCTCACCCTCCTTGATTTGTCTGCAGCATTTGATACAATAGACCATGATATATTACTTCACCATCTCCAGCATGTATTTGGCATTCATGATACAGCCTTACTGTGGTTCAAGTCCTACTTGGTCAACAGGACACAAATTGTGTCTGCAAATGGAATACACTTCAGCCCAGTTAATCTATGCTGTGGTGTTCCACAGGGATCTGTTCTTGGACCTGTTCTCTTAATTCTATACACTCGGCCACTCTCAAGGGTCATAGATCATCATCCAATTGTACGCTGATGACATCCAAATATACAAATCTAGCCACCCAACTGAAGTTGATGCAACCATTCAAGGTGTAGAGAGGTGCATTTCTGATGTGAAATCATGGATGACATGTAACAAGTTGCAGATGAATGATGATAAAACTGAGGCCATTCTGATCACAACACAAAGACTTTCTCATTCACATCCTTTACCTCAAACAATAAATATCAGCAACACCAACATTAAATTCACACAATCGGTACGAAACATAGGTGTTACTCTGGACAGTACTCTCACATTGCACTAACATGTCATGAACATATGCAAGGTTGCATATCTTGAGCTGAGACGCATCAGCTCCATTCACAAATATCTTTCAGTTGATGCCACTAAAACACTTGTGTGTTCATTAGTACTTTAAAGACTGGACTACTGTAACTCAATTCTGTCTGGTTCATCTCAATATCTGCTCTAGAAACTTCAAAAAGATCAAAACACAGCTTCTCGGATCATACTTAGAGTACCACAATCAGAGCACACCTCCCCACTGCTATGTACCCTACACTGGCTATCCAGTCAATCCAGAATCAAACACAAAATTTGTTCTCTGTGCTACGTTTCACTGTCGGACTCTTGTCCAACATACCTATCCGACCTCACCCATGTGTACACACCAGCAAGATACTTATGCTCCTCTTCTGACAATCGTATACTCATTATTCCCACTATGAAAACAAAGTCATATGGACAGAGTTCTTTTGCATACCAGGGCCCAGCAACGTGGAATGAATTGCCCACTGAACTTAGACACAAAGACACAGTGATCCCATTCAAGAGTGCTCTTAAAACTCACTTATTTTGACTGCAAGAACAAACTTAAAGACCTAATAATGTTTCCTACCTTAAATATTTTCAACATGTTTTTTCTGTTTTCTAATTTCATGGTGTTTGTTTTTGTAATCATATCATTATATTAGTTTTTTATGTTACAGATGTTGTCTAATGTTGTAAAGCGCTTACAGCTTCTAAAGATTAGACGCTATACAAAGTACCTCATTATTATTATTATTATTATTTTAGAGAAAAGCCTGTTGTTTGTCTTTGAGTTTGTCCTGTTTTTACAATTACTGTATTTCACATATATACAAAAATGACACATAACTTCAATCATCTTCTAACTTCGTCTTTCTTTATTTTCACAAATCTTTCATCAATCTGCCAGTTAATGGCTCATTCATCAATCTGCCAGTTAATGGCTCATTCATCAATCTGCCAGTTAATGGCTCAGTCATCAAAGAGGTGATGCGGACTATGATTCAAACCAATGGACTTCCAAATTAACAAAAAGTCCCTATATCCAATTTTCAAAACTGGATGGAATTCCATGTAATAATGCTAATGAACTTCTTGGAATACCCTAATGGATAGATAGGACCACTTAGGATGCCTTCAAATCAAGTGTGATGACCACATGAGTAAGAATGTATAAAATTCACACTGTCTATAATTGCATTATTCAGCAGTCCATTTTAAACTCTTAACATCTGACTGGCTGACTGTTAGTGACTTGAAGTTCATCTTTATTTTGTATTACAATAAACATACCAACCTGTGCATAGGCTAGGAGTTTATCTGTTCCTTCTGGATCTTTGTTCCAAAGTAGGTTCTCACACATTTCTAGCAGTGGCTTTGGAATATCATCGTACACTGGAAGACACCCAGCATTCACAATACCCATGTCCATTCCACTCTGAAATATTACAATTAACTGGAATTTCTGTTTGTAAAAGTATATTACCCAGTTGTCATAACAGTGCAGATTAAATGCTGAATCCTGACTGAATGCAAAAGCCTAAGTCAAACGGGGCCATGATTTGTGACGAAATTGGCAGCAAAAGCACGAAAATCTGACAAGGTTATCTATGCATCATCATCATCATAGTGTAAGTATAATTTCAATGCTTTTACCTGAAGGATTCAGTAGCTACACAATATACAGGAAGCAGCTAATAATTTCCCACTTCTGTTAATTAAAGCAGGAACATAAAGTGGTGATAAGGAAACTTTCGTGTAGCTAAAGATAACTTTGAATGACTTCTTTATGGAATTGGATATATGATGAGTGACAGAGTTTCAATGGGCCCAGCAAAAAAAGAATAATTTAAAAAGGGCCATAACTCTTTTTAAAATAAAATGAAAGAGACAAATGCCATAATAAGCATGTCATACTGTATCTAATTTGTCTAAATAATCCTGAGCCTTGATGGATATCTCACAGGAAACTTCCAATGTTAGGATTTAACATCAATCAACAAGGTGAATAATTCTGTTTAAAAAATTGTATGAAATTAATCCTCTAAAATCTATACCACATCTAGTAGACAGTATTCACACCAAAAATTGAATGGTTTCTGACCTATATAGATTACAAGCAACTACCAATAGCGAAAATATAATAATGAACCACAAAGACCCATAACTCTGTAAAATAAGGTTTAAAAGAAATTAATTCCCCAAAGATGTATCTACATGTCTTTACACCAAACTCAATACAGATATCTTGAATGGTTGAGCTATCAAAGGAACTGGCTGGTACTGATGGGAAAGCTAAGAGACTGGACAGTGTTGACCACTTAAGGGAGCTGGCTGGTACTGATGGGACAGCTAAGAGACTGAATAGTTTCATCATTCAAGATAGTTGGCTGATATTGACAGAATAACTATGGGATTGTCCAAATTGATCATTAAAGAGATCTTACTGGTACATTACTTGCAAAGCTATCAGACATCTCAATTGTGACCATTTAAGAGAGCTCCCTGGTACTGACAGGACAGATATAAGTGTGCGTGTGATTTGGATTTTTAACGTAGCTTTTCAAAAAAAATCTTTCATACTGCTACGATATCTACAGTGTGGCAATCTATTGTGATTTCTAGCACTGAGGCATTGTGCTGTAGACATGTAGCATTATGTCCCACCCAGTCACATTATCCTGACAAAAGGCCAACAACAGGTGGCTGTTAGTACCATTTTTATAAGTCTTTGGTATGACTTGGCCAGGGTTTGAACCCAAGACCTCCCACATCAGAGGCAGATGCTCTAACCACAAGGCCACCAGAGCAGTCAACATATGTAAGATTGGATGAGTTGGCTGGTACTACTGACATAATAACTTAGGGACCTGAAAGTTTTGATCATTCAAAGGAAGCTGGTTGGTACTGAATAGCTAAGGGAATGGACAGTTTGATCATTCAAAGGGGTTGGCTGGTACTGAATAGCTAAGGGAATGGACAGTTTGGTCATTCAAAGGAGTTGGCTGGTACTGAATAGCTAAGGGAATGGACAGTTTGATCATTCAAAGGGGTTGGCTGGTACTGAATAGCTAAGGGAATGGACAGTTTGATCATTCAAAGGGGTTGGCTGGTACTGAATAGCTAAGGGAATGGACAGTTTGATCATTCAAAGGAGTTGGCTGGTACTGAATAGCTAAGGGAATGGACAATTTGATCATTCAAAGGAGTTGGCTGGTACTGAATAGCTAAAGGGTATGGACAGTTTGATCATTCAAAGGGGTTGGCTGGTACTGAATAGCTAAGGGAATGGACAGTTTGATCATTCAAAGGAGTTGGCTGGTACTGAATAGCTAAGGGAATGGACAGTTTGATCATTCAAAGGGGTTGGCTGGTACTGAATAGCTAAGGGAATGGACAGTTTGATCATTCAAAGGGGTTGGCTGGTACTGAATAGCTAAGGGAATGGACAGTTTGATCATTCAAAGGAGTTGGCTGGTACTGAATAGCTAAGGGAATGGACAGTTTGATCATTCAAAGGAGTTGGCTGGTACTGAATAGCTAAGGGAATGGACAGTTTGATCATTCAAAGGAGTTGGCTGGTACTGAATAGCTATGGGAATGGACAGTTTGATCATTCAAAGGAGTTGGCTGGTACTGAATAGCTAAGGGAATAGACAGTTTGATCATTCAAAGGAGTTGGCTGGTACTGAATAGCTAAGGGAATGAACAGTTTGATCATTCAAAGGGGTTGGCTGGTACTGAATAGCTAAGGGAATGAACAGTTTGATCATTCAAAGGAGTTGGCTGGTACTGAATAGCTAAGGGAATGGACAGTTTGATCATTCAAAGGAGTTGGCTGGTACTGAATAGCTAAGGGAACGGACAGTTTGATCATTCGAAGGAGTTGGCTGGTACTGAATAGCTAAGGGAACGGACAGTTTGATCATTCAAAGGAGTTGGCTGGTACTGAATAGCTAAGGGAACGGACAGTTTGATCATTCAAATGGGTTGGCTGGTACTGAATAGCTAAGGGAACGGACAGTTTGATCATTCAAAGGGGTTGGCTGGTACTGAATAGCTAAGGGAATGGACAGTTTGATCATTCAAAGGAGTTGGCTGGTACTGAATAGCTAAGGGAATGGACAGTTTGATCATTCAAAGGAGTTGGCTGGTACTGAATAGCTAAGGGAATGGACAGTTTGATCATTCAAAGGAGTTGGCTGGTACTGAATAGCTAAGGGAATGGACAGTTTGATCATTCAAAGGAGTTGACTGGTACTGAATAGCTAAGGGAATGGACAGTTTGGTCATTCAAAGGAGTTGGCTGGTACTGAATAGCTAAGGGAATGGACATTTTGGTCATTCAAAGGGGTTGGCTGGTACTGACTAGCTAAGGGAATGGACAGTTTGGTCATTCAAAGGAGTTGGCTGGTACTGAATAGCTAAGGGAATGGACAGTTTGATCATTCAAAGGAGTTGGCTGGTACTGAATAGCTAAGGGAATGGACAGTTTGATCATTCAAAGGAGTTGGCTGGTACGAATAGCTAAGGGAATGGACAGTTTGATCATTCAAAGGAGTTGGCTGGTACTGAATAGCTAAGGGAATGGACAGTTTGATCATTCAAAGGAGTTGGCTGGTACTGAATAGCTAAGGGAATGGACATTTTGATCATTCAAAGGGGTTGGCTGGTACTGACTAGCTAAGGGAATGGACAGTTTGGTCATTCAAAGGAGTTGGCTGGTATTAACAGAACATCTAAGAAGTTGGACAGTTCTGATCATTCAAAGGAGAGGACAGCTAAGAAGCTGGACAGTTATGACTGCTCTTGGAAACTGGCTGGCACTGTCAGGAGAACTAAGGGACTGGACAGTTTTGATCATTCAATGGAGTTGGTTAGTACTGACAAGACAGACAAGAGACTGGACAATTCTGACCATTCAAGGGAGCTGGCTGGTATTGGCAGGAGAACTAAGACACTGGACAGTTTTGATTTTTCAAGGGAGTTGACTGATACTTGCAGAACACCCAAGACAATGGACAGTTTTGACAATTCAAGTAGTTGGCTGGTACTGATAGTGTAGCTACTAATGGTCTGGACAGTACTGAATGTTCAAGTGAGTTGGCTGGTAAAGAAAAGTATTTTAAAAATAATAATAATAATAATAATAACTTTATTGAGAGTGACAAGTATCTCTGAAGAAAAGAATACCAATCTGAATCATACAAAAGTTAACAGTAATTACTGTTTATTTTAATTATAAAATATTTTGATATGTCTTTAGTAGCATAAATATTAAACTCTATTATGATCTATCAATGACATCAAGCAGATTTTACATGTAAAATAGCAGGTGGGCAGAAACAAACCCAGCCAGATATAGAGGTGGATGTTGGGATAGGTAACTAACCTGGCTAAATATGGAAGTGGATGCTGAGATAGGTGACTGACCTGGCTAGATATTGAGGTGGATGTTGAGATAGAAAACTAACATGACCAGATATGGAGGTGGAAGTTCAGATTGGTAACTGACTTGCCTAAATATTGAGGTGGACGTTGAGATAAGTGACTGACCTGGCTAGATATTGAGGTGGATGTTCAGATAGATAACTAACCTGGTCAGATATGGAGGTGCAAGTTCAGGAAGGTGACTAACCTGGCTAGACATGGGGGTGGGTGTTGGGAAAGGTGACTGAACTGGCTAGATATATTGGTGGAAGTTGAGATAGGTGACTGACCTGGATAGATATGGAGGTGGAAGTTAAAATAGGTGACTTACCTGGCTAGATATAGAGGTGGATGTTGAGATAGGTGACTGACCTGTATAGATACAGAGGCAGATGTTGAGATGGGTGACTGTTATGGAAGGTGTGTCTGTATATTGTACAATTGATATCTTTGCAATGCGAAACTGTTAAGTTCTTATCGTTGATGATTTCATGATTGTTTGGTTAAATTTCATATTGCTTTCCATCAGATATTTTTTATATTTATTTATTAAAAAACTTTAACTTCTTTTTATTGTTGAGGAAGGCTGACATATCATGAATATAGACATATATGATAACCTTGAAATAACCAGGTACACAGTATGCAACATCCTACATAGTAATGGTGTCAAGAGATTTCTTGTTGCTGTTTTTGTTGGTTTTAATGGCACTCTTAACACATTATTGGCTATATCATGGCAAGGATATGGAAACTAAGTTTCTTTCCTAAGGACACATCTAAACAGCCAACCCAGACTGGCCTGGTTGGGTATCGAACCCACTATCCTTTTAATACAAGTCTGATGTTCTAACAACTTAGCTACAGTGTACCTAATTGTGCAATAGAAGGATCACCATTACACATCACATGACATTTCACCATTTACCTTGATTGCATGGTAGAGAAAGACACTGTGCATGGCCTCTCTGATTGCATCCATTCCTCTGAAGGAGAAGGAGAAATTGGAAACACCACCGCTCACTCGGGCACCTGGCAAATGCTTCTGAAATTTTAAAAATAGAAGTTATTGTAAATCAGAAAATATTGGAGATCCTGAAATATCAGAAAATGTCAAAATGTCACTAATAAGAAAGCCATGGGATGCCAAAGCCTAACCCTAATGCCAAACATCAATGTGTGTTGTGATGTGATTTGGATTTTTAACGTAGCTTTAACAATTTTTCAGTCATATTGCTACGATGTCTGCAATGTGGCAGTTTATAGTGATGTCTAGCACTGGGGGATCATGCCGCAGACATGTAGCATGATGTCCCACCCAGTCACATTATCCTGACACCGGGCCGACCAGTCCTAACACTAACCGCTTAATGCTGAGCACCAAGTGAGGCAGCTGTTAGTACCATTTTTTAAGTTTTTGGTATGACTCGGCCGGGGATCAAACCCATGACCTCCCGCATCCGAGGTGGATGCTCTAACCACTAGGCCACCGGAGCGGTCCAAACATCAATAAAGATAGACAACAAAACCTGATTTGAGCAACTTCTGTTACAAGTGACCACCTGCCAATTAATACCAGAATCATTTGGCTTGTATCAACTTTATTATATAAATGCACTGGTTTGAGCGATCAACTGCTCAATATAACAAGCAACCATGATTCTGTGGCAAAATATGTGATTCAACACAGCTATGAACAATCATACCTCAAAATCAGAACCGTATCTCAAAATCAGAACATCCACATCAGGGCTGTTCCAACTTAAACATACATGGCACCCAGGGAAGGCATTTTATTTTATAATAGTCATTAACGAAATTTGTGTGCCATGTGCAAATGCTGTTGTTATTAATCATTAATGGAATTTGTGTGCCATGTGCAAATGTTATTAATCATTAACAGAATTTGTGTGCCATGTGCAAATGTTATTAATCATTAACAGAATTTGTGTGCTATGTGCAAATGCTGTTATTAATCATTAATAAAATTTGTGTGCCATGTGCAAATGTTATTAACCATTGATGGAATTTGTGTACTGTGTGCAAATGCTGTTGTTATTAATCTTTAATGGAATTTGTGTACCATGTGCAAATGTTCTTAATCATTAACAGAATTTGTGTGCCATGTGCAAATGTTGTTGTCACTGGGGTGCTCACCACTTATTATGTATACTTGAGAGAATGACAGAAAAATTCAGCCTGAATTTGTCTAAAGTACATTATCCTTAGTAGCTATTAGAACAGGGAAAATGAATTTTGCCAGACTAGACAATACCAGCTTCTGAAAGTGCAATGAATGAATTACCAAATATATAAAATGTAAAAAAAGTTCAATTTACCTCTGAAGTTCAGGAAGTGAAAATGACCAAGTGGAGCTAGCACTCTTTGGAAAGGTGCACATCTGGAGTAAGACCAAGATGTATACTCTATAACCCATATTACAGCATCAATCATACACCAAAATAAAGGGAATTAAATGTCCTTTGAACAATACCTAAGATATACAAGGTCTTTTTTAAAAAGCCAGTATAACCAGTGAGAAAACCCACAGAAGTTTTTTTCTTACAATTTTAACCCTATGCAAAATACGAAACGTTTAGAGCGCCACCATTAATCATTAACGGAATTTGTGTGCTGTGTGCAAAAGTTATTAATCATTATCGGAATTTGTGTGCCATGTGCAAATGCTGTTGTTATTAATCATTAATGGAATTTGTGTGCTGTGTGCAAATGTTACTAATCATTATCAGAATTTGTGTGCTGTGTGCAAATGCTGTTGTTATTAATCATTATCGGAATTTGTGTGCCATGTGCAAATGTTGTTGCTATTAATCAATAACAGAATTTGGTGACTGTATCATATTGCCACTTTTGAAGCACTCCCAAAAAAGAATGGAATTATGAGTGACACCTCTTAATTCTAAACTAAATATCTGAACATCGTTTAAACCTAACGTCTTGATTATGTCAAAGAACAGCTTATGTTAGATAGCTTTTTTAACAAATTATTTCCTTCCTTAAAACTTGAGTTTGATTGGAAGAATGGTGAAATTTTAAGAAAAACAGCAACAGTGAAGTTTTAAAAATATTTCATGTCCATTTTATATAGCAAGAGAAAAATCTCTGATTTACATCTTTTTTGGGACAGTTTTACATGGAGATACAATACAATCAGAATTGGCAGACTATAAAAGTATGCAGTAGAAAATACCTCTATGCATGATAAAGCCAATACATACATGATAATAAAAAGTATGTAAATTTATTGTCTTGCCTCCTACAGAGTTGCTGTGGCTAATGTAACACATTATCAAACAGTTATATGACCCTGACTTCTGACCTTTCAAGTGGCCCATTAGCAGAGCTATTTCATTTCCTTTGTAACACTGTTGTGCTGAATTTGATAAAATTCCATGCTTGGAAACAGAAGATTCATCCCTTTCATAAAGCTCACACAAACCAAACAATTTATACTATGATCTTGACCATGGCTCTCTGATTTCATCATCCACAAGGATGACCCATGCATACATGCCAACCCCTGGTTTGGAAAAAGTGTAATCCAAGTGGACAAAAAGAGTAATCCGAGCAGAAAAAGAGTAATACACATATAACATATAAAAATTCAATAAGCACATGTAAAAAATGATTTATTTATCCCTCTGGAATTTTAACATCAATTACTGCTTCAAGTTTTCGTATATAACACTGTGAGCTTTAAAAGCAACCAACTCTCATATTACATTTCAAAACACTTTGTACTAGCTGAGATTATGAATGTTTTGCAAACCAGTAAAGCACTAAGTGCTGGGTTAGAGAGCTTGGATCTGAATTCAGTTTTATTTTTGTGAACAATACTGAACAATATCTCACAGTCAGCATTAGAATGGTAAAGAGCCAATATGCCTTTCATAACCTGACAAAGAGGAAATTTATATCTTACAGTTAGTTGGTCTTTTAGCTGGGAAATAAAATGAAAAAATCAACTCTATCCATATGAAGTACATTGTCAGGTAGAGTGGCATGCCAACTTGATACTTCAGGAGTTCTTCTAATTTATCAGTTGCCTTTCCTGCAACATGGTGCATCATATGACAGAGACATCCTGACATGTACAATGATGGAGACATTTTTCAAAATATAGAATGCAACTCCTTTATGAATTCCAGTCATCACTGACACAGTATCAGCTTAAAACCCCATACAATTATGCCAACTTAAGTTTATTCAAAGTATTATCAAGCAATTATGCCAACTTAAGTTTATTCAAAGTATTATCAAGCAAATAAATAAAATGTTTTCTCCAGTGGAATCTACTGTTAATTCTTGTAATGAAAGAAGAGCACTCTGACTTTGCCCTTTTCGTTGTCAAAGTCTCTTACACAGACTTTTTGTCACAATCACTACTCCTGTCTGTTGCAATACTAAGAGAAGTATCTTCTGTTATACACCTAACAATATTAGATGATTTTGTTCTTGTACATGCATATTTTCTGCAATTTTGGAACCAAGAAACATCCATCTGAACAAAGGATCAATGTAGTCTTTTACCATTAGAGGTTGTCCGTGTTTGATTAAGAACTCGGTAGATAACGCATCTGCATTTATAAAATTCATGTCCACAATTTAGTTCTGATGTATAAAAAAAGTTACCTCAGGAATGGAGTTAGTAAACGAGGTAATCCAAGGTTTCTTGTTTTACCACTATGACCAATATTAAAATCCTTTCCACATAGCCTGCAAGAGGCATAAAGATCCCTAGAATGGAATGCTGTATTGTGTAATTCATGTATTCATCTCTGAATTGGTTTTTCATCTTTTTCTAATCCATCTGTGAAATTATTTGACAAATATTTTTGCTCTAACACACATCGTTTAAAATAAATCTGACTTGACTTTTAGTGCTAAATACCTACAGACTGGTTCTGTTCTGAATTAGAACAAAGAATCTGCGAGCAAAGATTAAAAGTTAGAAAACCAGTCTGTTCTCTCCTAACTAAGCCATACAGCTGCTATAAATAGAAACCAAGGTCAAATGTTGAAAGCAGAAACCAGCATGTTTCTTGAAGTAGGGTAACTGCTATAAATAGAATACTGTTAGGAAAGTGCATGCAAGTCTTCGGACAAGCGTACTCTTATGTCGTAGTTATACAGAAGCCATCTTTTCTAGAATACAATATGTGGGATTAATGGGATGTTAATGAAAATGAGAAAACAAATTATTAAGTTTTTGGGAGGGGGATATACCAAAATCGCGTAATCCGAATACAGTTATGCATAATGCGTAATTTGGTGAAAAAAAGCATAATGATTATGCCAAAAGCGTAATGGTTTGTATGTATGTCCATGTATACAGGTAAGTTGTGAGTCTAACACCTATCTATGGACAGTGTTTCTTCTATTCTTTTTTTTCTTTTTCTTTTCTTTAACCAACTTAATAGTGACCTTGACATTTTACTTCCATACCTGTATCAATATGTAATATCCCACTTCATACTGCAAAATATAAAAACTATTCAATGACCATCCAACTAAAATTTAAGTAACTGCTCCATGTGACCTCTGCAGTCTTTAATCTTGAGGAACGTTCAATCTTCCTCCCCCTGCTTTGTCCCGATGCTTTCTCCCCATGCTTGTCATGCATCTGGGGGAAATGCTTGATAATAAACAACTGATACAACAAGGATTTCTTGCTCTTTAAAAACCTTTAGCCAACAAGTTTATGTTGGATGGATGGAAGTACAGATGGCTGGATGGACATTTGCATTGTCATGCCTTGCAAGCTAATAATGCAAATGAGACAAAAAGGATTCACCTTTATTAATGCTGTTGCCTCAATAAATGATATTCCATATGTATTGTGTTCCTCCATTCCCGTTGCTATGGTGAGAATATTTGGGTCAAAGATGATGTCATTTGGATTGAATCCAACTTTATCCACCAAAATTCTGTAGGACCTCTGACAAATCTGAAATTTTCTTTCTGCATCTGTTGCCTACAATTCACAAGAAAAGAAGTGAGATTAAACATGCAAACAACTGAACCAGAAGGCAACATACAACCGTCTATCATCAATTAAACATGCAGACAACTGATGCAAGAAAGCAACACACAGTGGTCTAGAATCAATTAAATATGCGGACAAGAGAAGGTGCAGAACTCAAAACTGCATAGGTGAAAGTTGGGAAAAACCACAATACTGAAAAGTGATGAGGTATTAAGGGCAAAGCCCTGGTGGGGAGTCTAGGGTCTGTAGGCCCAGGGCAAAGCCCTGGTGGGGAATTGGGGAGAGGAAGCCGACTTGAAAGCTAAAATGAGTCATTTTACACTGTATTTTTACATGAAAATTGTAACTGAACAATTCTGATTCTTTAATATGATGCATCCATCCACTGAATCATTAATACATCAGTTGTTCATTATAAATTTTGAAGAAAAAAATTAGTTCCTTTATCTCAACACAATTTTTCCATTATTATTCTGTAAATGTGAAAATTCAAGAGCTGAAAATAACATTCAAATTGATGTGTTTGATATTTATAAATCAGGATTAACTTCAACAATAGTAATAATAATAATAATAATAATAATAATATACTAGAAACAAAACTGAAATCTTGGTACACATACATGCGTTTCAAAAAAGCTCTAACACTATCAGGAAACATGTACCAGCAAAAGATGACAAACAAATAGGGTCAAGTAAATTCAATATTGATAACATTATAGTGCTTGATGGTGTTTTATTTTTTATTAGTACAAATCTGTTGGGATCAGACTGGTCATTTCTTTCTTTCTAAATGAGATCACATCCAGAGTGTTCTCACCATGAAAGTCTGTCAGCATATATACATTGTATAAAGCTGCTGACACAGACAACAAATTTTCCTCCATACAGAACCAGCAGTCAGGAGAAGTAGAAGGCTATGCTTATAAGTTTAAACTCAGGAAAAACAAGTGTGATCTTATTTTAGCCATGTATACATTTGTAACTTACTGAATTGGTGAGAAGAATAAAATGCAGTTACTGTCTGCAAATTTAGCATGGGCAAAATTCCAATCATCATGACTGACTGATCGACAACTACCAAGACAAGATAAGATAATGTATCAATTATTTTTTTTATATAAATTTTTTTATTGAAGCAAAGAGGGGGATTGAGAAAATTTGTGGCAAAATGATATATATGGAGGTATAGAATCGGCCAAGGTGTCTCACTCAACTGAAGCAAGAGCAACACACATCTTTCTATAATCAATTAAACATACAGACAACTGAAGCAAGGGCAACACACAACCATCTATAATTAATTAAACATACAGCCAAGTGAAGCAAGGGCAACACACCACTGTCTATAATCAACTAAACATATGGTCAACTGAAGCAAGGGCAACACAAAACTGTCTATAATCAATTAAACATACGGCCAACTGAATCAGGAGCAACAAGCAACTGTCTATAATCAATTAAACATACAGACAACTGAAGCAAGAGCAACACAAAATTGTCTATAATCAATTAAACATATGGACAACTGAAGCAAGAGCAACACATAACTGGCTATGATGAATTAACCATGTAAACAATGCAAACAAATGAAGCAAGAAAGAAACACACAACTGGATATAAACAATCAAAAAATATTAAATATGCATAACTACAAAGAAAGCAACCTGTAAATCGGAAGGACTGCTTCATCATCTGTTAGTTTCTCACCGATATATCTGAAAAACTCTCAACCAGAGATAAATTCAAGACTCTTTTACCAGACATAAATTAAAAAGTGTTCTCTATCATACAATTTTTATGAATTCACTGGCAAATAAACAATTTAGAAACTATCACATAAACACTGTCATAAAAATGATTATGTCAGTGAGCAAACTACAATACTCTAATGTCATAATTTTGCAACTATATAAAAAATGACAAGTATCTAATCACTTCTACAGCAATGAAATGCTATCTTGCACTTTCTACCTGTCCTATTTCATCAAAGGCCATGATGACCGCAGCAGATCCATATTTCTTGATCCTTTTTGCCTTGGCTATGAAATCTGCCTCCCCTTCCTTCAAGCTGATACTGTTCACGATACATTTCCCCTGGGCACACTTCAAACCTGCCTCAATTACAGCAAAGTTAGAGGAGTCTATACACAAGGGGACCTGAAATGCAAGAAAAATGAGAAGTAGGAAATGTAATGGATATAAAGTGGTCATAGAAATTTTGTTGGTCTATCTTTTTCTAATAAATTTAGGCAAGAAATACATAACAGTTTCAGATCAATAAAAGTCCAGCCAATGACCAACACTGTATTTAGCCAACATCTTTCTTAAGAAGCAATTGCCAAACTTGCATGACATATTTTCAAATATGTAATTTCATACTCATTTATCAAATGCACAGTAAAACTTCTCAATTACGACCATAATGTGGACAGAGGAAAAGTGTTTTATCTTGGGAGCTTTACTGAAATGAGAAGACAGATGTAAAGAATAAACTGTAATGACAGAGTGTGGTTGTAACAGGGAAGTAGTCTTACTGGGCGGACTGTACAGAGGGGTTTTATAGTACTGTTTATATTAAATTAAACTTCACATCAACTAACTTAAAAAACATTTGCATTTTATTGGTATTTCACTTGCTTAATAAAAGATAGACATAAAACTTCTGAAATATGTTTCATGATTTCTATCTCTAATAAGCATTGTTAAGCCTTGCCAAGCCTTAATGGGTCTCATCAAGCAATGACAGGCCTTGTCAAGCCTTAATGGGTCTCATCAAGCAATGACAGGCCTTGTCAAGCCTTAATGGGTCTCATCAAGCAATGACAGGCCTTGTCAAGCCTTAATAGGTCTCATCAAGCAATGACAGGCCTTGTCAAGCCTTAATGGGTCTCATCAAGCAATGACAGGCTTTGTCAAGCCTTAATGGGTCTCATCAAGCAATGACAGGCCTTGGTGGCCATTGGCAAGCCTTTGAGAGGCCTTAGGAAGCCTTGATAGACTTTGGCAAGCCTTAGAAAGCCTAGATAGACCCTGGCAAGCAAACTGTCAATGAGTGGAAACCTGTTCTTGGCCATTAAAGCAGGGTCCATCATGGGTGACACTGTCAGAAGAGGGCCCATGATTCAACATGATAGGCAAAGATCAGCTTTGATTTCACTCTCATGTGATCTGACTTAGATTGCATGAAACAGAGTTACCCTACCTTCTATAATGCTGTTAAGTGCTGCAGCAGGTTATGAATATTGTTGTTGTTGTTGTTGTAGGGTTTAATGCCACTTTTCAGCACAAGATAGGCCATATATGGCGGCCAGTATTAATGGTGGAGGAAGAACCCGGAAAAACCCCGGAAAGAACCACCGACCCACGAGAAGCTACTGGCAAGCTTTCTCACATAACCACATTAGCCGAATCCGAGACTCGAACCGACGTGGACAGAGGTGAGATGGCAGTGATCCGTAACGGTGAGCGCTTTAGACCACTCGGCCACTCGGGGCCCCGGTTATGAATATGTCATCTACAAACTGTCAAGTGCTGGAGCAGGTTATGGAATATGTCATCTACAAAACTGTCAAGTGCTGGAGCAGGTTATGAATATGTCATCTACAAACTGTCAAGTGCTGGAGCAGGTTATGGAATATGTCATCTACAAAACTGTCAACTGTCAAGTGCTGGAGCAGGTTACGGAATATGTCATCTACAAAACTGTCAAGTGCTGGAGCAGGTTATGGAATATGTCATCTACAAAACTGTCAACTGTCAAGTGCTGGAGCAGGTTATGGAATATGTCATCTACAAAACTGGCAAGTGCTGGAGCAGGTTATGGAATATGTCATCTACAAAACTGTCAACTGTCAAGTGCTGGAGCAGGTTATGGAATATGTCATCTACAAAACTGTCAAGTGCTGGAGCAGGTTATGGAATATGCCAAAAATGTTTTGTCAAACTGAGGTGGCAAAGTTAGACCTGGGGCTGTAGCTGTGACTGAAAGGGATCACCAGGATTGCTTATTGGGTAGTAAGCCTTATGGTTAGTAATGCTTACTTAACAGGAAATTACTGACAGAGATAATGACAGCACTGACAATGAGTTCTCTTCTTTCAGAGTGCATTTCTGCTTCCAGTACTGAAGTCGATGGACTTCCAGTCCAAGCAGTGCATATTGACATGTATTTCCTGAGTTGCAATCCACACATGCTATCGTTGTCATCCACACCATTCCACTGTTTACAGTCTTTGCACATTGTTCTGCCCATGGTCAAAATTTGTAAAGCGAATAAGAGCAGACAATATTATACAGGTGTAGCCAGCCACAGATACTACTTTATCGACCCATGGAGTGGATATAACTGGGCTACTACTCTATATTGTGTAAGTTACCCATGACAAAAGGTCCACATGGCAGCCTACACAGGCAGGGCTACTACGCTACAGTGTATAAAGTTACCTGTGAGAAAAGGCCCACATGGCATATTATAGAGACAAAGCTATTTAAGCATCACATTCAATAACTATGAAGTAAATGCTATTATATAGAATACATGGTGTAAACTTATCTGTAAGAAAGAGGAAACAGACAGCCTATATAGGTAAAGTCCTTGAACTGTTGCTTTTAATAACTATGAAGGAAATGGTATGACTTTAAATTATCTACAGAAACTTACCTGTATCTAACTGCTGCAACCCTGAGGTTTTTAAAGCACAAATTACCTGCACAACAAAATAATTCTATGTGTCATATTATCAGACATGATTTTGGTCTTTCATATAAAATAAGGCAAAATTTTTTTTAGTGGGTTTGGGGGCCCTTCCCCCAACGGGGTCTCGAGAGGCAGCACACCCAATCTGAAGGTCCAGGGTGGTGGGTCAGAAACACATTTTACACTCATAAAAATCTGCTCCTGATGCAACTTATGATCATAAAATAAAAAAAAATAATCATCTGAAAAACTAATAAACTTACCAAAAATGTTCAACCTCAATAATTTTACAATATTTATAGGCACATAAATTCATTCTCCAATACTATCGATGCTTAAGTTATTTCATGTGCATGTCAGTGTTCACATCGTAATTAAGTCACAATAATTTCTCAAATTTTGCAGCAAATATATAATACTTCCCTCTTTTCATAACAAACACGTATAAAAAAACACCCAAGTACATGAACTATTATCCCATTCATTCACTTGTCTTTTTCTCCAGTGGACACAGCCTATTGATATGCCAGTCGAGTTCTTTTTGCGGCTTTGGCAAAGATTTCTTTAGTCTTTCTTTTTGTCACCACTGACTTTTTTTTGCTTAATGTGCAATCGTTTCTTTTCCTCCTCAAAAAGAACCTTTATCCTTTCAATTTGATGCTTGTATTGGCAACATGCAGTGCGCATATTGTGACAGAGTGCTACATCTGTTCCTTCAAGCAAGAAATCTGTCTTCTTTTAGTAATTAATTGCACTTTTTCCAGATGACTTCTGAGCTACATTTTTTCCGTATGCAGCCGTAGGTGCTTTTCCAAACTCTTCCAACCATGATTATCATGGAAAAGAGGTCACAAAATGCCAGTCCTCTAGTGTTCAGTTTTCTTATAAACTGACCAACTAGATTTCTGTCAACATTTTGCTCCAGCCATTCCATTTCCATATGATTTTAAAACCTTTATCTAAACTTTTCATGTCATGGTCTCTCTCAACAACTTCGGACACCATGTTGTGCAAGCATGCTTCTTCTTTCCATTGCCATCAATTTCCATTACACAAAGATTCACTGGACAAATTTCAAACATTTGACCAATCAGAATACTCTTTATGGGAATTGTGTGCTAACTAATATATGGAATGAATAATTTACAAGGGTCATTACGAAATTGGAGCAAACTGACCATTTTGATAAAACCGGATTGGAGATGATATAAAATACAGACTATATCAAAAAAAATCTGATTCAAGTCTGGAGAAAAGCAGAATTCCACTTTAAAATGGAAACAAATCATGTCTGTATTATGAATGTCCCAAGATGAGAGTGTTCAACAGCAACACATGTAGGTAAGTAGTGAGGTAGTGGTAGTTCTCCTACAGTATACTGATATGGTATGGTGAGGTAGCAGTAGTACTCAAACTGAGAGAGCAGGATTGGTGAGGTAGTGGTAGTACTCCTATGGTATAATGATCTGTTCTAGTGAGGTAGTGGTAGTAGTCCTACTGAGAGGGCTGGATTGGTGAGGTAGTGGTAGTACTCCTACTGAGAGAGCAGGATTGGTGAGGTAGTGGTAGTACTCCTATGGTATGATGATCTGTTATAGTGAGGTAGTGGTAGTACTCCTACAGTATAATGATCAGGTATGGTAAGGTAGTGGTAGTATTCCTAGTGAGAGGGCAGGATTGGTGAGGTAGTGGTAGTACTCCTATGGTATAATGATCTGTTCTAGTGAGGTAGTGGTAGTAGTCCTACTGAGAGGGCTGGATTGGTGAGGTAGTGGTAGTACTCCTATGGTATAATGATCTGTTCTAGTGAGGTAGTGGTAGTACTCCTACAGTATAATAATCAGGTATGGTGAGGTGGTTGTTGTTGTTGTTGTTGTGGGGTTTAACGCCATTTTTCAGCACGATAGGCTATACATGGCGGCCAGTATTAATGGTGGAGGAAGAACCCGGAAAACCCCGGAAAGAACCACCGACCCACGAGAAGCTACTGGCAGGCTTTCTCACATGCAGGTATGGTGAGGTAGTGGTAGTACTCCTATGTATAATGATCTGGTTAATTACCTAAAGAAGAAACATGAAATTTTTCAACAAATCTTTTAAATTTTTTATTGATTTGGGGATTTTATTTTTATTGAACACTATTAACATTAAATGCTTGCATTTAGTGTGATGTCACCATACTAAGTAACTGCCTAGTGGTACGTCGTATATTACATATATTAATGAAAAAAATCTTAAATGAATCAAGACAAAATAATATCAACAACATGAAGTTATTTTTCCAAATATTAGCAGTTACAAATGCTTCAGTCACTCACCTTTGCTATATCAGGTTCTGATGCAATGAGGTTGACAAATTTTGTCATGGCTGCCACCCCATCCAGCATGCCTTCGTCCATGTTAATGTCAAGAATCTGTGCCCCATTCTCCACTTGTGTCTTAGTCAAAGACAAAGCCTCCTACAATAGTAATAAAGTATAATGTCAGAGTAATATTCAATTAGTTTCACAAAGTCAAATTTCGTTACATTGCATTAAGAAAGATTGGTTATTTATTATTACTCTTTTCCACCAGTATTTTAATGGTATTTTGGCTGATCTGTTTCACCAGAAGGCACAAAGCTTTGTGAGGACTTGGATCACAAGTATCTATGCAGTTTTGAAGTGTCACTTGCTGTAGCAGGTTGAGCTTCAGTGCCATTCTTAGCTTCCTGTGTTTGCAATACTGTATGGTATGATATCTACCTGCATTGTACAGGTGTCTGTAAGTCCTCTGGCCAGGTTATTATTATTATTAGTAGTAGTAGTAGTAGTAGTAGCATTTATTTTATTTAATGTTAAGGTCTTCACAAGCCCACAAGGATATAAGTGATGCTAAGCACGAGATGAAATATGTAGGTACTGTACATATTAATAGCATGGGTGTATTTTCAGTCTTCAGGTAAGTGTTTAATGGTCCATTTTTATAAGTATTTATTCACTATTATTTCGGGGCCCCGAGTGGCCGAGTGGTCTAATGCGCTCTCCGTTATGGATCACTGCCATCTCACCTCTGTCTGCGTAGGTTCGAGTCTCGGATTCGGCCAATGTGGATATGTGAGAAAGCTTGCCAGTAGCTTCTCGAGGGTCGGTGGTTCTTTCCGGGGTTTTCCCGGGTTCTTCCTCCACCATTAATACTGGCCGCCATGTATAGCCTATTGTGTGCTGAAAAATGGCGTTAAACCCAACAACAACAACAACAACAACAACTATTATTTCATGCTGAAGAACATAGAAGTGTTGTGTGTGATTTGGATTTTTAACGTAGCTTTAAAAAAAAATTCTGTCATATTGCTACAATGTCTGCAATGTGGCAGCTAATAGTGACGTCTAGCGCTGGGGCATCATGTCGCTGACATGTAGCATGATGTCACTCCCATTCACATTATCCTGACACCAGGCTGACTAGAGTCCTAACACTAACCTCTTAAGGCTGAATGTCCAGTGAGGCAGCTGTTAGTACCATTTTTGTAAGTCTTTGGTATGACTTGGCTGGGGTTCAAACCCACGACATCCCGCATTCGAGGTGGACACTCTAACCACTAGGCCAGCAGAGCAGTGAAGAACATAGAAAATATGCGTATACAAAATAATAGCACAAAAACAACCATAGTGGTTTATAACAGTTTATTGACATGTTAGTTAAATTTGACTAAATGGGTATCTTAAAGATTATGTCTTTAAGTGTTGGAACACCAGAAGGGTTGTATTTTTGATGATACATACAAGTCACGGGACAGGAAAACTAGTTATTATTTTGCCCTGTTCCAAGACCTACCATCATTGTGGTATACAGAACTGTAATTTTTTTCTGTAGAGTTAGACTGCATGGATGTCTTGTCAGGAACTTATCATCTTCATTATAAAAATCTTTTAACCATAGTGGTATGTAATAACATTCATCTTTTCTTTCTATCATCTATGTTTGATATAGCACTATCTTACATTTGATGATTTGGAGTTTATTTCAATTTCTTTTAGGTAAGACAAGTATTACATAACACAGTGCTATCATATTCAACATTGTTTCCAATTACAGTCATGTTTCTACTTGAATTGACAAGTATGGTTGAATTGTGTGTGTTGTATATAGTAAATGATGAGAAGGGTTTAAGATGTTACATTCCTGTTTGATTATTCTTGCTGTATAAATTGATGTATGAACCTGAACATGTAATTCCATATAGTTTTTCTAAATGTAGAACATACACAAAATGTATAGTGGTTTTTGTACCAAACCAAACTCGATCTTATTGCTCAGGTATTACATGGGTCAGCTGTGTTTACTTCCAGTTGAATTCCAGTAGTGTAAGTTCAAACAATGTGTTGGCTATAGGAAGTCACAGTTGGGCAAACTAATGCATGCCAGATCTGGCCCATGGGCCTTAGGTCAGTGTCACAGTTGGGCAAACTAAGTACCCCAAGGTCAACAGATCATGTTCTGTCCTGTATTTGTGTAAATGTGAGGTTCCAGTGGGATCCTCAGTAGACTGGAAGGAATATTATATGTGATCATATTTTTGTGTAATGCCAGGCATGCACAACTTCCTCCAGGGCACAGGCCAAATAAGCAATTTTTAAAGCCACATCCTCTAATGTATGTAATTGTATAAAACCAAGTTGCATGCCAGATCTGGCCCATGGGAATTAGGTCAGTGTTACGCATGCCAGATCTGGCCCATAGGCCCTAGGTCAGGGTTATGCATGCCAGATCGGGCCCACAGGCCCTAGGTCAGTGTTATGCATGCCAGATCTGGTCCATGGGCCTTAGGCCAGTGTTATGCATGCCAGATCTGGCCCACAGGTTATAGGTCAGTGTTATGCATGCCAGATCTGACCCACGGGCCTTAGGTCAGTGTTATACCCTGTTATACTTCACATTTATTACTAACAGTATCTTTCATAATTTCATACAATGAACACTGTTGTATCATTAAATGAACAATATGGTATTATAGTTTATTTTCATCATATGAATGATGAATTATATTTCAGTTGTGTTATATGAATGACATGGTATCATAACTCTCTCTCTCTCAACGAACATATATATGTTAAAGAATATTTTAATCATGTTAAATATATGCAGAAGATAATGTAAATAGTTATCTACCAGCATGCAATGTGTGGAAAATCTTCCAATATTTCATTTGGAATCAAACATATCAGTGAAACAGCAGTATTTAATGCATGCATAATCCATCTGTTAAGACTTTTTTGTTTGACCTTATTTGTGTTCCAGATCAGAAGCTGACTGTTTAGTTTGGTGTTGTCAGAATTTCACACATTTTCATGACTGGTTTTTGGCTCATCACTAATTCAAAACCCACTGGGTTTGTCCTTGTGACGCAAGCAAGACTGATCATCTCACTCAGAAGGTACAAATTCAGTGATAACAATGAATCAATAATGATCGCCTCTGAGGTTACAAATGCAATAATCACAATGAATCAAGAATGATTGCCTCTGAGGTTACAAATGCAATAATCACAATGAATCAAGAATGATTGCCTCTGAGGTTACCAATGCAATAATCACAATGAATCAAGAATGATCACCTCTGAGGTTACCAATGCAATAATCACAATGAATCAAGAATGATCACCTCTGAGGTTACCAATGCAGTAATCACAATGAATTAAGAATGATCACCTCTGAGGTTACCAATGCAATAATCACAATGAATCAAGAATGATCACCTCTGAGGTTACCAATGCAATAATCACAATGAATCAAGAATGATCACCTCTGAGGTTACCAATGCAATAATCACAATGAATTAAGAATGACCATCTCACTCAGAGGGTACAAGGTCAATAATCACAATGATTCAAGAATGAGTTTCTAACTCAGAGGGTACAAATACAATAAACACAATGACTCAAGACTGATCATCTCACTCAGAGGGTAAAAATGCAATAATCACAATGAATCAAGACATTGTCTCACTCAGAGGGTACAAATGCAATAATCCTACTGAAGTAATTCTGAGTGTCTCACAAATTAGCCAATGGAAATGCAGCTTTTGGAAATCTGAATGTGAATCAAATCATTGATACTCCTCAGTCATAATACTCAGTCTCTCAAATGCAAAGATAAAAGACTTCATCTGATTGGCTGATAAAATTAGCAATTATGGTAATAACATAGATCAGCAGAACATGACCATTAATCAGTTGCTGTCAGATCTTCACTGGAGATCTGATTTTAATTGGAGTGTCTCACTCAGAGGGTACAACTGCCAGGTTTTAAATTCACTATCTCAACCAGTAGGTCATATTGTCAAACAAAATATGCGAGATGCTTTGTAAGTGAAAGCAACTGGAACAAAAACTAATGGGTAATGAAAGCTTAATGGAAAAAGGGTTCTATCAAATGTGATGTCTCACATGAAAAAGGGTTCTATCAAATGTGATGTCTTACATGAAAAAGGGTTCTATCAAATGTGACGTCTCACATGAACATCCTTCCATACTATAATCAAACAGAATCACGTGCAAAATTTTAACATTAAACTTTAAGGATTTCAATTTTGTCACAGCTATTGTCAATACTCTAGAAGTGATAATCATGTTTTGCTTTTGCTAGTTCAGGCAAAAGTATGCAACAGTATTTTCACTATGACTTGAGTTGGTTACAATACAATGTGTAACATTTTACAAGAAAAGGGCTTGGAAATGTGGTTAATAGACTTAGAATCCTAACCACGAGAAATGTGGTTAATAGACTTAGAATCTTGACCACTACAAATATGGTTAATGTGTGTGTGATTTGGATTTTTTATGTAGCTTTAACAATTTTTCAGTCATATCGCTATGATGTCTGCAGTGTGGCATTTTATAGTGATGTCTAGCCTGGGACATCATGCCGCAGACATGTAGCATGATGTCCCACCCAGTCACATTATTCTGACACCAGGCTGACCAGTCCTAACACTAACGTCTTAATGCTCAGCGCCAAGCGAGGCAGCTGTTAGTACCATTTTTATAAGCCTTTGGTATGACTCAGCCGGGGATTGAACCCATGACCACTTGCATCCAAGGTGGACACTCTAACCACTAGGCCACCAGGTCACAATTAAAATTGTCTAAATACAACCATTACCTAATGGAAAATAACCTTTTAAAATGATCTAATGAGTCTTGTTTATTTATAACATAATAGCCTACAAAATCCACTTAGGAATCTCGAAAACCCAGATCCTGGTCAACATACTTACTCCTTCTGAATACTATTCCTGATAATAAGCTCATACACATAGAGAATAATGAAGATATTATTAGTTGTTTACATAAATGAAATAATGTTTTTTAAAAATTCAATCAGGTCAAGCAGAAATGAACTCAATTTTGGACAAGGTCATGTCCAGCATACAATGTTACATTACAATAACATGTAATGGAATAGAAAAATTTAAAACTATTAAATATGCATAACAGTTAATAGACTTAGAATACTGACCAGCAGAACTGTGTTTAGTGAATCTTAACCACTACAAATGTGGCCAATAGACTCAGAATCCTGACCACTAAAAATATGGTTAATAGACTTAGAATCCTGACCACTAAGAAGATAGTTAATAGACTTAGAACTGATCACTAGAAATGTCTTTAGTGAATCCTGATCATTAGAAATGATATTAGACTTAGAATACTGACAACTAAAAAGGTAGTTAACAGACTTAGAATATTGATCACCATAAATGTTTCGAAAATTATTTAAATCTGTCCTACCCTAGAAATCAAGAAACTTCTGAGTTTGAGAATCTGTGCCAGCCAATCATTGAGGACTTTACTTGTAATGCCACCTTTGATTGCCTGAGAGTGAAACAAATAAAGTAAACTCAAGATCAGAATATTATCACCTCTGGACCTTTTAAAACTGAGGTATGTATTGCTTCTTGCTAATTCTATTAAACTACAGTCTTCAAACTTGAAAAAATAGACAGCATATGTTCTGAGATCAAAATCTTCATCTCTGTCTTCCATGTATGAGATTCTCTGGCAAGTATGCTTTCCAACACAACTTCTTGAATGTCTACAAACTGCCCAGCCCCTACTGGGACAATAATATGCTTCCAAATATCAAACACCCAGCCATCTAAAGAGGCGACTTCAACAGTCATCACCCTGACTGGGGCTACTCACACTCCAATGAAGACGGGGGACAACTGGTAGAGTGGACAATGAACAATGATCTCCTTCTGACCCACGACTCCAAGCAATGTGGGATCTTTCATTCTGCACCGGATCTGTGGTGGGTCAGCTCCATTGGTGACCATCCTCAGATAGTAAGTCAAACTTTTTTAGAAGACTTCCCATACAGTCAGCACAGACCAATACTTATCCATATTGGACTTCAGCTGCCGGCTATTCACCGCTCTTCACAGTGGAACTTCTGCAAAGCAGATTGGACAAAGTACACTGACACATCGGAGCATAGCATAGTCACTACATCCTCTCGCTGCATCCCATTCAAGGAATCATACCACCACTTCCAAAGAGCCATATTCAAGGCAGCCACTCAGTCTGTTCCTTGTGGCTGTCATCCAGTCTATACACCCTGTTTGGATGAAGAATGTCAAACTCTTCTCAAGGAATATGAAGCATATGGAGACCCTGACACAGCAGATCACCTGATCAATTCCCTGGACACTGCCAGGCGCACTCACTGGGAGGAAACTACAGGATCACTCCACTTTTCATGCTCCAGCCAGAAATGCTGGAGCTTGATTTGAAGACTTGGCACCACTCAGCAACCACCAGTTCAAGCTCACCCTGATGTCAAGCCAAATGCTGTAGCTAGCCACTTATTACAAGTGCAAAAAGCACCCCTGAAGAAACAGCACTGTTGTCAAGTACGAGATGAGTGGCGACAATACTGCCATTGGAAGTCAGATGAACTAGATCAAGATGCTCCAGAAGCATTTACATCAACAGAACTTGAGATGGTGCTGTGCAGCCTCAATTCAGACAAAGCAGCAGGAAATGACAACATCCTGCCTGAGTTTCTAAGGCATCTTAGCCTGAAGGCAAAGGAATGGCCTGCCGCTTTTTATGCCCAGGTTGTTAGGAAAAAGTGAACTTTGCATCCTCCTCAATGGGCAGCAAACAAAACACTACCTGACACCAACATATCTTAATGTGACTCTGGACAGATCTCTGGCATTCTACAACCACCTGAAGAAAACTGCTTCATAACTTTCAAAACAACCTACTCTGCAAACTGACTCGCTCAACCTGGGGTGCTAGTGCTCACACACTCAACACATCAGCACAGGACCTCTGTTATTCAACAGCTGAGTATTGCACTCCTGTCTGGGCTTGATCATCCCACACCAAGTTAACTGACGTCCAGCTCAACAGAATGATGTACATAATCTCTGGATCACTATGTCCTACTACTTTACCATGGCTGCCGGTACTCAGCAACATTCCTCCTCCACATTTGCACTGCCAGGAAACAACCACAGAAGTGTTGGATAAGGTCTAAGCCCATGAGAAACTTCCACAGTGCATGGACATCACCACACATCCAGCAGTCCACTTGACTTTGAGACGCCCAATCTGGTTAGGTTCATTGTCGGAGAATATGACAGATATTTCAACATGGAGTGTTGAGTGGTCTTCAACAGATGTTATAAACAACTTCATCTTAGCTGAGAAATCTGTCTGCCCTCCTGGCTTCAACCTTCCATGTCATCTGTGGACCACAATGAACCACTTTCAGACAGGACAGGGTCATTGTGCAGTCAACCTTGAAATGTATCAGTATTCCTGTGTTTTCAGCTTGAGGTGGCGCTCACCAGATAATATGTACTTTTGAGAGAGTGACGTATGTAAGGTGAAGTAGTTTGCATTTAAAACATGCACAGTGGAGAGAATGTTTGCATACCTCTATGCTACATTAATGTAATGTGGATGATATTTCTTTTGGATATTGTACTTTTGGAAATTTTACATGATTTAAGCACACTACTAACTAAAATGACTGCTCCCTTGTGTTAAAAAATCAGTCTGAATTAGTCTAAAGTACACTATACATAGCAGCTATTAAAATAGGGAAAATGAATTTTGCCAGACTAGACAATACCAGCTTCTGAAAGTGCAATGAATGAATTACCAAATATATAAAATGTAAAAAAAGTTATCGGCTCTTTTTTATACAATTTACCTCTGAAGTTCAGGAAGTGAAAATGACCAAGTAGAGCTAGCACTTTTTTGAAAGGTGCACATTTGAAGTAAGGCTGAGCTGTATACTCTATAACCCATAGTACACCCATCAATCATACACCAAAATAAAGGGAATTAAAGGTTCTTTGCATTATACCTAAGATATACAAGGTCTTTTTTAAATAGCCAGTATAACCAGTGAGGAAAGCTGGGGACATTCTTTTTCTTTAAAATCCTAACCCTATGCAAAATGCGAAACTGTATAGCGCCACCTGAGCAGTGGATCTTGTACCAAGGGCTCTGGTTATGCCTAACATTTACATGTAGGTGGATCCTAAAAAAAGTATGTGGGTTAGGCCTGACATTGACATGTAAGTGGATGTTGTAAAAAGGATGTGGGTTAGGCCTGACATTGACATGCAGGTGGATATTGCAAAAAGGATGTTGGTTAGGCCTGACATTGACATGTAGGTGGATCTTGTAAAAAGGATGTGGGTTAGGCCTGACATTGACATGCAGGTGGATCTTGTAAAAAGGATGTGGGTTAGGCCTGACACTGACATGCAGGTGAATATTGTAAAAAGGATGTGGGTTAGGCCTGACATTGACATGTAGGTGGATCTTGTAAAAAGGCTGTGTGTTAGGACTAACACTGACATGTAGGTGGATATTGTAAAAAAGATGTGGGTTAGGCCTGACATTGACATGCAAGTGGATATTGTAAAAAGCATTTTGGTTAGTCCTAACATTTTTTTATGTAGGTGCATCCTGCAAAAAGAATGTTGGTTATGTCTGATATTGACTGGTAGATGGAGTGGAAAGAATACATGTGATTATCACAAACTGAATTTTAAAATGCAATTGAATTGCTTTCCAAACTCCACCAGCGAACATTCAGACAAAAAGGAAGAAGCAGATTACATATGGCTAGTGTTGGCTTGGAACCACAAAAGTACAGCCATAGAGTAAGTGACAACTTTTAAAATAATTTTGATTCCCTTGTACATTTATGCTTTTCAGTGTGTTCATGACATACTTATTTTATTATTATCTTAAACTTGATTAAGCTTCGATAGATAAAATAACCACATTTAACAGACAATTCACTGTTAGAATTTACTCCTTTTCATGTGCAGGACTCGGAGTAAAAGTCACACATAGAGTGCTGGTTTAATGTATTTTTGGTTGTATAAACCATTAGGAACATTGATATAATGTAATGGACTATAAGCATTTGTTGGGTGGATATTTATTCATTTCATATACATATATTGGAGTCTTTTGAGTATTTTGTGTGATAGTGTATTTCGTATTATACACTACCAGTTTCATCTATTTGTAGCTGAAACTGGTGGAGGGGGAGGTGTAGATGAACCAGACTGGAACTGGTGGGAGGTGTTGTTGTGCCAGACTGAAACTGGTGGAGAGTATAGGTAATTTCAGCACTGTGTCATCATCATCACAATCCTTGTCATTATCATTTGATATTATATATATTTCTTTCTTTTGTGAATGTGTGTAGGGTGTGTGCGAGAATTGGTATTGCATAGATTGTTTCATTTATTATTTTCGTTCCATCATCTTATCGTACAATACACAAGTCTCATTATTCACACACATTTTGTTTGTGTTATTCATTTAATCCAAAGCCCACTTGGTGTCAGTTCTGTTACACTATTATGTATGTCTCTCTGGATAACTATCAAGTATGTCTCTCTGTATAACTATCACATATGTCTCTCTGGATAACTATCAAGTATGTCTCTCTGCATAACTATCACATATGTCTTTCTGCATGACTATCATGAATGTCTCTCTCGATAACTATCACATATGTCTCTCTGCATGACTATCATGAATGTCTCTCAGGATAACTATCATGTATGTCTCTCTGCATAACTATCATATACGTCTATCTGCATGACTATCTTGTATGTCTATCTGCATGACTATCATGTATGTCTAGCTGCATGACTATCACGTATGTCTATCTGCATGACTATCTTGTATGTCTATCTACATGACTATATTGTATGTCTATCTGCATGACTATCATGTATGTCTATCTGCATGACTATCATGTATGTCTATCTACATGACTATCATGTATGTCTCTCTGGATAACTATCATGTATGTCTCTCTGCATAACTATCATATATGTCTATCTGCATGACTATCATGTATGTCTATCTGCATGACTATCATGTATGTTTCTCTGCATAACTATCATGTATGTCTCTCTCACACATAACATTTCATCAAATGCATGCTGGGTAACTAATCTATTTACCAAGATTTGCATGGAAAACGTTGCAGCTGATCACCTATCTTCGCAATAAAACACTCTCTTGCCTGCATTCAGTCAGTTAAATCACTTAAACAAAATAAACATTTTAAGTCTTACAAATTTCTTATCAAGTCCTGATTTGGATTTTGCCATTGTCACAACTGTTGCTCTCTGAAAGCAGATAAGACAAAGACCTAGACTGGTTCTGTGTTTTATGGCACAGCAACACAAGTAGGTTTTTTGTGCCATGGCAATAGGAATAAAGTGCATTGCACAAGGATACATTATGATAACCATCCTGGGCTGATCCAATGGCAAGATTCAAACCTGCACCCTTTCAGTCACAAGTCCAGCATCCTAACCACTCACCTACCATACATTCCATCTCTTATGACATGCAGAAGGGCAAACTGGGTTTATTCCACATGCCCACAGTTGCTGGGGAGTCAATAGCTATTAGTGAAGATGCAAAAAGTAGGATATAACATACCTCAAATTTCCCATTTATAATTAGTTTTGCAAATACTCTAGATCCAGCTACATTGCATCGCTCCCCGATGTTGACAAAATTTGTGAAGGGACCTATATGCATAGGTTCTAAACCTGAAGAAGAAAAAAACAAATTTTCAAATTAGATTTTGTTTCTCTGAAAATATTACTCAATCACGCAAAGATTAGGAATATAAGCTTACCAACTCCTGAATCCAGCCCTCAAAAGATTTTTAAAAACTCAATTTTAACGATCTAGATCATATACTCAAAGGGCCATAACTCTTGCCCATTAACTCCCTTGATGCCACCAGGTGTCATTGGTTTTAAGTTATGTGAAAGATCAACGAGTATGCTCCCATGGAAGTGATGTGGGAGGGTGTTATAGTAATGTGATCAGGTAAGTATTTTTGTAGAAATATAATTCACTTAGAAAATTTGCTTTCTCATTCAAATACATTCCATGATCACAATAATATTAGGAGAATAGGTAAAAGTAGGAGAGAATGTTGAGCATACTACTTATACCCAAGGCATCCTTCCAGGAAAGAAGGGCTGAATTCATTACATGATAGATAACCCACTTTACCTACAGTTATGTAGTCTGTGACAATTATTATAACGGGTTAATAATAGAGTTAATGAACTCTTACCAACAAAATTGTGGGCAAATCTAGCGAAGACACTAGGAATGCCCATGATGCAGGCTTTGATAATGTTACCAAGGTCTGATGGATAAATGAGCCACAGTCACTGCACTCATAAGACTGATGTTTCTGGGAAGCTAGGTCCCTAAGACAGAAACTTAATAATTTTGACTACACGTGTCAGCCTACAGCTTCTATTATGTCATGTATTGCAACACTGCATTCAAAAGTGAGTCTTGCAGAGATAGCTTTAATTTCATGGGCTTTAATCTTCATTATCTCTTGAAACATCAGAGTATGCTGAGCATATGACACACTTCAACCACGATGATAGAGTAGTTTTCTTGTTCCCTGAAGTATCCCTGTGTACTTTACATAATGTTTGACAGTGCAGACAATATCTTGCAAAGACACTTCTATTGATGTATGGATCTATCAAAGAGAGGTAGCATGTGATGAATCTCTGATTGCCAAATGATCTGAACTGAAGATAGTTTGGGTCCACTGAAAGAACATTTGAGAAAAGGGGGTACACTCCTCAAAAAAATGTGACAAATTCACATAAAAATTGGTAAAAAATGACTAACTAATGCATACAACCTCAGGGGTAAATATTATTATGCACAAATAATCCAAATTTAATAATAGACAGTCGAAATTCAGGAGTATATTGAATCAATGGTCCGCAGGTCTCTGCAAGACGCTGACTAATAAAAGCGAAAGCTTAAAACTAGCAACATCTGAGGGTGTCAAAGGGAGGTAATGGGCAAGAGTTATTGCCCTTTGTCTACATGATCTAGACAGAAAAGACATTCTTTATCTTTTTTTGGGGGGAGGGCTGGATTCAGGAAATAGTACATTCATATTCTAATGCTAATGTGATCAAGGAACATGAAGGAGACTATATTTAACATCAATGCCTACTGGTAATTACAGCTTTTTAATATTTCAGGAACAATGAAATACTTAATTTTTACGCAACATTTCTCCTCAAAACCTGAAAAATCAAAAATACAAATTTCTGTTGAACACAATGGGTGCATACATTCTCTAGATCAATAATTTAGTTTTAAATTCATTAAAGAATATGGAAACATTATTTGATAATCATATGAAGTCTGCAACCTTTAAACCTAAGAGGGTTTTGAAACAAAAAATTTAAAATTTAAACCAATTGTGCAAAATGCCCATATTATTTTAGAAACTGTGAAAATGGGATAAATTTTATACTCATGAAAAATATAATATCTTGTTAAGCTGTACAAATCAGATTAATTACATTCTTATTGTATTATGATTTTCTAATATATTTTGATTGCATCAGACATACAACTGTTGGATAAGTCTGACTAACAAAGCAATTTCATTATTATAAAGAGTAAGGCTGGAACAGATGTAGTCTGGATAACAAAGCAATTTCATTATAATAAAGTCTAAGGCTAGAACAGATGTAGTCTGGCTAACAAAGCAATTTCATTATTATAAAGTCTAAGGCTAGAACAGATGTAGTCTGGCTAACAAAGCAATTTCATTATAATAAAGTATAAGGCTAGAACAGATGTAATCTGGCTAACAAAGCAATTTCATTATTATAAAGTCTAAGGCTAGAACAGATGTAGTCTGGCTAACAAAGCAATTTCATTAATATCAAGTCATAAGCTAGATATGACAGTATCTTTTGTGCAAGGATTATGTTACTTGAAACTAAGAAGACATGTAAATAAACAGGGGATTCAAATGACAAAACTGTTGGGACAAAGAAAAACACAACTTTATTGACTAAAAGGAATTTTCGGTGAAAGAACAAGGAACCTGAATTAATGGAGCAATGAATCTGATACATGATTCCATTAAAAATCATTTTTACATCGACTAACATTATGAAAGTTGTACACAAATCTTACCTGACAGTTTCAAATAGCTGTCATGAACATCTGCTGGAGGCACTCTAGGTTTGTATTTCTGAACTGCTTCCTTAATGGCTCTGTAGAATGGTTAGAATATTTCTTGCAATAACTGGCATGTACAGTATACATACATTATAAATTACTTGAAGAGACAAGATCAACTTTACACATAACTTTATTTTAAAGACAATTATGTTTGGCACTGAAAATGAATGAGTTTTAATATTGTTTCCACAGCATATAAATTTCCCATCCTACTTAGCTGAATCTATTATTGCACAGGTCCAATTGGGTCTGATAATGTTCACATTGTCTAAAAGGCAAATGTAGCAGTATTAAGGCAGGTGCTTAGAGTTCAATTACACTAGTGTATGGGTAATTTCCTGCATTTTAAAAGAATTTTATAGTATTTTGCATGTTGTTTAACTGTCTTTGTACCAAATGGTGCATTGGCATATTTTGAATCAATGTGAACAAGTGTTCATTTTGGGACTTTATCACATATGGTCTACATTTGTGAGAACATGGATGGACTTCTAAAGTGTTATGATTACGTAATATTATTAAAAAATGTAATTTAGTTCAAACATGGGTTTCTCAACTTCTGGATAAAAGATAAATAGCCTGTATGCTATCTGATTGGTATGACATTTACAGGGTACTTACTTGATATGCTTTGGATTTGTACCACAGCATCCACCGACAATGTTTAGTAAGCCATCCTTTGCAAAACCCTGTCAAAATTAAAACATTTGAATAGGGGTCATAATTTAGCTGTCAGCCTGTGGAAAAAAGATTTCTGGTACTTTATTTCAGCTATTAAAACAATTACATCAAAATCAATAAATTTGAATACAGTGTCAACTTCCATTATTGACTGGGTTTTGTGACTGCATTTCAAAGTTGCTGAAAACCATGAATTTAAACAACCAGTGAGCTATCGTCCATCTCTGAAGATACTTAGTAAACAATGATCCATCTGTGAAGACACTTTGTGAACCATGATCCATCAGTGAAGATATTTAGCAAACAATTTTCCATCTGTGAAGACATTTAGTGAACAATGACCCATCTGTGAAGATATTAAGCAAACAATGACCCATATGTGAAGAAACTTATTAAGCAATGATCCATCTGGGAAGTTATTTAGCAAACAATGTTCCATCTGTGAAGACACTTCATGAATAGTGATCTATCTGTGAAGATACTTACTGAACCATGATCCATCAGTGAAGATGTTTAGCAAACAATGATCAATCTGTGAATACACTTTATGAACAGTGATCTATTTGTGAAGAAACTTCATGAACAAATGATTCATTTGTGAAGACACTTCATGAAAAACAACCCATCTGTGAAGACACTTAGTGAACAAAGATCCAACTGTGAAGATGCTTAGTGAACAATGATCCAACTGTGAAAACACTTAGTGAACAATGATCCAACTGTGAAGACACTTTATGAACAATAATCCATCTGTGAAGATACTTAATGAACCTTATTCAGTCTGTGAAGTCACATAGTGAACAATAATCCATCTGTGAAGACACTTAATGAACCTTGATTAATCTGTGAAGACACTTAGTGAACAATAATCCATCTGTGAAGACACTCAGTGAACAATGTTCCATCTGTGAAGACACTTAGTGAACAATAATCCATCTGTGAAGACACTCAGTGAACAATGTTCCATCTGTGAACACACACAGTAAACCTTGATCAATCTGTGAAGACACTTACTGAATAATTATCCAGCTGTGAAGACACTTAGTGAATAATGATCCAACTGTAAAGACAGTGAGCAATGATCCAACTGTGAAGTCACTTGATGAATAATTATCTAACTGTGAAGACACTTAATGAATAATTATCCAACTGTGAAGACACTTAATGAATAATTATCCAACTGTGAAGACATTTAGTGAACAATGATCCAACAGTGAAGACACTTTATGAACCATGATCTGACTGTGAAGACACTTACTGAATAATTATCCAACTGTGAAGACACTTAGTGAATAATGATCCAACTGTTAAGATACTTAGTGAACAATGATCCAACAGTGAAGACACTTAGTGAACAATGATCCAACTCTGAAGACACTTAATGAACCTTGAAAACTGTGGGAAGGCATCTGTGATAAAAAACAAAAACATTTGTTGATGCTTGGAGCATGTAACTGACCATGTAAGCTGCCCCAGATTGTGAAAGTAACTGAAAGTAGATTCTTCACAGACAATATCAGTGATTTCAGAACTGTATATGTAGAGGCGATGTAGAGGAATGATGAGGACAGAACTCCAATGGGAGTGGGTGGAAAATGTCTTCAGTTTAAGCCAGGAAGGCGGAATTTCACTCATAATAGTAAGATCTAATAATGATGAGGACAGAACTCCAATGGGAGTGGGTGGAAAATGTCTTCAGTTTAAGCCAGGAAGGCGGAGTTTCACTCATAATAGTAAGATCTAATAATGATGAGGACAGAACTCCAATGGGGGTGGGTGGAAACTGTCTTCAGTTTAAGCCAGCAAGGTGGAGTTTCACTCATAATAGTAAGATCTAATAATGATGAGGACAGAACTCCAACAGGGGTGGGTGGAAACTGTCTTCAGTTTAAGCCAGCAAGGTGGAGTTTCACTCATAATAGTAGGATCTAAAAATGATGAGGACAGAATTCCAATGGGAGTGGGTGGAAAATGTCTTCAGTTTAAGCCAGCAAGGTGGAGTTTCACTCATAATAGTAAGATCTAATAATGATGACAGCACTTGCACTTTTGTTTATTTTTGGATTAAGGCAGTGAAGCCAATGTCTCTTGAGCTACCTGCTAAGTAGCTGGAGAAGAATGCTGAGGATGACGGCTCATTGCACTCATGAGTTAGATCCCATTCCTACCAAGATGTCATTAAGCTGTAGTTCCCTTTGTGTGGCAAAGGATTAAGTGTGAGTAAAGAGATATTTTTTGAAAGCTGAGGCACAAAGATGGACATTGTATGCTGGAAGTGTCTAGAGGTACTAGGTAGGTTAGATTGATCCATGAAAGTGCCTATATAAACCGGACATTGTCCAATGGAATTGCCTAGCATTACTATGCAGGTTACAATGATTCATGTGTAACTGGGTTGTTGGATACTGAGGCACTAAGCTGGGCATCAGATGCAGGTAGTGCCTAGCAGCACTATGTGAGTCATGAAATTGGACAAGTAAATTTGTGTGGCAGCCGGTGCTTCATGGCCCACTGCAATCCGAGTTATATAGTTAAGTCCAGTCATGAAGGCGGACATGATGTTGTCCTGTTCGTGAAGTTGGGAAGGGTTACAGGATATTGATCCATGCAGCCTGTCCATAATTAGACTGATATGCTAGACTGTAACTGAGGCCACTGTTGCTCTCTATCTTGCTTCACAGTGAACGATATAGTTTTGAACCCTTGCATGCAAGCTGACCATGTTTAATTCCTTAAGGTATGCTTCTGCCCCTCCCCCTTGGTACCCACAGAATTGCCGCCCAGTGACTTCTGTCCATGGGGGTCCCAAGTGGCAGAGTGGTCTAAAGTGCTCACCATTCCGGATCACTGCCATCTCACCTCTGTCAGCGTGGGTTTGAGTCCAAGACTCGGCTGGCATGGGTATGTGCGAAAGCCTGCCAGTAGCTTCTTGTGGGTTGGTGGTTCTTCCCAGGGTTCTTCCTCCACCAGTTATACTGGCTGCCATGTATAGCCTATCTTGTGCTGAAAAATGGCCTTAAACCCTACAACAACAAGAACAACTTCTGTCCATAATATGTATGTCTGACATGTATTCTGAGAAAACTACAGAGTGGTTCTAAGACAAAACAGAGCAGACAACATGTAAGCTGAGTGCAGGATGCATACTGCAATACACATATATATAAACTATTCAGAGTTACACACTATGATAAATGCCTGCAAATTGGCACAAGTGACCTGAATAGGTAGAGAATTAGAGTGTTGCTATTGACACTTATAAAGTAGATGCTAAATAATCAATTCTAGTAATAAGTTACCTGTAGAAATGCCAATTTCTGACTGCTTTATACAGGTTAAATCACTGAAGAATCTCTTAAAGTAATTATCTGTATGAGCAATGAGTCAACCATGTATAGAAAACTTACCTGCATGTACCTGACGATAGCAGAAGCTATACAGTAATATAAATAGAGTACACACAAAACCTGAACATAAAAAAGCACTAAAGTGTCACTGTTACAAAGCAGAGACTACATTATTCGTCATAAGAAGATTTTACCTGTAGGAAAGCTCAAAGATATTCTATACAGGTAAAATCAATAAAGCATCATGTAGATCACTAAGAGGTGGATGCAAAGACGATATAGAAAACATAGCTTTATGTATCTGGCTACAAAGCATATACTACACAGTAATATTATATGAGTTTTCTATATCATGCACCAAAACTGCACTCATAAATATGGCTATAGCAACATGAGGGGGCGGCATCTTGGCCCATTCAGATATGTACCAAAGGTGTGAAGACAGTAAAGTGATAACACTGTTAGAAACTTTGTTCTCAATGATAGAAAGAACAGAAAAGTTGGAAATTTATACATGGAGTACACTTCCCTTGACTCCTCCAACTTGTTTTCAGGTAGAAAACTTTCAAACTGCTTGAATGGATTTTTGGAGGCCTCTTTGTCTGCAGAGAGCATGTTACTTGGCACAAGTGGAAGTAGTAACTGGTGATTTCACAGGATTTGGCACCAATCTCAGTACCAAGCTGAGATCACTCTAACTGCAGACATATAATGTTTAGCATTTTATCAAAAAATGTTTTAGCCTGAGAGAGCTGGATTTGCATGGTAGTAGTAGTTCTCCTAAGGTATTATGTTTGGGTAAATTATTTAATGAAGAACAATTTGACTGAATGATGGTGGAAGGCCATAATTTGTAAAGATTTGCCTATTTGCAGCAATGGTGGAAATGTCTGATGGTGAATAAGCATCATTTCATGTCTTGATGCTCTGTGCAAAATTGGAATCAAAATTGGTGGAGTGATTTTTTAAGTTCAAAATGGCAAATGTTGACAGACAATGAGCAACACATACTGCAATTTGCATGCCACATGAACAATGAATTATGCGTGCCAATGAAAGACCATATCATAAACTCAGATGGCCCTATGGCCTGGTAATCTAATAATTAACAGAAGATGATGTGCATGAAATTATGGCACATATTGAAGAATATGATATACAATACTGACGAAACAAGTCATATTCAAATGCAAATGTTTGGTTTTCTACTGCTGTTCAAGTCAATCAATCATGAACGGCAAAATCAATGGCCAATGCTTTCTCAAGTGTCTGAATAATGATAAAATCGTTGGAAAGGAAAATAACATCTTCAGCTCCAGTTACCCTAACTATGGACCTAGCAGCCCCCTCAAATCAACAGGCTTCTGCAATTACCCATTGGTATGGCACACATGAGGTTTAAGAAAATATTCCATAGCAAATTAAAGTTATATTTGCAAATAAATAATAATAATAATAATAATAATGACTTTATTTAAAGAGGGTAACACAATTAGATAAGCAATAATCTACCCTGAGGCCCTAACACAAAGGAGTTTATTTATTTATTTTAGCTGCATCTCTGAAGCCACTGGATATATTGTGTTTGGAAGAAGGAAATAGAGTGGGCATTTCTAATCTCAACTGGAATAATATTCCAGAGCAAAGTTCCAGAGTATAAGAAAGTTTTTCTAACATAATTCCTTATTTGGTTTGGGAATTTTATGCTGTTTGATAGGCATGGATCGCAAGTGGGGAGTATTGCCAGGTAGCCTATACTGGAATACTAATTGTAAATATTCAGGAACACTATTATTGGATATCATGTACATTAATTTGGCTTTTCTCAAATGGATTCGGTCTTTAATAGGTAACATTTTGTGCCAGCTTTGTTATGTTTTTATCATTTGAATTACTCCATACTGTATTGGTCTAAATAGGGTTGTATGTAACTATTATAAAATAGTTTTCTGTGCCTTTCAGGGAGAAAATGTTTTATCCTACTGAGAAGCCATAAACTTGAATTCACTTTTTTACTGATATGTTTCATATATTCAGTCCATGGTAGGTTATTATCTATCAGAACCTCGAGTAGTCTATCATGACAGACCATTTGCAAATTTTTATCCTTCTACGTCAGACATAGTTCATCACTATCAAGATTTGTCCTTTTTTGCCACGTTAAGATAAGTAATATTTTAGCTTTACCAGTATTTACCACCATACCATTGCATGTGCACCAGTTGTCCAGTTTGTTTAGGCATTCTGTAAAGAAATTTCGAGTTCATGCTTTGTGTTTTGGATGTCTGACAATTCTGTGTCATCTGCATCTAGATCTACAGATGATACTGAATCCCTTAGTAAAAGTGGTTGGTCATTAATAAACAAAATAAATAGTAATGGACCTAGAATTGAGCCTTGTGGTACTGCATATCTAATTGTTTCAGGTTCAGACAGAACAATATATAAACATGCTGTGTTCTCTCACTTAAGTATGAAATAAACCATCTAACTGTGCTTTCATCACATTGGTAGATTTTCAGTTTCTTCGAAAGGATTTCATGATCCACCATGTCAAAAGCGTTCCTGAAATTTACAAATACATATCCTATTATTCTACCTTGGTCAAATGCTTGAAGCCATTTATCAGTTAGGGAGACCAAGGCAGTCTCATATGAATGTTTCTGTCTAAAGCCTCATTGATTAGGGTGTAACAGTTGTTGTTGTTGTGGGTTTTAATGCCATTTTTTAGCACACGATAGGCTATGCATGGCAGCCAGTATTAATGGTGGAGGAAGAACCCGGGAAAACCCCAAGAAGAACCACCAACCCATGAGAAGCTATTGGCAAGCTTTCTCACATACCCACATTGGCCGAATCCTAGACTTGAACCCATGCAGACAGAGGTGAGATGGCAGTGATCCGTAACGGAGAGTGCTTTAGACCACTCAGCCACTCGGGGCCCCCGGAGTGTAACAGTAACTGTTTAGTTAAATATGACATGAATGTGTCATGGACATGTTTTTCAATCAATTTTGACAAGTTTGGTAGTATTGAGATTGGCCGGTAGTTATCAGCATCATCCTTAGAACCAGATTTGTGAATAGGAGTTACTTTTGCCATTTTCCATATTTTGGGGACAGATGAGGTTGCAATACTTAAATTGATTATGAATGCTATGCTATCTAAAATAGCAGAGGCACAAGATTTAATGAGTCGTGGACCAATCTGATCAAGTCCTGTAGCTTTCTTGGTATCAAGTTCACTGAGACATTTTTAAAATGTTTTTTGATACTTTGAAAACTTTTCAAATGGAGTTTGTGTTGCTCTTTTTGTTTTCAAGCAATTATTGATAATAATTTTTTATAGCTTGTTTTAATCATACTTGTTATTTTATTTCTCCATATTTTATACTGTGCATGGTTTCCCATAGCCTTGAATTGGTCTAGTGTTTTCATAGCATCTAGGATTTCAGTAGTAATCCAATTAGGTTGGATTTCATTCTTTACTTGATGTACTTTCAGTGGTGCATGCCTAGAGACTACATCCATAAATAAGTCAGTCCACACCATCAGAGCTTCATCTATGTCATCCAAATTTGTGATCATATTCCACAGGTCATTAACAAATTGTTCTTCATTAAAAATTTTGAACGATCTGTCATAGTTTTGTGTGTATTTTTCTTATTTCTCTTGCATTTAACCTTTCTTGTCAAAAAAGTAGGCTATTGGTCACTAAGACCAACATTTGGTACATTAACACAAGCCACATTGTCTGGTAGGTTGGTATAAATGTGATCAATAAGAGTGCTCGATTTTTCTGTTACCCTTGTAGGCTCATTTACCAGCTGGTCTAGGCCTAATGACTCAATAAATTCCATCCAGTTGTTCCTTATTTGAGCATTGAGAAGGTCCTTATTTATATCTCTGAGGATATATGTTTCTTTCTCCTGTGCAAGAACATTTTCCATTTGTTTCAAAAAGTTATCATTCCAAATTGCTTTTGAGGAAGGTGGCTTATAAATGAAAACAACTATGAATGATTTTGCATTACTCTGAGAAATTTCCACCCAGATACTCTCAATTTCATGTGACTCCAAGTCAAGTCACCTTTCTGCATTTACATCTTCCCTTATATATACAACAAGACCTCCCCCTGCTGTCTCTCTGTCTCTGTGCAATGGTTTATTGTAGCCTTGACAGTGAAATAGATTATCACCATGGTTAGCATTTAATTTGGTTTCAGTGAGTCCTAAAACATGTATATTATTTTCCTTGGAAGACAACATTAACTTAATCTGGTCTGTTTTTCCCACTATACCTTGTACATTTATGTGACCTATGTTAAAACCTTTTGTATTTAGTTTCATATCAATTATATGTATGTCATCATGCAATGGGGAACTCAATGAGATTGTCTCCATACTACTTTTATCATTCTGACATCTTATTTTTACATTTAAATATTCATATATATATTAGCATCTTAAAAGTCACATACAGACCATGAAAATCTGTTAACTTTTGCATTCACCATAGTGTCCATTGAATAGTTAGAGTCAAGAGACTCACTAGGTACATTTAGATTTGTTGTAAATGAAGCATTGGCATTCTCCTCATTGCCAGCTTCCTAGTATGTATAATACATTGATTGACAGAGTCTTTGTTTGTGTCCAAATTTATGGCATCTGAAGCATTCAGTCTGTCTGCCATGATGGCATACCTGTGTCACATGCACAGTTTCTCCACAGTAGAGACAGTACTCTTCATTATAGTGCCTGAAAATGGCGGCATACATGTTAAAGTTTCTCAGTAGGTGAGAGGTTCCTTTTCTACTTAAAATGGTACAGGCATAGGTTGACATCTTGGTTCTGAAGAAAGAAAGATGTGTATTGTGGAATGTACTGTAGGCTGAAATCACCAAAACCACTGGTGGATACTTACTCACGTGTCCAATTAAAGATAAAATCTTCGGAAAGGAAAATAACATCTTCAGCTCCAGTTACCCTAACCAAGGACCTAGTAACCCCCTCAAATCAACAGGCTTCTGCATTTATTCGTGGCTAGGGCACATATGAGGTTTAAGAAAATATTCCATAGCAAATTAAAATTATCTTTGCAAATACCACCTCATTTATGGACAGATCGATGTAAGGATGGACAGAATGGATACTAATTTAGTCATATTCAGCCAAATCTTTGGTCAGAGGGAGAAAAAAACCTTGACTGGATCAAGACACTTTGTACCACTTAAATCTTAGGTTAGATCACCTTGCTACAGCACATATGGGATCAAATAATTTTGTTGGATTATTTCCTCCAGGTCATCAGGTCTCCTCCACTTCTGAAACTAACTAAAGTCAACACCCCAGCACTATTTTGGTACCTAATTTAAGTTCTTTGTTTAAATTTAACTAGAATAAATATTTATTTTAAATTGAATACCTCTATCTCAGCTGCCATCATTTCTGGAGTCTCATCATAGTCACCAAATGTATTTGGTAAACCTGTAACAGATCAAAACAACATGACAGATTTCCCTACTACCAAATGTATTGGGTAAACCTGTAACAGACCAAAACAACATGACAGATTTCCCTATTACCAAATGTATTGGGTAAACCTGTAACAGACCAAAACAACATGACAGATTTCCTACTACCAAATATATTGGGTAAACCTGTAACAGACCAAAACAACACAACAGATTTCCCTACTACCAAATGTATTGGGTAAACCTGTAACAGACCAAAACAACATGACAGATTTCCCTACTACCAAATGTATTGGGTAAACATGTAACAGACCAAAACAACATGACAGATTTCCCTACTACCAAATGTATTGGGTAAACATGTAACAGACCAAAACAACATGACAGATTTCCCTACTACCATATGTATTGGGTAAACCTGTAACAGACCAAAACAACATGACAGATTTACCTACTACCATATGTATTGGGTAAACCTGTAACAGACCAAAACAACATGACAGATTTCCCAATTACCACATGTACTTATGCAAAACAACAACAAACAGTGTAGACGTGGATCAAGTCTGAACCACGACTTTCAGATGCTTGTAATCTTGGACTTCATATGCAACATTTCAATGGCATACAGAACTCTATGAATCAGATGTAATTATGGCTTTTGAGTTTTGAGGTCAAAATGTTTTCGAAAATACGAAACCAAAACTTTACATTAAAACCACAGGGAAAATTTACAATAGGACAAGTTCTGGCAGACAAGACAGATGCTGTATCTCAGCAAAAATAATGTTTGGTGTGAACAAAGCAATGAACAAAAATTTCAGTGCAGAATTACCTTTTTCATGAACCAAGCAATTAACAAAATTTTAATCCAGAATTATGTTTCTGTGAACCAAGTAATTAACAAAATTTCAATTAAGAATTAATTTTTTTGTAAACCAAGCAGTGAACAAAATTTCAATTGAGAATTACAATTTTTAACCATGCAAAAAATTTCATTCCAGAATTACATCTTTTTGTAAACAAAGCGATGAACACAATTCCAATCCAGATTTACATTTTTTTGGTGAACTAAGCAATGAACAAAATTTCAATCCAGAATTACATTTTTGTAAACCATACAATGAACAAAATTTAAATCGAAAATTACAAAGGTAATGAATTAGCCATAAAAATTACCAAAGCATCTTCCCATCCAAATCTCAGTTATTAACAGATTAACTCTATCCTTAAGGAAAGAATATAACTCTATCCTTAAGGAAAGAATACCTTACTGGAAGACAACTATAATGTCACTGATACACAAAAATTACTAAACTGTATATGCAAACAACATTCCTTAAATACATCCCAAACTCAATCCTTAAGGAAAGAATATCTTACTAAAAGACATAACTATAACATAATTAATATCCATAGGAAACTAAATTGCATATTTAAGCAAAGGAATCTAAACTGTATACCTATCCATAGGAATCTAAATTGTATACCTAAGCAATATTCTCTAGACACATTCCGAACTCCATCAAGTATCCTATCTACAAATATTTATGATGTTACCTTATCCTTGCATATATACTACAATGATCAAAAGAGTTCAATGTTACTGACATTTTTTGTCACCTCCGATGCCTACAATTGGCCTCTGAGGCTGAGATGAAAATAATAGCTATTTATCCACCAACAAATGTGTGGTGACATTTATTATAAAATTATAAGTATTTACGACCAACTGTATGGACAAATAATGATGGACAAGATACTGAAGCTGCTGTAAAAATCCAAATTTTCATTAAGAACAACTATGGCTATAGATAATAAGACTAATCATTCATTTTATAAATTAGCTGCTCTACCTTTCATGTCATAAATTAGGTGCTCATTGTTAAGGTAATAAAACAGGTGCTTATCATTCACGTAATAAATCAGGGGCTTATCATTCATGTCATAAATTAGGTGCTTACCATTTATGTCATAAATTAGGTGCTTACTATTCATGTCATGAATTAAGTGCTTACCATTCATATAATAAATTATGTGCTTACCATTCATATCAAAATATAGCTGCTTACCATTCATGTCATAAATTAGGTGCTTAACATTCATGTCATAAATTATGTGCTTACCATTCATATCATAGTTTAGCTGCTTACCATTCATGTCATAAATTAGGTGCTTATCATTCATATCATAACTTAGGTGCTTAACATTCATGTCATAAATTAGGTGCTTACTATTCATGTCATGAATTAAGTGCTTACCATTCATATAATAAATTATGTGCTTACCATTCATATCATAATATAGCTGCTTACCATTCATGTCATAAATTAGGTACTTAACATTCATGTCATAAATTATGTGCTTACAATTCATATCATAGTTTAGCTGCTTACCATTCATGTAATAAATTAGGTGCTTATCATTCATATCATAAATTAGGTGCTACCCATTCATGTCATAAATATGGGGCTTATCATTCAGATCATAAATTAGGTGCTTACCATTCATGTCATAAATTAGGCACTTACCATTCATATTATAAATTAGCTTCTTACCATTCATGTAATAAATTAAGTGCTTACTATTCATGTAATCAATTAGGTGCTTATCATTCAAGTAATAAATTAGATGCTTATCATTCATGTAATAAATTAGGTGCTTACCATTCATGTAATAAATTAGGTGCTTACCATTCATATTATAAATTAGCTGCTTACCATTCACGTAATAAATTAAGTGCTTACTATTCATGTAATAAATTAGGTGCTTACCAATGATGCAATAAATGCTTTGAACTCCTTGTTCAATACAAGAGAGATTATACTGCACAAGGTTGGAATATTAGATTTAAATGTAGGAATTACCTGCATTGGGATAACAAAGTACAAAAGCCTTGGTATTTTTGCTGACAACTTCAAGAAAGGGTCTCATTTCTGCTGCTCCTAAAGCACAGTTCAACCCTAAGCTGAAAAGCAGGTAGTTAGAGGTAACTTTTTGCATATGTAAATAAACTTAAGTATCAGATATATCAAGAGATTCACTGGTTCATGGCGACCCATTAGTATTCAGTTTTCACTAACTCTGATACTTAGTCCATGTTCTACTAGTGGAATATCATCCTTCTTTGACTTAAACTGAGACTGAAAGAACAGTGAGGGACAATGCAACTAAACTTACTATTGCTGGCAATATGATGTCTACTGTTCTTGTGTTAGGTTTAACTTCATTTTTCAGCACATGAAAGGCTATAAATGGTGGTGAGTATATTTGATAAAGGAAGAACAGAAAAATCCTAGTGAGAACCACCAATCCATGAGGAGCAACTGACAAGCTTTCTCACACACCCATGCTGGCCAAGCCTGTGACTCAAACCCATTGCAGACAGACGAGAGATTATTGTGATCTGTTAATTCTGTCTTAGACCACTTGGCCACCCTGGTCTGATTCTATAGCACAGTCAACAGAAAACAAAGGTATTAGAGAGGGCTGTTAAAAGTTCTTAATGGGGTTACTAGCCATCTTTTTCATGAAAAGAGAAAATAGAAAAAACCTACAGTTAAAGGGAGACATTTAGGATCAGCACAATTCCCACTATACCATTTACCGAAAAATCTCTACTTGCCATCATAAACCTTGGAAACTGATTGCCCTCTAGCCTGAGTGATGCATCTGACACCAGAGAAATTATTCCACAATCATGTTTAAATTCAATATTGGCTTTGCAACAATTGCAACACTTTGAATTGTATGGCTCATTCTCCGATTATTATATTCAGTGATCACAGACCCGCCAACCATGATGAGTCCGTCTCAGTAAGGCAGTTGATTTTTTTCCATAAGACTGACCAGTTTTCAGTAAGGTGTAACAACAAAATATCAATAACCGCTATTGTAAAGCTGGAAAACATAATTAAAAGTTTGACGCATCGACGATAAACATTATGTTCAACTGAAAAGTTTGTAAAGTACGCATGGACTTTATTTACCACTAGTACAGTTGCACAAACTCTAGTTCCAAATCCTATGCAGCTCAGTGGCTTGTTGCTATCTCTCAACTTGACATAATTCTTGGAAATTCTTTTCCATTTCATATAACAATGGCAATCCTATCTCCTGCCATGAGACATACTCAAACTGACACATGATGTCCAATTTTCATAATTGTTTCCTTTCCAGCTTTGATTCACAAGAATTTGAATACTCCTTTTTATTCTTCTGTGTTGATTAGTAACACTTTTCTAGAAGCTTATTTTCCCCTTAAACATGCATTGCTTTCTGGATGCCATATTAAAAAATTATATAATCACAGTTTGATCATGCAGATGCTTCACATGAACAAATAGGTGCAGTTTAAAGCATCTGGAGTGCTTTTGTAAAGTTAGTCTGGTTCCCTGACTAATTTTACTAATTCTAAGATGAAACCCAGATCTAAATAAAACATGGATGAACCAATTATCTCGACTTTTCAGCAACGATAATGTTTCCATAGTTTTTGCTAGCATGCCGTATGTCTGTATTTGAATGGTAATTTTTGAAAGACTTAAGGCAAAATCATAAGAGTCTGTAATCACAAGCCATTTAATTTCATTAGCAACATAAAAAACAAAAAAATCTGAGATTTTTAAGGTGGAATTAGATGTTACAGGAATGTTGTCAGTGGGCTTTTCTTAATGGTTATATGTTATAAATGTCTGTATTTTGTACTTGGTTTTTGTCTAAAATCAAGTTAATGTTGTACGTGACTGGTGATATTTATTTTGTAAACAACATAATACATAGCTAATACTTCTCTAAGATTAAATATTCTGATCATTATTAATGATAAACATGTTTACCTGAATCTGAGTCTATAACATTTAGTTTTTCACTTGGAAATTCCTAAACTAGTTGACAACTCTGATGGGGGTGCCGAGTGGCCAAGTGGTCTAAAGTGCTCACCGTTATGGATCACTGCTATCTCACCTCTGTCTGCATGGGTTCGAGTCTTGGGTTTGGCCAATGTGGATTGTGAGAAAGCTTGCCGGTTGCTTCTCGTTGTTCGGTGGTTCTTTCTGGGTTTTTTTCCAGTTTCTTCCTCCACCATTAATACTGGCCGCCATGTATAGCATATCCTGTGCTGAAAAATGGCTTTAAACCCTACAACAATAACAACAACTCTGATGTTTCAGAGGAGATTGACCTATGCCTTGGCTCTATTATTGTCTTAGCTTTTTATATAATGTTGTTTACTTGAAAAGGTATACACTCTTGCCTTAACATCTGATGCAGTATCAGTTTTATTGTTCTGTATGATTTCTTTTTCACCTTGATTTATTTCTTCAAATTGTTATTCACTGGAATTACAAAGTGCTCATCATGGTTTTTGTGCTAAAACATTAATTCTGTATTACAGTCGATTCAGACAAGGCCATTTTGGATTATATTACAGTGATACGTCATGAGACTGTTCACACATCACCATATTCCATGCCAATGAAGCATCAACACATTAGAGACTACAAGCACATCAACACATTCAATATCAGAATTTATTTGGAATACCGTTTAATTGGAACATTATACATTTGGACATGTGATAGAACTTTTAAATTAGACTATTTCAGATTTAGTTCACAATACTGTTAATTTTTTTAAAAATTTTCACTTTGTATTCTAAGGAAATAAATTATTTGTTGAATTGTACAAAAACTGTTAGTTTTCACTCTTTTCTGTTACTTAGTTTAAGACCACAGAGTTCTAAGAGTACACATGTGGAATTTGTTATCTGGTTTAGACACAAGAATACATGGTGAACTCCAGTTACTTTTACTTGGTTCTAAGATATCATTCTCCAGAAAATACTGAATTTCTTTTTTTCCAAACATTCTGCTTGAGAGGATTCATCCTGTAAGGATGCTGTTTCACATGTGCAGAATCTACAATCTCAATGTTAGGGTAGATTTTATTTGTTCATGTTGGAACATCAGGAATCAAGTGCTTATATGCACATAATAGTTATTTTAATTTACTGTTTTATTGTGGCTTTAGATGTCAAGGTTATTGGTCAGTACTGTTTAACAATTCTGAATTCTGATTATTGGTTAAACCAAAGTCACTAGTCAGGTTGTAATTTATCATTTACATCCTCGCTGTATGGAATAGCACAACTATATTAATATCACAATTAACTGGGCTATCTCTACAAAAAATACTCCTTTAACATATCTAAAAGACAAGGTTGTTTCTGCCTTCTAGAAGTGTTAATGATATAATTTAGTCATGTAAGGATCATACAATTTAGCCCACAGCAACTTCATTTTTGACTGAGCTGAAGATTAGTTCTTACTACTTCACAAGCCTTTGATGACTTATATTTGAAATCAGAAATATAGTCTAAAAATTTAATCTTGGAATCTTCATTAAAAATAAGTTTCTCTTTGAATAACTTTAATGGTTCATGAACAGTATATTCAAAATTAGTTCAAAGGTCTGAAACAATGATGACAAAAATATGGTTTAAAGTTAGTGCCAGGCATCTGGCAAAAATATGAGTAACAACTGCTATTCATTCTCCTCAACACTACCAGGAGAGCTGTTTGCAGTTCTCCTCCATTTTACAAAACACAAGGCCTGGCCTGTATAATGTACTGTATTGATCTGAAAGAATGACAGATATTAAGACTTGTAAAATGTACTGTATGGATCTGAATGACAGATATTAAGACTTGTGTAATGTAATGTATTGATATTAATACTTGTCCAATGTAATGTATTGATCTGAATGACAGATATTAAAACTTGAGTAATGTAATGTATTGATCTGAATGACATATTAAGACTTGTATAATGTAATGAATTGATCTGAATGACAGATATTAAGACTTGAATAATGTAATATATTGATCTGAATGACATATTATGACTTGAGCAATGTAATGTATTGATCTGAATGACAGATATTACGACTTGTGTAATGTAATGTATTGATCTGAATGACAAATATTACGACTTGAGTAATGTAATGAATTGATCTGAATGACAGATATTATGACCTGAGTAATGTAATGTATTGATCTGCATGACAGATATTACAACTTGTGTAATGTATTGTATTGATCTGAACGACAGATAGTATGACTTGTGTAATGTAATGAATTTATCTGAATGACAGATATTACGACTTAAGTAATGTAATATACTGATCTGAAGAATGACAGATATTAAGACTGCAACTCACCACATTGGGTCTGCATGACCAACACTGATAATAAAAGCCTCTGTTGTCTGGCCTGACAAAGTTCTGCCACTTTTATCTACAATTGTCCCAGAAACCTGAAATGTGCAAAGCAACCTCATTTTCAATCCATTAGATACAACTAAATTCCATACTAATAATCTTGCTGGGGAAAAAAGAGACAATATTTTTTCCTTAAGATAATTACAGAATCAAATTATGTCATCCATTACCTTGCAAATCCAACTCTCCAAAGTTAATCAAGACATTCACCATGTCTTATGGCTTCTTTAAGCAGCAAAAGTTCTATAGTCATCTGCTTGCCAAGATGGAATTCAGATGAGAGTGGTCTAACCTTGGATATAGGAACTGCTGTTAAATCCCATCATTGATAAGCTACTACTAAAGCAGGGCTTAGGAGGGTGTGCCCATATTATAATTATGAATTATCATAGAACTATTCTTACTCCAAAAATTGGTCTCTTCTTCAACTGCATTACCCAATCTCAACATGTACAGGAAAAAAGGTAAGAGGCAGGGGCAGTTACATCCCCATGCCCTTAAGTTGGCATCTGACCATGGATTCTTACATAACCTATTCTGCATACTGCATGATGCACAGGCTAGTGTAAGGATATGGTCAATGAATGAACGAATGCAGTTTAGAGAACTATGCTGCTGTAAATACAGTAGAAATATAAGAACTTGCATTGTTACACAGCTGCAAAGTGACCTGGGAAGGTGACCAGTTGGGCTGCTAATATACAGTGTTAGATCAAAAATGATCTGGAAGCCACCAGAAGAAAAGTTTACATTATTTAGCAAACTATGATTTAATATGGTCACTGCATTAATAAGAACAAGCTTCATTTTATCTGTATGAACCACTGAATATATCAACTGCAGGCTTAAACTGAAAATAATTTTGTGCAATTTCCAGACCTCCATAAAAACAAAATATGGTACCTCATGATATGGAATTAAAGACAATCAGAAGCAGAAAATAAATCAGCTAGCCATCATTTAGCAAAATATGATTTAAAATGGTCACTGCATAAATATGCTATAAGCTTGATTTTATCTGTATGAACCAATGAGCAACTGAACCAATTAGCTGAGAATGATTTTAGTATCGTTAGTATAAAAAATTTAAAATAACTGAATATTGCAATTTACAATTTAGAAATATTAAAATGAATCAAAAATGCAGTCCCAGTGAACAAGAAACAAGAGGGCTGATAAAAATCAAGGTCAAAAAGGTGATCATGTACCTTTTCGTCTTGTTCATTGCAATCTTTGAAATTTTGTAAAGAATCTGTTGAGGACCTGAATGTAGCTTTTAATCAGATAGTCTGTATTAGTTTTCTGAGGACCCAAATGTAATTTATAAGAAGTTGATCTGTATTAATGTTCTGAGGATCCAAATGTAGCTTATAAGAAGTTTATATGTATTAATGTTATGAGGACCCAAATGTAGCTTATAAGAAGTTTATCTGTATTAATGTTCTGAGGATCCGAATGTAGCTTATAAGAAGTTTATATGTATTGATGTTCTGAGGGCCAAAATGTAGCTTTTTTAATCAGTTTATGTAGTGTTTAATCAGTTTATATGTCTTGATGTTCCAAGAAGCACCATCCAAAGAAACTTAAAGAGCTCAGTAGTCATCAGGATATGCATTGAAAAGAAGCAAACTGATTTCTCTGTAAAAATTGTAGAACACAATTCATAGTTTGGATGGAGATCAATAGTCAAGAGTTGCTTTTTGAGATGAATCTAAGTTGTTTTTTGGATGAAGATTGCAAATTTTATGTGCACACAAAGTTTGATAAAGAATGGAAACCAGACTGTTTTGGTCTGAACATAGTACACTCACCAGTTAAGAATATTTTGACGTGCTACTGGGTTGCATTACATACAAAAGTTTGAAGATCTGTCCCCATTTTTGGGAAAGCCAATTGTTCCAGTAAACTGTTAATCCAAGAATACTTGCCCAATCACATTAACATCAGGAACATAAGTTTGCCAATTCCCGAATTCATGTCCTGGGTCAATGATCTGCTTGGTCCAGTGAAAGACCTACCCAGGAAGATTATGGTCAAAATGAAATTTTCTCAAACAACCATGGTTGCAGGTGATCTACCCATGCCTGGAATGTCTTCTCCTTCAAACCTGGATCTTGTCAGGACAGTCTTGTGAGTAAAAGAAGTTTGATCTTTGATTCTGGATAGAATCCCTGTTGCATGAAGGCCCTCAACACTTAAGGCTTAAAAGGGAAAGTGGCACATTTTTGGGTACTGGTGTCAAGTCAATAACATCAATCCCTCAACATTTCTTTGGCTCTACAAGGAAAAAAAGTTGGTACCAATTGCCACCAAAGGCTATTGCACCATGACATCTGACAAATGCAAGCACCATGGCAAAGGAGATATCATTCATGATAAAGATCTGCTAGCCAATTTTGATTTGAATAGGCTAAAATCTCTCACCATTTCCAAAATGGAATCAGTCCTGGGTCTTAACATGGCGGAATTCAGAGAAATTTGAGCTGTTAGCTAGGATCTCATTGAAGCTGTTATCAAATAGAACCTGCCCTTTCCACTGAGTCACCAACACTATCTTCAGTTCAGATCAGATGATTAAAGTGACCCTCATGACACAACCATGAAAAAGTTACCATCAGTTGGCAGTCAGAGAATTGTCATACACTCCTTCTCATCTATAGATAAATCAAAAACCGCTGCCATACAAGATCCTGTCCATGCCCTCAAGCACAAGAGACAAGTTATGACAAACCCAAAAGACGCTTTCTTTCCATGAAGGTGCGAAGGCAGGACATCAAGTCTCAGGTCACATCTTCATGGCCTAAGTGGGTTATATGCTCAGCATTTTGAAGTCCAAAAGATCAGAGTTGCCTCATGAGGATTTCAGGACAGGAAATTAGAATGATCTCTATAAGCCTTGCATTTAAATAGTGTTTTTTATCTGAGACATCACAGAAGCTGTTGGCTGGCATGCTGAATTAACCATTTCACCTTCTTCTTTTGGAGGCTGCTGTTTACATAGATCTGTCTCAAGGATGTGTAGCTGGTTCTGAATTGAAGATCCAGGAACTCTTAAGGACTTCCTCTCTTCCTCCCGATTGGCTTTGGGCACCAATCATGGGTTACCCATTGTTATGTGTATTTAATTTGCATTGTTTGTTAGTTATTTTTTATTCTTCCTATTTCATGATATGAAGTGGGTTATTACAAATTGAAATCATCCAAAATCAGTGAATTTTTTATTAAAAAAATCAGCATTGTTTATGTTATAAATATTTGGATTATCATCTTGGTCTGAGTAAAGGACATTATGTTCACCATGTTCTTTATTATAATTTTAGTAACAGACCTTTAGATTACAACCAAGAGTTTATACTGCAAACATTTGGAACCTTCTAGAATGAAGGTTTCCAGTAGGTAAGTTTTTTTTAAAAGAAAATACTAAATGTGAACTAGGTCAGGTTGCAGAGTATAAAGTCTTGTTTAAGGGAAAAATTATTATTCCTGCAAAATAACATCTGAAGCAGAAATCAGTCTTATTGTTGTGTCCAGTGTTTTATTTAAGCTGGAATTTATTTATTTGAACTATTCACTGGAAATACAAGGTGCTCATCTAAAATAATAGTCTTAGAAATAGAAACTTGGATCTATAGTGAAATTCAAAAAAGGATATATTGTTAAATATTATTATTGTGATTCAACAAAAGATTGTTGGCACATCATCACCATTCAGGTTATAATATGCCAACACTTTCAGAATTGGGTTTGTTTTGGAATACCACTAATATTTATTCTGAACTTTATTCTTTAGAATTTATGTTAGTAATTCTAGGATTATTTGGGATTAAATTTGCAATACCATAAGGTTTTTTTACATTTTCACATTGTATTCAAGGAAAAAAATTATTTGTTGAATTTTCCAAAACTTGCTGGTTTTCACTCTTTTCTGTTACTTTGTTTTAGACCAGAGTCATAATACCAAACTGAACTTTGGTTCCTGGAAGCAGTGGTAGAGAAACCCTAGATCTAGGGCAGTCCTGGAGTAAAATCCTTGTGGTTTGTTTTGTCACTGAACTTGACCAACCTTTTCATCAAAGTATATAATATAGGAACTACAGCTTGTTGAGGCAGAATCTCATCCATTCTTATGTGAAGTGCTGAAGGCTTCCGACACTCAAATATTTAAAATGGGCAGCATTGGTATGCCATTATTTTCTACAGGAAAGTGGCTGCCTGGGAAACGTTTGTTTGAAACTGGTCAATCTCTCCTTGAGTCTTCTCATTACTTTGTGAAACTGGACCCTCACTAAGGACTAGGGTACTGGGAGTATTTCCCATTATGGCATGCCTTAAATGAGTCCTTCCTACTTCTCTGGTCCTCTTGTGGAATGGAGGCCATGCTCTGAATCGCTGGACAAGCATGATATTTGCCTTTTTGACAGCCTGTTGTCTGAGCTAGTATATCAGCGCATGGAAAAAAAAGCTTGAAAATGAGTCTGAAATCTAAGGATGACTCTGTGATTGACTTTTGGCCGAGGGATGTGAATAGAAATGCATCTTTTTTTTGCAAACTGTGAAGAAATGTGAGTGTAGAGTACTCAAGGTATACTAAAAACTAGACTCATCGGCAACTCGGTTTGCTTGGTTATGAAACGATCATTAAGGCTAAGGTAAACTAAAAACTGACTCCCAGGCAGGTTTATTGGTGGGGTTATCTACGGAACAGTCTATACCAAGCTCATAATGCTGGAAGACAGACCAAGTCAAACCAATCACTATAATGCTGTGAACCAGTTGTTCTTTCAAGAAAGAATTTCTGGTCCATATTTAAATAAGGTTTCAATACAGCAGGACAATGATATCTTTGTCAACAGCTAGGACATCTGTGTAGAAGATTTTTATGTCTTGCAGAAAGCCAGTTCTGATGTATGATGGAAGTCATCATTGTTAAAGGAAAGGTTTGTTAACCCTTGGTTCCTTAATCTTTAAGTGTTGGTTACTGGACCAGTACACTAATGATATGCTCAGGTTGTGGCAATGTGGGCAATGGCGGGACTGAGGAAAATGCAATGTGGGCAATGGCGGGATTGAGGAAAATGCAATGTGGGCAAAGGCGGGACTGAGGAAAATGCAAAGTGGGCAATGGTGGGACTGACGAAAATGGTGAGCTGTAACTGTGTGGAAATTACCTCCTAATCCTTTTCTGAATTGGTGATCTTCTTGCTTTGAGTGAATAGGTCATGAGGAAGTTGGCAACTGAGATGATGTTAGATGCGATACTAATTGTGTCCACAACACTGTGTGCTTGTTTCTTGACTTTCTCATTTGGTCAGGTAAATTAATAGGTGTGAAAGTCACCCATATGTCTTCATACAGTGAAAGCAAGTGTCACATGAATGGTTTAAAGAACACACAGCATAAAACTAATACAGGTGGGCTGAGTATCATCCACCAGCCTGAATGTCTTACACTTGGCACATTTTCCATTGTGTCCATTGTTCTTGGTACCTTAATTAGTGAAAGCCACAAAATAACATAAACAGATGACATCAGTCAGGCATCAAGTTGTGCTTACTGTGATGTGGTCACTATGAATTAAGGTAAAGAGAAAAATTACTGAAATGATATTGTTAGGAATAATTCATCATTTACAAGAGTTAGCTTACAAAAAAGGTCGGGGCCCTGAGTGGCCGAGTGGTCTAACGCACCTTCTGTTACGGATCACTGCCATCTCACCTCCGTCTGCGTGCGTTCGAGTCTTGGATTCAGCCATTGTGGTTATGTGAGAAAGCTTGTCAGTAACTTCTCGTGGGTCAGTGGTTCTTTCTGGGGTTTTCCCGGGTTCTTCCTCCACCAATAACACTGGTCGCTAGGTATAGCCTATCGTGTGCTGAAAAATGGCGTTAAACCCCACAACAACAACAACAAAAAAGGTCAAGTACTAAGATGAAAAGGCAGACAATTATGATGATTCAAATAGCTTATTATATGACAGAGTTTGACAAATAAAGTACATAATATTCCTCTACGATAATCTTAAAATGAGATTAAGTAAATGATGGCGTCTAAATCACTGAGGTGAGAAAACTCGAGGTTCACTCAAAGTGGTGAAAGCACAAAGTGGATGGCATTTTGAAATAGTCTGCTAATCTCGTACAAGCACAAACAGACATCTGATGAGATCTTATGCCAATCTCTCTATCCAATGGGAGACCATGCTTGCCTGACTTCAGTCTCAGCTAGCAGGTTACATTTTAACACCTTAAACAAGTCACAAAAAAGGTGGTATGTCTTTCTCAGCTTGGGAGGGTTGGATCTGCAAGGTAGTGTGTCTACTCCAACCATATTATGATTTAGTAATGTATTTAAAGAAGAAACCTTATGGCTAAATATTTATGGCTTGAAAATAACATGACACACTGTAGGTAATTAATGATTTGCTTTATCCAAAGAACAACATGTAAATGATAATTTTTATCCAAGAAAAAAATTTGTGGACCAAAGAGAGCAGAACAAACCAATTTTTGTGATTGATAAAATAAAAGTTAATGAAGTCTAGCCATGGATTTCTTTGCTATTTAAAATTACACCTCATTCTGGTCTTATGCTGTTCATAATTCTATTCAAACATTAATTTTAGTAAATATGTCACATACACTTTTAACAATTATAAAATTAAAATTGTATATTTTTCATAAATTGTTATATTTTTATAATAAGCAAAGCTATTTAACAAAAAACAGAGGCTTTAAAGAAAATAACTTGTGAAATGCATAGGTGACCACAATATGCAAAAGTTAAATTGAAAAAACTTACAAATATTGGACATGATGATTTCCTTTTCTCAAGTAATTCCTGAACTGCAAAGAGGGCTGCCTGAAGAAAGAAAAAAATTAATATATATATCAGACACAGCAAAGAGTAAATCATAAAAGCAAGCTGTTCTAGTAAATTATGTTTCTCTGAGAATACTTACCTGATCAAACTAACATTTGGAGTTTAGGCCTTCTGAATCCATCTTTTCATATAGACAAAGGGCAGTAACTCTTGCCCATTAAAGGACATGGACAGTTAAATAATTGTTGGATTAAGTGAAACTTTCAAGCATTTTAGTGACATTCTACTTTCATGGAATTTACTCTGAAGTAAAAACTTTCGGATCATTAGAACAGTGACTCTTCAATGGTGTTAGCATAAAACATAATCACATCAGAACCTTCATTTGGAATACCTCTCTATAGTTTTGGAGTAATGTGACACTGACAGTACAATTTAAGGTAATATTCTAGGAATCCATTCACTGTAAAATATTTTTAATTATTTTTTGCTTTGTTTGATTTGATATTTTTGGGAAATATATTTTTGTATTTTGGAAAACTGAATGCTTGTTGGGTTTTAAATTTCTTGTTACATAGTTTAAGCAACTAATGTTTTTGTGATCTCAGAGTATGCAGAGCGTATAACACACTCAAGCTCTGAAGACATGGTTTAAATGGTGATATCCTGCTTACCTGCCTTCATGGTGGTGGGTCTTTCACGGTTGCCATGACTTGTCTCTGTGCACTCCAAGTAGTGCTTGTGGGCACAGAAAGGATCTTGCATGGCCACTGCCTTCAACAGATGAGAGGCAACACATGATGACTATATAATTGCCCACTGATCTGAAATGAAGTTAGTCTGGGTCAACAGAAAGGGCATGTAACTCACTCATGCCAAAGGTAATGCGACCAGGACACAGATTTTGTATGAAAACATCTTCATTGAGAGTCTGATAGATCTTTATCATGATTGATATCCCCCTGCCATGGTACCTTAATGTGTCAGACGTCATGAAGTGGTAGCCTTTAATGGTTTTCTTCTCATAGGGACAGAGAAAACATTTGGCTAGTTGAGGGATAAAGGCACTCAAATTGACAAAGACCCTGAAAACATGTCAGTTTTCCTTATAAGCATTCAAAGGTCAAACTCAGACATGTAGAGGGATCTATGCCCACCTGACTTACTATAATTGGAGGAACAATCATCCATTGCATCAAATTTATATGCAAAAGATAAAAAGTCAAATAAAATTTTGCCTGAAGTCAGGAATTGCATCATCATTTCCTGTAGCAGCTGATGGATGTACTACTGAAAGGCTGGCGTATCCAACTGCGACTGCAGGATGTCTGCATTTGTATTCCCCAAATCTGCTATGTTGTAGTGGAAAGAATTGTCCTGATTTGGAGGGGAATCTCAGTAGTGTCCCCCACAAGGCACACAACTGATTCTGTATTCAGATGTATAATTAGTAATTCTGTACTAGTCTTGGATGCTTTCCCCCTCTTATCTTTGCCTTCCTTTTTGCAGGACAACTGACAAGGCAACCTCCAACCATAAATTGCACAAGCTGCAGGGGGAAGAAGTATATTTTTTATATGCTAAGCAGAACTTGTGTCTTCCTTTGCTTTGTATTTCTTGCATTTACTGCATTTAAAATAAAATTTCTAACATTTCTGACATGGCAAAGAAACAGCATAGCTGCCAACCTTCCAGGCTCACAATTAGTGAAAATAGGGATAAAAAAGTCATGAATTTGGACATGAATTAGTGAAAAATGCCATGACAATAACTCCATCCACTCTGACCGTCAATACTACACTGTATCAAGATCACAATATAAAACTAAACACTACATATATGCAGAAATATATCTGCATTTCTATTTATTATGGTATTCATAAACTTCACTTGTTCTTGTGGTTATTTATCAAGACATGATACTGTAGCAGACTTGAACTTCCTCAACTGCTTGATCGTAAATTTGTTTTCTAAATAGTTAAGACTTCTTGCCTGCTGGTTGATCTTGGTGACTAAAATTGCTGACAAATTTTCTGCAGCTAAGGAGGCCCTAAAGTCTGTTTTATTTTTCCTCACTAGAGAAAATACTATTTCGCTGTCACCGTTGCTGTGAGGAATGCACATGAGCTGCAGCACTTTTGGTTCTTCCACAGGAAAATTTGGAAGCGAGTTTTGAGTCCGGGAACATTGGTCGGAACAAATGTTTAGCATGGTCTCCAGCTGATAAAGGTAGATTATGTTCAACATAAAAACACAGAAATAATGCTTCAGCGTTGGTAGCTTGCAGGTCTTCGACCGATGGCATTTATTTATGTTTTTGTAGCTGTTTCACAGCTGCCAACCCTCATGAATTTGACGTGAATTTCACAACCAGAGCTGAAATCGGTGAATTCTTAATTTTCCCAACTTCTACGTGTTTTTTGCCACCGATGTGCTTTCTCACATCGTCTCTGCGACCTAGCTACGATGTTGTATCCTCAACTTGATTTGTTGTTGTTGTTGTAGGGTTTAATGCCATTTTTCAGCACATGATAGGTATACATGGTGGCCAGTATTAATGGTGGAGGAAGAACCCGGGAAATCCCTGGAAAGAACCACCTACCCTCGAGAAGCTACTGGCAAGCTTTCTCACATATCCACATTGGTCGAATCCGAGACTTGAACCCACGCAGACAGAGGTGAGATGGCAGTGATCCGTAACGGAGAGCGCTTTAGACCACTCGGCCACTCAGGGCCCCAACTTGATTTGTTGTGGTTGAGGCTACGAACTGATCCCATATCATGCATATTCCAAATTAAACTTCACTTTTTGAGCAATACATTTCTTTTTCCTTGGTGGAGAAGACATTTTCAAGATCTTATATGCGATGCTGAACGGTAACTCACATCAGTGTTGGTGACGCATGCACAGAGCAAAATTCCGGTTAGGCCCCAGTTTCTCTCAAAAGCATTTGTAAAACTACTCTTATACATATAGATTAAAATAGGCTAAAATGCTTGCTACCAGGCCAACTGTACTAATCGGCTGTAGTTTTAATATCACGACCAGCAGTACTGGACTGTTTCGGCAACTGCGAATATCACAACTAGCGCTTAACAGGAAATCGGTTATTTTATTAAAGATTTAATATAATTGAGAATTGGAGAATTCATGAGTTTTTGGTTTGTGGTGTGAATCTGTGAATTGCTGAAAAAGTTGTGAAATTCATGCCAAATTCATGAGATTGGCAGTTATGAAACAACTACAAATACATAAATAAATGTCAGTGTGTAAACAATTTGACAAAATTCACTAAATAAGATCCTAATAAACAGAGTGAGTGAACTGAAGACAGCATGTGCAAATACTTGAAATGATAGTGTGTTGTAGCTTGTGTGCACAGAAGCAGTGCCCTAAAGCTGACTATAACCCTAGTTGCCTCAAGGGGTGGTAATGGGCAAGAGTTGATGCCTTTTGTCTATATGATATAGACAGAAAAGACAAATTTTAGTCTTTCAGTAGGGCTAAATTTGGGAGGTAGCAGGTTTATATTCCTAATATTAACATGATTGGAGAATGTATTCAAATCAGAAAATTGTTTATAGGTTCTATTATGTGTATTGTCTCAAATCTCAGCTGGACAAGATGTGTGCCCTATGTATGGCACGAACATAGATTTACAAATTCTTTTCCAAACCGCGACTCTTGAAAAGAAACTTGCTCTTACCAAATGTTTACTTGTCTTATTTTTTTATCTTCATAATATTTCAAATTTTGTGCTGTCTTACATCAGTGATGCTGTCTAAAAGAAGCATTTATAATGATGTGTCCTATGTCAGTAATGCTGTGAAAAGGCAGCATTTATAATGATGTGTCCTATGTCAGTAATTCTGTCAAAAGGTAGCATTTATAATGATGTGTTCTATGTCAGTAATGCTGTGAAAAGGCAGCATTTATAATGATGTGTCCTATGCAAGTAATGCTGTCAAAAGGCAGCATTTATAATGATGTGTCCTTTGTCAGTAATGCTGTCAAAAGGCAGCATTTATAATGATGTGTCCTATGTCAGTAATTCTGTCAAAAGGTAGCATTTATAATGATGTGTTCTATGTCAGTAATGCTGTGAAAAGGCAGCATTTATAATGATGTGTCCTATGCAAGTAATGCTGTCAAAAGGCAGCATTTATAATGATGTGTCCTTTGTCAGTAATGCTGTCAAAAGGCAGCATTTATAATGATGTGTTCTATGTCAGTAATGCTGTGAAAAGGCAGCATTTATAATGATGTGTCCTATGCCAGTAATGCTGTCAAAAGGCAGCATTTATAATGATGTGTCCTTTGTCAGTAATGCTGTCAAAAGGCAGCATTTATAATGAAGTGTCCTTTGTCAGTAATGCTGTCAAAAGGCAGCATTTATAATGATGTGTCCTATGCCAGTAATGCTGTCTAACAGCATCATTTATACAATGTGTCCTATGTTAGTAATGCTGTCTAATGGCATCATTTATAAAATGTGTTCTATGTTAGTAATGCTGTCTAACGGCAGCATTTATAATGATATGTCCTATGTCAGTAATGCTGTCAAAAGGCAGCATATATTGTGTCTTATGTCAGTGATGTGCTCTAAAGGCATCATTTATAAAATGTGTCCTATATTAGTAATGCTGTCTAATGGCAGCATTTATAAAATGTGTCCTATGTTAGTAATGCTGTCTATCGGCATCATTTATAAAATGTGTTGTATGTCAATAATGCTATTTAAAGACATCATTTATAATAATGTGGGTATGAGCATATCGTACTCTTCCTAATAAGTACAAGATTACATATAGATGTATAAAGTCAGGATTATTGTATACATATAACCTCTTTCATTTAAACTTCACGTCTGGAAGTGCACATTTGAAACCTGGTCACTACTGAAGAACAGCTGCTCACAGCTTGTTTAGGCTTTACAGGGCAAAAAAATAAAAATTATAATGAAGCAAGTGATATGAAATAGAAATTAATTAAATTAGTTTCTATACACAGTATATATATATATTCTATACACAGTCTACCTTTGCATTAGCCGTATCAAAGATAGTCTCCACAAGAAGGACATCCACCCCTCCATCTAACAGTCCCATGGCTTGCTCTGTGTAGGCCTCTACAAGCTCATCAAAAGCTAAAAAATATAGATTCCTTAAATTTTTGGTGCATACACATGAATACATAAATCATTCTACATTAAAATCTGTATGCAAAAGTCACTCGAGGTCCCATAATAGTTTGTCTTTTATAGCCAGGTGACCTTTGCTGTTATGTCTGCATGAGAAACTCAAGGTCCCATATAGACAGGTGACCTTTGTTGTTACATCTGCAAAAGACACTCAAGATCCCATAATAGTCTGTCTTTTAAAGACAGGTGACCTTTGTTGTTATGTCTGCAAAAAGACACTCAAGGTCCCATAATAGTTTGTCTTTTAAAGACAGGTGACCTTTATTGTTATGTCTGCACAAAAAAAATTCAACTAGCAAAAAAGTCATAAAAAATGAATATCTTCTGGCTTATCTTAGTGCTAGCAGTACAAAGATATTTCTGTTTACTGAAACAAAAATCAGATGGGAGTTACCTCCTCTTGGACCGTGGGATTGACACTAAATCCATCATTCGTCAGTTACTACTGAAGCATTTACTTCCAGAAAGAGTCTCACAGAGAGTGTCCATATCAAGATCTGAGTGCATTTTATCAAAAGAAATATATTTTAATTCAAAAATTAGTTTCAAATACATTATCCAATTTTTTGAAGATCAACTATGGGCTCTCTATCCTGAACATGAGCGTCTGTATATGATGACTGAGCGAACTTCAGTTGACTACTGGTCTAAGCTTTCTGTTGGACTTTCAGCCTATATAGAATCTTGACCAGAATAATGGTGAATGTATAGTGTAAATGATTTCAACTGCCCATTTTGGTAGTAGACAAACAGTTTTCTGCTGCAGGAAGGATGGATCCTTGGGATCCTCCATGGTATATAGTGGTGGTGCAAGAGAACATGATTTGCATACCCTTCAAAACTACTAGAGTAACCTATGGATACAGATTCCTTAAACAGTTTAGACACTGAGAGGAAAATGTCTCTATGACTTAAAGACTCACAGCAGCAATGATGGAGTTGGATAGAGAATGCCTAGCTGTCCCACTTAGCATTACAGCCATTTGTTAAACAGGCATGTACCTGTAGGAAGAAGTTCCAATGGTCAGATCTAAGATAAGTTGTTGAAAGACTTTCAAAGAGATAAGATCTGACTGAAAATGTTGCAAACCAGTTGTTCCATGTTTTTAATGGGACTTTTATTCATGCACATGGAAGGCAGGCTCAGCCATACTTTGTAAAATTTGATACCCATCTGTACTCAGACCATAAGATACAAATTTCACAGATATGACTCAAATAGCACGCCATTATTATCCCCTAAGAGCTTAAATCTCTTACAGGATGCACTCCAACATTTGCCCATTGTACTTGTAATTACAGAGGGAAAAAAAGGCATATGCAGGTAAACTCAGCGATGTTTATGCTAAAACTGAAGTGAAGTGGATGCTGAGTTTGCTGTGAAGTGGATGTTAAACCTGTAGTGATGTGGATATTATGAAATAAAAAAATTCAAATAAAATTACTGCAATAATCTTAATAATAATTTAATTGAAATTCTGAAACAGTATGCAATAAAGTCAAATAATGAATCTAAATGTAATAAAGTCAAGTACTGAATTTGAATGTAATAAAGTAAAAATATTTAATCTGAATGCAGTAAAGCAAAGTAATGAATTTGGCTGTAATAAAGTCGGGCGCTGAATTGAAATAAGATGTAATAGAGCCGTGTACTGAATTTCAATGTAATAAAGCTGAGTACAGAAAACAGCAGCTAAATACATCTTGATTACTATACAAGACAACTTACTGATGTTTCTGAAGTCTGGTTTCTCCACAGAGGGTGAGATAGACAGTGTTCTGTTTGTAGGACCCATAGCACCAGCCACATATCTCTTAATACCTAGACCAAAATAAAACAAGTATTTACATGCATACATGTGACAGCTCCCAGACCTGGAAACATTCCTTAAACAAATCTGGGATAATTAAGAAGAACAAAATATCAGTTTTTAGTTTGGACAAGCTAGATGTAAAAAAGTAATTTAGTGAAACTCTGATACTGATACAGTGGTCCCCCTCATGAATGCCCCCCCCCCCCCGACCAGTGGTCACCCACTTTTTACTGCCAGAATCCCTTGGCACTGACAAGTTAATGTTCAAAATTACCCCTAAAGGAAGGCTATCCCTCTTGCAACCAGCATATTGGTACAAAAATATTAAGTTTGCCTGTCACAAGTAGCCACATTTTATTTTAATGTGCCCAGAGCCAATGCTGAATTCATACTGTACTGCAATTATTTCTATTATCTTTACTGATTTCTGTTTGCCAATGTAAGGGCATAAATGGTGAGATAAAGCGATCAAAGTATGAAAATTAACACTTGCCCAACTCATTCTGAAATAGGAAAAAGCTCTTGTCCTGCAATAATGCTTGTACTCATCCTACTTTGAAAATGAATAGCCCGGAGTGTCAAGCTATGGAATTTGATCAGTGTGATGTGATTTGGATTTTTAACGTAGCTTTAACAATTTTTCAGTCATATTGCTACGATGTCTGCAGTGTGGCAGTTTATAGTGATGTCTAACACTGGGGCATCATGCCGCAGACATGTAGCATGATGTCCCACCCAGTCACATTATACTGACACCAGACCGAATGGTCCTAACACTAACCTCTTAATGCTGAGCGCCAAGCGAGGCAGCTGTTAGTACCATTTTTGTAAGTTTTTGGTATGATTTGATTGGGGATCGAACCCACGGCCTCCCGCATCCGAGGCAGACATTCTAACCACAAGGCCACCGGAGTGGAATTTGATCAGCCCCCCACCATCTATATATATATATATATATATATATATATATATATATATATATATATATATATATATATATATACACACCCTGCTATAACACGATGATTGTGGTCCATAGAATCTGTTATGCACCAAATTGTCTTATAACCAAGTCAGTTAGTTGAAGAAAATAATGCATACACCCAAACAGAGGAGTGGAATTTAACTGGGTGATAAAATACGTGCAATTGATTACATGTTGACAAAGCTAGTCTAAAATACACTTAAATTTGTATTGTACAATCAATAATGCTTTAAGTAATGTATACGTATGTGAAAAATCCATGAATCAGAGTACAGATCACATTATGATATTTATGTATCAGTCACATCCCATTAGAAAATGCAAATAAGAAAATGGATAGAAATAGAAAATGTCCTGACCCTGTTAGAAAATGGAAATAGCACATATAAAATATAGTAGTCCTCATTTGATCTATATCCAATTGTCAACAACCATGTGTCATTAAACACTTTACTACAATATTCTTTAGTCACCAACAGCATGTGGTTATAACTGTTTCTTCCTTTGATGAAAGATGCTGTTTTTATTGAAGACTGTAGTCAGCTTGCTTTGATGAAAGGTGCATGTGTTCTTTAAGACATTGCTACAGGCCAACTTTGGAGGACCTAACCAATGCCCCATTATTATTGTGGTGGCAACATCAAAAAACTGCAAAACATTAACAGAGAATGAATTTTTTGCATTTGTTTAGTATTTATATAGAATGATCGGTACTTCAAAGGTAATCAATTTTATCTGAAGTTTCAGCAAAACTATTTCTTTTGAATACATTTAAAAGGAAAAGAATTAGCTGTGTCAACTGGTTGATTGTAGTTGTTCCTGTTTCTGTCTTCAGAGGTTGGTCAATTGTAACCAGTCAAGTTGCCGGACTATATAAATGCATCACAGCATACAGTACTCACACCAGATGTCAGCACAACCAGATGATATAACAATGCACTGTTAATATGATTTGTCATATGAACAAAGGATTTGTTCATAAAACAATAGATTGATTTCCAGTGCATTTTATTTCCACATTTGCCTTTGAATTTCTCCTCTCCAAACCCAAGTGTGTACATAAAAAAATTAAACAGCCAACAATGTTGTTACTAAAACAACTGCCAGATGGTACTTTGTCACTAATAAGAATTTTTTAAAAATAATTTGCAACATTGGCGAAGCTGAGCATAATCCTTGAATACACTTTTTGCATGTTATTTTTCATATTTTTAAGACAAAAAAAAAGAATTTTTTCATGTACAAGAAACACATGAATATGAAATCTTTGGAGCCATGCTAAAATCATGTTATATCTGAATTCATGTTATAACAGAGCATGTTATAGCAGGAAGTGTGTTTGTGTGTGTGTGTGTGTATATATATATATATATATATATATATATATATACATCCTTAATGAAATATGGGAAATAATTCTGTGTAACAGATATCATGACTATACGGTCTTAAACTATGTAACAGAAAAGAGTGAAAACCAACAAGTTTTGTAAAATTCAATAAATAATATAGTATTGAAAAGTAAATCCCAAATAATTCTAGAATTATTAACACAAGTCGTAACAAATAAAGTTTTGAATAAACTTAAGTGTTATTCCAAATAATTTCCAATGCTGAAGGTGTTGATGTGCCTGTAGTGGCCAGTAGTCTCTAATGTACTAATGTACCAATGGCCTGGATTGTAAAATGACATGCCAACCATCTTTTGTTGAATCACAGTAATATAATCCAAGATGTCCTTGTCGGAATTCACTATAATTCCCATTTAATGTCTCTTGCCAAGTACTTTTTATTTCCAGTGAATAAATAATTTGAATAAATCAGTTCCTGGCCAATTCATATTAAACACAACAAACGATTCTGCATCAAGATCGAATAGCAATGCATGAATGAATAATTTCTAGATAAACAAGATTACATATAAAATACTAATTCACAAAAGAGCCAGGATGTAGGATGAAAGTTCATTTTCAGAACAATCCAAGTTATAAACAGACAAGGTCTGTAACTGAAAACATAATAAAGAACACGGTAAACATAATGTCCTCGACTTAGATCAAGATAATGATCTCAATATTTAACCTACACTCATGTAGGTGATGATCCCAATATTTAACCTACACTCACAGAGGTAATGATCCCAATATTTAACCTACACTCAGAGGTAATGATCCCAATATTTAACCTACACTCACAGAGAAATATAAATGATGTATTAGTCGTTTACAGAATGAAAAAACCATCAATGATTCTGGTCAGGTAGCCAATAAACTTGATTTTGGACAAGGTCAGCCACAAAATACAAATTTACATAACCAATATCATATAATGAACAAAAAAAAAACAAACAAACAATGGAAGATAAATATACATGACACAGAAGAAAAGCAATTTCTAACTTCTTATAATGCAGTGGGAATAGACTGCCTTCTTACAATGCAGTGGGAATAGATTGCCTTCTTGTAAAAAATGTGGAACAGAGTACCTTCTTTTAATGCACTGGGAATAGACTGCCTCTAATAATGCAGTGGGAATAGACTGCCTTCTTGTAATGCAGTGGGAATAGAGTGCCTTCTTAATGCAGTGGAAATAGACTGCCTTCCTGTAATGCAGTGGGAATAGAGTGCCTTCTAATAATGCAGTGGCAATAGAGTGCCTTCTTATAATGCAGTGGCAATAGAGTGCCTTCTTAATGCAGTGGGAATAGAGTGCCTTCTTATAATGCAGTGGCAATAGACTGCCTTCCTGTAATGCAGTGGGAATAGAACAGTAACTGTTTACTGACTGGATTAAGGGATGAATGTAATTTCACACAAACCTGTCTCTGCATAAACACTATCCGCAGCTTTGCGTGCCAACTTGGCAGCTTCCACATTCAACCTGTATGCCTATGAAACAGAAACACACTATTATACTAAAGTGAGGAGAGAAGAATGGAACACACTGAAACTGTATAAAAAAGGTCACCCAGATAAAATTGGCTGAAATAGAGGGGTGGCTGTTATGCCTGTTTTAAATCTGAAATGCATTTTTATGAATCTTGATAAATATGACTGCCTTGAAAATGTGGCTGATAGGTAGGGGTGAAACGATACATGTCACATATCGATACAATTCACGATACACAGCCTGCATATGATACATATCGATACATATATGAATTTGATGGTCTTTCAATCTTTGCATGGTAGATGGTGCCATTTTATGTATACTGACATACTGGTTGTATTTCCAGAAAGCAGATTACAGACAGAGATATAGCTGCCATATATTTGATTGATGAGAAGATTACAAAAATACTTTAAAACAGACTACCTGTTGGTTGTCAGTGAGTTTTATTGAGGTTTAAGGCTATTTAATGGTGGCTCCATTTAACTCACTTTAGTCATCAGGTCTTCTTTTTTGCACATATCTCTCTTTCTTCCTGTGTCACTTTCTTAGAGCTCTACTGAAATCAAAATCTCTAGTTGTATGTGTTAATCTGTTAATTATTCTGAAGATACTCTATTCCTTATCTGTGTATGAATATTTCTGTGTGATTTCTTCTGAATGGGCAAATGCATAGCTAGCTTTGTCAGCTTGAAGATGTTGGGAAACTTTGTGGCTGTTATGTACAATTTTCCTAAGCTCACAGACATTATCTTTTGGATAAATCTGCTCCAAAATAGGATTTTTCACTAAACTGACTTTCTTGATTCAGTAGTTTTCTGACAACCATGCCAGATTTTTTATCTGTTCCATAATGCTGTATTAGGAGTTTTAGTCCATCAATGATATAGTCTGCTTGTGCAGACAGAGGTATTGAAATAAATATCTTTACTTCTTAATTTCATTTTTTTCATCCCTATTTATTCAGCTTATCTTAACCCATATATCAGGGGTCTCAAAAATATTGGCATCACAAGGTGTCATGAGAAATAACAAAGCAGTGTGGTCCTTGAGCCATCAAAGATGCCCTCATGAAGCCCTCAGGATGGTTAGAGTTTGAGACTCCTGCCTTATATGGATATATGGTTTTGTAGCATATGATCCACAGGGCTAAACTGATTGAGAAAAAGAAATGACAATAGCATTATTTTTTTAAAACTGTCTGTACTTTAATTAGGATCAGGATTCTGCCCTTTCTACATTTAATTCTGAAATACTGCTGATCAGGAGATTGACCGTCAAGCCATCTAGTTTTGACCATCCAACGTGTATGTCTGACACGTATTTAACACCATTTTCAGCCTCAAAATCACTCACTGGTATCTCCATTAACAATTTCCCAGCTCCAATAATCTAAAATACTGCATAGCTTTAATAAATATTGTTATAATCACTATCACCAGCCAGTTTTTGCTGAATGAAAGTGTAATGGACCATGCCAGGAATCAAACATTTTGGGTTTTCTTCATAGCCCATATTTTAAACACATATTTGCAAAACTTCCTTGATGGAAGGTTCAAACTATGCCACAATGTTTATTCCTGGGCATAATGTGCAAATCAAAACTTAGTTTAACAACCATTCATGTCATGCTTGATGAAGCCAGATGTGTGAGCAGTTGCCCACCAGAAAAATAGATGTTGCGACAAGAACAGCTAAATAAAAATTGTATACTTCACTGAGCACATTTTTATTTGTGGGACTTTCAACTAATTTGTGTGTGTTCTCACACATCAATGTTCTCCAATTGTGTGAATTCATAAAAATTTTGCTCAATTCATGCTATCGCACATCCTGACAGCCTCTGTTTAAGTACTTTACACATCAATTAATGACTTTTGCGAAGTTTCTCTGTTGTTTTGCCAGTACTTCCTGTTTGTCACACAGGGAATAACTTACACTAATTCCTGATTTGGTAGCTATTATTTAACCTGGACCAGAACAAGCAATAACTACCAATAAGATTTCATTGTAATATATTTCACCATGTTGCACACCAGTTGTGCAGCTTTCAAATTGACCAAAGTAGACAAGATACAATTCAACATAGAAATTTTGCGTAAAAGTGGTTATTAAATGATGAGTAAAGTACTTCATTATACATGTAATGCATATGGAATGTATCCTCGTTGCTTCTGGGTTTAGATAATTAGCACAGAATGAGGGGGCAGATTACAAACCATGTCACTCTGTGTTAATCTGCAGACGTCGAGTGAATATTCTCAATAGTCTGTTTCATTTTTACTAATAAAAATTAGTACAAAGGACTGCAGATGCCGTTTCAGATGAATTATATAAAGAATAACAAGGCGAATTTATAATAATTAGTTGTGACTGATGACAACTAACATAAATAAAGTATCATTTTGTATTGATTCTCCATCTCTTGTATCAATATGTTTATTGTTACAGCAAAAGTATCAATGCATCGATATATCAATGAATCATTTCACCACTACTGCTAGGACTGGTTAGACTGTGACTGACGATTGCAATAATATCAGTCTGAGTCAAATCAGTCTCAACAAGCCTATGTTACATTTTCTCATGACCTCTATCTTTTCCATAATCAAAATATATCAACCAATCAAACCATAAAGTTCTAACGACTTCTATAATTTCCATATTGAAAATATGTATCAACAAATAAATTAGTCATGTTCTGATGACCTATATAATTTCCATACTGAAAACAAATTTCAACCAATCAAGCAGTCATGTTTTGATGAACTCTGTAATTTCCATATTAAAAGCATGTATCAACCAATCAAACAATCCCTATTCCAGCCCCCCACCCCCCTGCTTCCAGTTTTAGAAAAAATTAGTGGCAATACATGTTAACTACCTGACTTTAGGAACCCTGAAAGCGGCTTGCACCATCATTGGCTTATAGAAAGGTCACCAGAACATGGCTGCATGTCAAACAGCCATATTATGCAACAGATGTCCATATAAAACTTATAACATCATAAGTGTACATAAACAGTATTTATCAACACCTAATCTGACACTGCAAGATGTGAGCTAAGGTGTTTGATCATAAAATATATCTACTCATTGTGGGTCTAAGCCTTGTTTTACATTCCACTTTGAATCATTTATAAATGAATGAACAAATAATAATAAAAATTCAAAATCGGTCTTTTTATATTTTTAATATTATTCCAAACACTATAACAACCCAAAATATTTATTTTAAGATTCTAAAATTTCTATTATTTACATAAGTTAGAGAACCATACATGAAATATTTCAAACACAAATCAGTGAACCAGTTCAACTAAATCACACAGAGAATATGTTTACTTAAGTCTGAAAATCTAATCAAACAAATCATATGCTGAACTACCGTATATACTCACATATAAGCTGAATAATTTAGGAAAAAATAAAGGCCTGGGAGAAGGGGGCGTCGGCTTATCCACGGGCCAATGTCTAAACTTGACAATATTGAGGTTTTTTGTTGACTACTTAATGGCTGTAAATCTTGGGACACGAAGCAATAATTTTTGTCCATGTCCTAAGACACGGGCATGTAAAAAAAACCATCAACTTTCGGTGACCCGATAATTATTAAACTGTTACACAGTACTATGATTTTGTGATTATTCTGCATGTGCATATTTTCTGATTTCTCCAACACAAAGTTAATTAAAGGTAAATACAGACTTCATAATTCGTGGGCCGGTTGAGTTTAACAGGGAGACCATGCTGAACTATAATGAACAGTACTTACACAGTGCAAAGTGTGCATAGCGTCACTTAAATCCTTACTTATTCTCAAACATATTAAATGTAGATTTTGCTTTATTCACTGTTTCGAACAAATTGCATTCTTCCAGATAACATTTTAGTTAGTCCTTAATAGCTGTTTCATCTATGCTGAATCAAGCGCTCATGAGTTACTCATTTTCAATGATATAAGCGATCCTACAAATTGAGGTGGTATTTTTAAAAAGGTATGCACGTTTAATTGTACAAGGCATGTAACCATCATAATTTACATGTTCACGAAGAGTGGTAATAATAAAGTCTAAAATTCTCATATAGTTCAACTAAGATCATCATCAATCAATTTTAGTTTTGTGTTTTAGCTGAACAAACATCATAACTATCCATACAGTGGAAAGCTTGATGTTTCGGCATCTTCTATGTTGACAGTTGGCGAATTTCTTAAGTTTTGCAACAGAAATTCAGGCCAGTTAATCATTAAAACCCTGAAACTGGCTTGCGATAACAGGGAATTTTGACCGGTAACTATACAAGTACATTGATGTGTAGTTGCCTTTTTTTCCTTAATATTAGCACTACATGTATTACCATAGTTTTGTAAAATGGGGGCAAAGGCATACCAAAATAGCCAGCCTCTTGGTACCGTATTATTTTCCCCTCTTTGTATATCCGACCATATTCCCTTATCGTAAAGCATTTAGTAATGTTCATTATAAAACATGCATTATGAATTAGTTTTTTGAAGACACATTTGCTGCATGGTATGTATTTTCATTCCTTCTTCTATAATTTTAACGATGGTAATTATCATTGGTATATACGGTATAAAAATGCCAGGTGTTCACTTGTTTAAGTTTCTTTTGTTGGAATGGCGCTATAGGATATGAAGCTACAGCATTTGTAGTGATCATTCTTGGGATTTAAATTAATTGTGGATGATTTTATTGTTGTGGTGTACTTTTTTGTTCTGGTAATATTCTATTTAGTGAAGAAGCGAATTCTTTGTAGAAAATTAATTATTTCATCACAACAATAATTCACAGGTGACACAACAGAACATGTGGGACTTTTCTTGTTTTTTAAAAATGAAAATCAAAGACATAATGTAATAATCGGGAGTTCTCACCAAAAATTGGAAGATATTATGTAATCGGAAGGTAGGCATGGAGCGATCCCAAAAATCTGGAGTTTTTTTTCTCCTCCGGCATGAAAGATGACATGTATGGTCGCTTACATCAAAGCAAACTAAATCTCAGCTTTTACAGTATTAGCATCAAACCATATTGTATTTGTTCATTGTGTTGTAATACTGGGATTACATTTTAATGAGTTAGGTATTTACAATCTCAAAGCAAAGTAAAAACGTAATTACCGGTGCACTGATATACAATTTCCAATGCAATAATGCATAAACAAACAATAATCGAGTCAAAAGTGAGAGGTAGTGTTACAGCAACTCGCGAATGCTAAATTCTTGTCATCGTTTGATCAAATTACACACAAATCTAAATTTGGCAGAAACAATTAAAAAAACAGAAAGTTAAATAAATTACTTTTCAAACAAGTTTATACCATTTCTTTTTAATAATCATGCATGCTAACCTCGAGATAAGTATACATGTAATTTTTTTAAAATATAACTTTGCCTAAATAAATGCATTTAGAACTTACCTTGTGCATCTTGAGTTGTAGATCGGCTTATATGCGGGTCATGCACTTTTTAGTGTTTATACCTGTTCAGTTGGGGATGGTCGGCTTATACGCGAATGGGCTTATACATGAGTATATACGGTATTCACACCAAACAAATCATACATAGAAAGGTAAATTTACATAGTTCATTCAGCATCACGGTTAAATAAAAAGTCGAAAAATACCAAGTGATCCATTCCATAGTCAGCTTGTGCAATTTTGGTGCCACTGAATGTGTTGGTCTCCACGAAATCTGCTCCTGCTTCTAAATAACTCTGTCAAAAAAAAGTACACCAGACTGAGCTGTCTAAATAACATGAATTATAACAGAATGTCATTGATATGACATCTCAAACTCATTTCATATTTTCAATATTACAGTGTTATAATATCATATTACTGTCAAACAATGAAATTACGTATAAAATATTATAATATTCAGTATTTTCTCACCTTTATAAGCACAAAATATTTTGGTATAAAATAGAATTCTATTCAATATTTTCCCACCTTAACAACCACATTGATGGGGTCATGCTACCAGGTGAAGTGGGAGACTAAATCACCTAAAACATAAACTTCACCTTTTCTATCAGGAAAGCAAAACCAACTTCACCCCGAGATTTTTTTTTTTACGATATCATCACACCGTATATATGTACATGTATATGCTAGCTTTAAATGTAATGTACTGTATATTCAATAATGGTTGAAATAAATTAATGAATACATCTATTAATTTGTGTTTATTTCACATTATTATAACATGTGCTTGTATGTACATATACAGTAAATAGAAGTTTAGACAATTAACACATCGAACACATCACACTATGTTCATGTACATGTATGTACTGTACATACATTTATTATGTCAATTTCCTGAAGAAGTCTGTAACCTTTGTTTGCCTGGATTCTTTGAAGCCCTATACTGTCCACAGCTTAAAAATGTCAACTGTATTTGCACAGCAAACAATAAACTGTGATTGTTACATACAATTGGTAAACAACAAAGAGGCTTAATGACACTTTTAATTTATTTACCATATGTTATGTCAAAAAGCGCGGACGATTTGATCCCAGTGTGTTTATTTAATTATTAACACCCCTGTCGGCGACTAGCTAAAACAGACACTGTTTATACAATCGCTGGTTACAATATGGTCATGCTACTTAGTTATTGATAGTGGCCATAGATTCTCAAGGGCTTCACTACTGTGTTTTATGTGTTATTCTTCTGATTGTATTTTCACATACGATTTTTCGAATTTTCTTATTTTTGGACAGATTATTTCCGGATTATTGAGACAAGTTTTAATGTAATTTTACACTTTGGTCCCCGATTTTGATTTCCGGATCCGGAATGCAGATTTCTTGATTAATGGAGCAAATTAACATTTAGGAATTCCGTTCCCGTTGAATTATGTCCGGATAGCGAGGTTTCCAGATAAACGGAGTCTGGATTAACGAGGCTCCACTGTACCGACTTTAATTTGATTGGAAAAGTGCTTAGTCCATTCATAAACTGACTTTAATTTGATTGGAAAGAAGGGTTTAAGTTCATTCTTATACTGACTTTAATTTGACTGGAAAGAAGGGTTTAGTCCATTTATATACCGACTTTAATTTGATTGGAAAGAAGGGTTTAGTTCATTCATATACTGACTTTAATTTAATTAGAAAGATGGGCAATTGGAAAGATGGGTTTAGTTCATTCCTATACCACCTTTAATTTGATTGGAAAGAAGGGCTTATTAGATTCCTATACAAACTTTAATTTGACTGGAAAGAAGGGTTTAGTCCATTCATATACCAACTTTAATTCGATTGGAAAGAAGGGCTTAGTTCATTCATATACTGACTTTAATTCAATTAGAAAGAAGGGCTTAGTTCATTCATATACTGACTTTAATTAAATTGGAAAGAAGGGCTTAGTTCATTCATATACTGACTTTAATTCGATTGGAAAGAAGGGCTTAGTTCATTCATATACTGACTTTAATTAAATTGGAAAGAAGGGCTTAGTCCATTCATATACCAACTTTAATTCGATTGGAAAGAAAGGCTTAGTTCATTCATATACTGACTTTAAATTGGAAAGAAAGGCTTAGTTCATTCATATACTGACTTTATTTCAATTGGAAAGAAGGGCTTAGTTCATTCATATACTGACTTTGATTCGATTGAAAAGAAGTGCTTAGTTCATTCATATGCTGACTTTAATTCGATTGGAAAGAATGGCTTAATTCATTCATATACCAACTTTAATTCGATTGGAAAGAATGGCTTAGTTCATTCATATACCAACTTTAATTCAATTGGAAAGAATGGCTTAGTTCATTCATATACCAACTTTAATTCAACTGGAAAGAATGGCTTAGTTCATTCATATACCAACTTTAATTCAATTGGAAAGAATGGCTTAGTTCATTCATATACTGACTTTAATTCAATTGGAAAGAAGGGCTTAGTTCATTCATATACTGACTTTAATTCAATTGGAAAGAAGGGCTTAGTTCATTCATTTACTGATTTTAATTTAATTGGTATGAAGGGTTTAGTCCATTCATATACTGACTTAAATTCAATTGGAAAGAAGGGCTTAGTTCATTCATATACTGACTTTAATTCAATTGAAAAGAAGGGCTTAGTTCATTCATATACTGACTTTAATTTGATTGGAAAGAAGGGCTTAGTTCATTCATATACTGACTTCAATTCAATTGGAAAGAAGGGCTTAGTTCATTCATATACTGACTTTAATTCAATTGAAAAGAAGGGCTTAGTTCATTCATATACTGATTTTAATTCAATTGGAAAGAAGGGCTTAGTTCATTCATATACTGAATTTAATTCGATTGGAAAGAAGGGCTTAGTTCATTCATATACTGACTTTAATTCAATTGGAAAGAAGGGCTTAGTTCATTCACATACCAACTTTAATTCAATTGGAAAGAAGGGCTTAGTTCATTCATATACTGACTTTAATTAAATTGGAAAGAAGGGCTTAGTTCATTCATATACTGACTTTAATTCAATTGAAAAGAAGGGCTTAGTTCATTCATATACTGACTTTAATTCGATTGGAAAGAAGGGCTTAGTTCATTCATATACTGACTTTAATTCAATTGGAAAGAAGGGCTTAGTTCATTCATATACCAACTTTAATTCGATTGGAAAGAAGGGCTTAGTTCATTCATATACTGATTTTAATTAAATTGGAAAGAAGAGCTTAGTTCATTCCTACGCCGACTTTAATTCGATTGGAAAGAAGGGCTTAGTCCATTCATATACCAACTTTAATTCAATTGGAAAGAAGGACTTTAATACTTCAGTGTGTTGTCAACAAATAGTTACCATAAGGTTTTATTGGAAACAAAGACGAACAGCATGATCTTAAGACATGTCTGCATTTACTCTCATGTACATGGTACATGGGCTGTTTGAAACAAGAAAAGAAATATTTTCAAATACCATTTTAAAGTGAACTTTCAGAAAGAAAAAAATCTTGATTAATGTTAGCTGATTATGCGTGTTTACTAACTAGCAATTAAAATACTGTAATCTAGTTACTCAGTAAAAATTTACTACAATCTATAGCTTCTATTGTTTTCTTTTAAAATCATATAGCCAATATAGACCACAAATGAAAACAATAATTTTCATATATGTACCAAATGTGTTTATAATACACATACAACTCAAAAAGTTTTCTAGTTGAACATAAAGTAATGCTAAAATCCAATGTTAAATGCAAATGTGGATACTAGGAAATAGAGGAATTAATCTGAATAACTAAAACATACACATACATATGTGTGCGAATGTGTGTTGGGTGTGTGTGTGTAAGAGAACAAAAAAAACAACATATATTGCATTTCTTGTTTTGCTCTGATTTCTCCCAGCTCAGCTCTCACTTCTTTATGTCAATATTTTCGAACTGTTATAAGCATTATGAAAGAAAACCTGTATTGTTAGCAGATACCCTCCTGACAAAATTATAATAGCCAAAATTACCTAAGCTAATATTATAAATTTTGAAGATAATCACAATAGATCTATTTAGAATAGTCAAATCAAAACAGAGAAGATGAAATATCACTTGATAACATTTAGCAACCATCAGAAAAAATTATAATTTTGACCAAATCCTTCCATCCTTTAACCCATGTATAAATCTGACTAAATCAAAGCACAATACTGCAAAACAAATGGAATAAAATTAACAATTCTTTTTAATAATGCAAATTTTCACACTAACCATTAATAATTTGATGCCATTTAAATCCGGCTGACTTTGATTTTGTTCCTTATACATCTATAGAATGAATATGTGCATACATCAGTGAACTGGAGTACTGTTTGGCCAGCTTTGATTACATCTACAGCAGGTTGAATGAATATGTGCATACATCAGTGAACTGGAGTACTGTTTGGCCAGCTTTGATTACATCTCTAAGTCACTGTTTAGCAAAATGTGTCTTTCCTGCACCTTGCAGCCATTCTCAGAAAAACTCACCCTAGTCATGTTAACCAAAAGGTATGTCAGGTTTCAATCCAAGTATTTATTATGGCATGGGATCAACATTAGAAATGCTCATCACTTCAAATTAATGTTGTTGGATCAATGCTAGAAATGCTAATCACTACATTTGGGATCAATACTAGAAATGCTAATCACTTCAAATGACTGGCATGGGATCAACACTAGAAATGCTAATCACTTCAAAATGAATGACATGGGATCAACATCAAGAATGCTAATCACTTCAAATGAGTGGCATGGGATCAACACTTGGAATGCTAATCACTTCAAATGAATGTCATTTCTTCAACACTAGGAATGCTAATAACTTCAAATAAATGGCATGGGATCAACACTAGGAATACTGATCACTTCAAATAAATGGCATGGGATCAATGCTTGAAATGCTAATCACTTCAAATGAATGACATGGGATCACCACCAGAAATGCCAATCACTTCAAATGAATGGCATGGGATTACCACGAGAAATGCCAATCACTTCAAATGAATGGCATTGGATCAACATTAAAAATGCTAATCGCTTCAAATTAAAATGGATACAACAGTCTTGGTATTGAGATACTGAAGGTTAGTTTGAAAATTTAAAAGAATTGAATAATGTGCTTTTATTTAGTCAGATCTAGAAGAGAAACAAAATGTGAAGGGTCTTGTCAAATATACTGTAGCCAATAGTTATCTTGTCAGCCACTGTCAATGGCTATTTTGTCTACCACTGTCAATGACTATTTTGTCTACCACTGCCAATGGCTATTTTGTCTACCATTGCCAATGGCTATTCTCTCTACCACTGCCAATAGCTATTTTATCTACCACTGCCAATGGCTATTCTGTCTACCACTGCAAATTGCTATTTTATCTACCACTGCAATAGCTATTTTCTCCACCACTGCCAATGGCTATTTTGTCTAACACTGCCAATGGCTGTTCTGACCACCACTGCCAATGGCTATTCTGTCCACCACTACCAATGATTATTTTATCCACCACTGCCAAATGTTTCTTTATGAATACTTACCCAAATATAATTCCTTTGTAAAACTACAACTACCGCACAAATTCAATCCACCTAGACAACACTTTTAGCTAAAAAGAGGCTGGAAGTTTTCTGCCCACCTAGGTGGTCAGGCAGAGTGATCTCCACTTGGTAAAGGGACTGGTGTCAAATCCCATTAATATCTCAGCTACTACTGAAGCAGAAGGCATGCTCTCTATATGGATGTAACTGTAAGGAGGCTTGGTGGGTGCAAGTGAATTATGCCTGGGTAGTATTTGCAAAGAAACATATTTTCCTAGAACAAATTATTTATTCTTTGAATACATTACCCAGACATAATGCTATAAGAGAAGAGGTAAAAGGGGAGGGAGGTACATCATCTTACCCAAGAGATGCCATCTCTGGTTCCATAAGGTATTGAGACAGCTTCTAGATAACCTGACCAAAGAATCCATCTGTCGTGGAGCAGTTTCAAAAAGGAAATTTTCCCTCCCTCCAAATCCAGCAGAAGTTGTGAAGCCGCATCATATGAAGCTGTTGAATAACCTAGAACTGTGACCTGTTACACTACAACTATAGGTCCTGCCAGATCGGGTTCTGCCCTTTGGGATAAAAGATCTCTTAGATAAAAACTGTTGACTCCAATCTCCATTTCACAAACAGGATAATGTCAGTTAAAGAAATGTTTCGGTAAAATGCTATGCTTGTGGCAACTGTTCTAACCTCGTTAGCTGTAATGATTAACAAATTCATTGGAGATGGGGTTATTTCTCGATATACAGAGTGAATAACCCATTTTATCCTGGATGAAAGGGTCAGCGCTGAGATATCTTCCTGTTCCTATTTGAGAGGTACAAATCAGTGTGATTTCCCTCGATGCAATGGCTCTATCACTTTAAGATACCACTTCAAAGCTCTTACTGGATCTTGCAGGTGGTCTTGAGCTGAAGTGTCCAGAGTAGACAGTGATTTCATTACAAAAGTCTCGTTACCCATGGATGGGAGCCTGTTCTTGGCAATGAAAAATGGTTCTGTAATGAAAAAACTGACCCATCTTGACAGAACTGTATGTAAATCAGGTTAAAAGTTTCTTCCATTGCATTAAAATTGCTTTCTCTCTATAGAAATATTTTTTAAAAATTACCAATGTGTGGGACCCGTGAAGGCGGTCCAATCTGCCTAAGGCTGGCCCTGCCAATGATAAGGCATGTATTTTGCTGATTCTGCCTGCTGTTGCTAATGCAAATGAGGAAGCAGGTCTTGTATGAAAGGTGAGTCAATGATGCCCTTGAAAGTTGGGGCTTCATGATCAATACTGATCCATCATGTTGGAACTGTAAGTAGATGGTTGCACCAAGAAGTGGATTGCTGATTTTGCCTCTCAAAGAAGTGAGGAGGCAAGACTTGTATGATAGGTGAACTAATTAAGCTCTTGAGAGCAGTTCAGTTGGTGTCTTGTTCAGCCAGGTTAATTCCATTAAAAAGTCCATTTAGCAAGGGTCCCATGCCTTTGTCCAGGTGAAATCCAAATGAATAGAAGATCAGGCAGGTCTTTGATTCGTGTGATATCCTCTCTACTATGATAGCACAGTGTGCTAGTGATTGTGGAATGGTAAGTTTAACTGTGATGAGTGCTAACTGTTTCTCAACAGAGAGCCTAGAAGGATAACTAATTTGGTAAGGATGTCTCCTTTGGAATAAAGTACTCTGGTGTGAAACACTGAAACTCAGTTTCACTGCCTTCCTATATTGACCTGGTTGGTCCTGTATTTGTTATTTTAGTAATCAGGATGAAAAGACACTCAAATACGTTTGGTTCCTGTGTCCCATTCAGAATTCAAAGTGTTTAGATGTATATATATCCAGCCATTACAAGGTATAGGAAGCAACAGTTAGCCAGGCCTTTGGGTCCAGGATTGGTGTGACACAGGTTGGGACTGTTGTCATTCCACCTTTTTACTAATGGACATCGTAAGTCGATCCTATTGAGTATTTATCATATGAAACTGAGAAATGAAGAGACAATTTCATTAGTACAACTTCCTGCTTGCAGAAAAATGAATCTGCCAATACATTAGCCAGTCTAGGATTGCCGATACATTAGCCATCCTAGGATATGTCCAACTGAACCTAGGCTGTTGTTGTGGACAACCACTTAAGAAAATCCCAATCAAACGGAGGTCCAAGTACTTGTTCCACTTTGCTGATAAATCAGTCACCACTGTGAAGTTATTGGGCAGTATGAGAGCTCTCTTCTCGTGTAGGTTCACCAACCACCAATGACAGGCTTTAATGAAATGGCATCCACTTAGATTATGTGGACATATTATATTTTTGGGGGGGGAGCAAGACATGATTTTAAGGGAAAATGTTAGGGATGAACTGAAAAAGAAACTTATGGACATAATGTTTTCAATTTTGATCAAGAAGTATATTAAAAAACAGAATCAATGAAAAATAATATACTTCTGAAGCAAAATGAAATACTGAACAATTTATGAAAGAGTAAACAACCAAGTCAACAAGCTGAAAAAACTGGAGAACAGCATATAATCCATAAACAACCGCAAAAGCAGCAGCAGAAAAGCAACAAATCATCACAACAGCAGAGTTAGGAATGGCAAGAAAGGAAGTATTCAAAACCCAAAGAAACTATGGCAAGGAACAGTACACATATAGCACCTCCCAAAACATCAGTAAACCAAAGAGTCCACATAAAAAGAAATTTTGGAAATTCAAACAAGGATCAAAATGATGAACAAATGCAGTGAAAAAAAAGTTGACTTCCCCAAGGCACAACAAGGAAGACATATGCAGAAGCTGTAAAACTGGGGAAATAAAAAGCAATGACCATGACAAAGGCATTGACAAACCTGGACAAGATTTTACAAGGACTAATAGAAATGACATCACAAGACAAAATAGGATGTTCCAGAGATTCAAAAGTAAATGAGAGTGGACAAAAGAAAACAAATTAATAGAGGCAAAGAACCTCTCATGTAGAAGATTAACTGACAGGGACTATATTCTGTCAGATCAAGGGTTTAAAATTTTGTCCCAAACCAAAATATCATAATAAAATTAAATTAGCTGAAGAAATTTTTAATTTTACTAGATGCCTTCACTTAAAAGAATTTATTTTATGATAAAGCATACAATAATTCAGATGTTAAATTGGATTCTTCTCATTCTAAAAAATATGGGTTATTTCAACATAATCAGTGCTCAAAAAGTTTGATCACTCACTTTTTTCTTGTTACTGTTTATGAGAGCCTAAACATGTAACAACGTAAACTGTACGTCTTCCACAGCACACATTCAAGACAGAGCCCGTACAGACTGAGCATCATCTGCAGCAAGTATATATTCATTAAGAGCTTGGCAGCACAGTGTGGGTCATGGAACTGGACAAATTTCTTTTTGGCTGGTCCTGTATGATTGAAATGTGGTCATAGCCCATTACAATCAGAGTTATATGGTGAAGTCTGGTTGTGGAGGAATATGGCCATCTTGGCTGGCATCCAATTCAAGAGGTTGGGACAAGTTACAGGATGTCTGATCCATGTAGGACTAAGATGGCCGCTATCGCTTAACTGGCTTGAAACAGCTGTTCCGTTTTTTAGTGCCATTTTCATGATTTTTGTGCTTGTTGCCTGTTTTCATCTTCGTTATTGTGTTCATTATTATGTATTGGCTGTTGAATTCATACGTGTTTCTTCATCTCCTTGTTTTGGAAACGAGAGCAATTAGACTTTTTCTCAGCTGTCATGCTCCACTATTTTTTAACAAACCGCCGTCACGTGATACTCGCCAGTCAACCTGTTTATGCTATGATGGACCCTCATTAGTTGCTTTAAGTGATCACTCCTTGGCTCTCCACTCTACATTGTGCTCTAGACTAAACGAACTGAGACTACATTCATCATTACATAAATGTAAACAGAAGCGAAAAATGAAATGTTTCAAAGTTGGCCAACGTAGAACAGGAAGAAGAATCCCAGTTACCTCCCTTATTTCGGCTCAACAATTTAAAAAAATTTTGACCGTTAATTTAGATAACCTAATTCAAATCCCTATTAATTCGTCAACCTTTGTGTCAACTATCCAAGAAATACCTCTACGCATTGCATTATTCAATGCCCAGTCAGAAGGACCACCGGAAAAGTGCACAGAAATAGTTAATTTTATCAATGACCAAAATGTTGACATATTTTTCCTGACAGAAACATGGCTAAAAACATAAGGCGATGAACCCAAGTGTGCGGATCTAACACCCACTGGTTACTCCATCAAGTCATTCCGCCGTAATTCTCGTGGAGGTGGAATTGCTGTCATCTCAAAGAACTCCATGATAAAACGTCTTAACTACACCACAACATTCAATTTCGACCACACATCGTTTGAACTAGTCCAAACCACACTCACACTGGAGCAAAGGTCAGTCCATTTTTTCTGCATATACCACCCTTCCTCCTAGTAGAAAAAACAAGCTGGCTGACTCTCTCTTTTTGGAGCAGTTTCTGAATCTCCTGGACTATGGAAATTCGATAGGTGGCAACCTGATTATTCTTGGAGATTTCAACTTTCACTTTGACTGTCCCGGAAACTCAAATACATCAAAACTCATAGATTCCATTAATGTTTTCAACCTCAAGCAGTCAGTTAACCAACCCACCCATAAACATGGTCACATTTTAGACTGGATTCTTCACAGACCTGTTGATAACATTCTATGGTCCTCCCCGGTATCCCATGACCTTGCATCAGATCACCTCTGCATTATATGCTATCTGGACATATCAATCCCTAACCCTCCACCTTTATCTGCTACTAAGAGAAACCTCTGTATGATAAATAGAACCAAACTAATGCACGACATCCACGCTAACCTAACAACTTGCTTACCTCCTACCGCAGAACTCGATAACTGTCTGCGTTCATTGCTTGACAAACATGCCCCAGCTACCAAGTGCAGAGTATCAATTCAAAAGTGTTCTCCATGGTATAGCAGTGCTAGGGACCAGCTTTGCACTGATGAAAGAGACCGCCGTAAAGCTGAGAGGCTCTGGCTTTCCACCAGACTCACTATTCATAAGCAAATCTATGAAGTAGCTAAGAAGAATGTCACAAATATAGTCCATGCAGCGAAATCAGCCCACTACACTACTAAGATCATGGAAAGTTCCAGCTGCAAAGAGCTCTTCAAGATTACTAACAAGCTAATGTCAAGGAACAAATCTACACCACTTCCAACTACCCTCTCTTCAGTCGTCCTTCCGGACATGTTTGCAAATTTCTTCCGTGACAAATTGCAAACCATTAGAGATAAGTTTGATACCACAATTTCAATTGACTCGTCGTCACCGTACAGTTAGGATACAGAATTTGAGCGGAAACCATTAGCAGCATTTGAACCTGTCTCTATGGATTTTGTACGTACAATCATGATGAAGAGTGCACCAAAGTCATGTGAACTTGATCCAATTCCAACATCACTGCTGCTTGAGTGCTTAGATCCAGTATTGCCTTCACTAACTGATGTTATTAATACCTCTCTCTCATCTGGGGAATTCCCATCATTTTTCAAAACTGCCATTGTAAAGCCTCTGCTGAAGAAACCAACACTAGACCATAACGATTTAAAGATCTACCACCCAGTTTCTAATCTCCCATAAAAATCTTAGAAAAGGTTTTTCTATCCCAGCTTGTATCTCATCTAAATTCAAACAGTCTTTTTAGCAATGTACAATCTGCATATTGCCCTTGCCACAGTACTGAAACTACTCTTCTAAAAGTAGTTAATGCCATTCTCTCTGCATTGGATAGCGAAAAGATTACAGTCCTCACCCTCCTTGATTTGTCTGCAGCATTTGACACAATAGACCATGATATATTACTTCACCGTCTCCAGCATGTATTTGGCATTCATGATACAGCCTTACTGTGGTTCAAGTCCTACTTGGTCAACAGGACACAAATTGTATCTGCAAATGGAATACACTCCAGCCCAGTTGATCTATGTTGTGGTGTTTTACAAGGGTCTGTTCTTGGACCTGTTCTCTTCATTGTGTACATTCAGCCACTCTCAGGTGTCATAGATCATCATCCAGTGTCTCACCAATTGTACGCTGATGACACCCAAATATACAAACCTAGCCACCCAACTGAAGTTGATGCTACCATCCAAGGTATGGAAAGGTGCATTTCTGATGTGAAATCATCGATGACATGGAACAAGCTGCAGATGAATGATGATAAAACTGAGGCCATTCTGATCACAACACAAAGACTTTCTCATTCACATCCTTTACCTCAAACAATAAATATCAGCAATGCCAACATTAAATTCACACAATCAGTCCGAAACCTAGGTGTTACTCTGGGATGTACTCTCACATTGCACCAACATGTCATGAACATATGCAAGGCTGCATATCTTGAGCTGAGACGCATCAGCTAAATTCGCAAATATCTTTCAGTTGATGCCACTAAAACACTTGTGTGTTCATTAGTGCTTTCAAGACTGGACTATTGTAACTCAATTCTGTCTGGGTCATCTCAATATCTATTCCAGAAACTTCAAAAAGTTCAAAACACAGCTGCTTGGATCATACTTAGAGTACCACGATCAGAGCACACCTCCACGCTGTTCTGTACCCTACACTGGCTATCCATTCGATCCAGAATCAAACACAAAATTTGTCCTCTGTGCTACGTTTCACTGTCAGACTCTAGTCCAACATACCTATCTGATCTCACCCATGTGTACACACCAGCAAGATACTTACGCTCCTCTTCTGACAATTGTATACTCATTATTCCAACATGGAATGAATTGCCCACTGAACTTAGACACAAAGACACAGTGATCACATTCAAGAGGGCTCTCAAAACTCACTTATTTCGACTGCAAGAACAAACTTAATGACCTAATAATGTTCCTACCTGAAATATTCTCAGCATGTTTTTTATTTTTTAATGTTTTTCTAATTTCATGGTGTTTATTTTTGTGATAATATTATTATATGTTTTTTTTATCTTATAGGTGTTGTCTAATGTCGTAAAGACGGAACTTTTTCAACATTGTTAGAGAGAAAAGTTATAAATATAGATGGAGTATACTTTCTTTAGAAGTGAACAGAATCCTCCAACTTTTAATGGTATATCTTCCAAAAATTGATTCTCGCTTTTGCAAGGTCTCTTATGGTGAAAGCATGCTTCTTTGCATGAGCAAAAGTAGTAACTGAGATATTTCATGGGATTTGGTGCCAATCCCTGTATCAAGGAGAGATCACTCTGACCAACCACAACCTAGGATGGCAGCTTCTTTTTCGCTAAAAGTGTTATCTGAGAGGGCTGGATTTGCAAGGCAGTGGTACTTCTCCTAAGGTATTATGACTGGGCAACGTATTCAAAGAAAAAACAAGAGTCCCTTGATGCTCTACTATCTGAAAAGGATTTCCAGGAATTCAAGACAAGACCATTTCTTCTTTTTAAATAAAGAACATTTAAACCATCTATGATAATCTTAAGTGTTAAATGGCTGTGGCATTCATACTGGATTCTGAGCATTTTTATTAAGGACAAACCAGTTACCATTAGAAGACTTTTGGTGAAAACCCAGTGTTGATATGACGATCAATTCAGAAGGATTAGAAGATTTTCAAAATGTTCATTGTGGTAGCCATATCTGAGGTCAGATGGGTACCATTTCATTCAGGACCAATATGATTTTCAAGATGGTTGCCATGCCAATATCAGTACCATTTTCAAATATTTCCAACTAGACATCTTAAGAAGTCTTTTAGTGAAAACCCCATGCCGATATTAGTGTTTTTTCAGGAGAAGTAACAACTGCAACACAGCTACTGTGGCAGCCATATCAGATTTTACAGCAACACCATTTTCATTTAGGACCAGGTAGATATCATTCAAAGTCTTTTAATGTAAACCTCATGTTGAGAAATGATATGATATATGATATATGATACCACCACATGTTCAGGAGGCATAGTATGAATGACACTTTCAAGATGGTTGCTATGGTAGTGGCCATATTAGATATCCAAACAGAACATTTTCATTTAGGGCCCACTAGATATCTTAAAATTTCAGAAATTGCAGTAACAAGATTTTCTAGATGACAGCCATGCTAGATGTCAGATTGTAGCCATTTTTGTTTAAGGCCAACTAGACATTATAAGAAGTCTTTTAGTGAAAAGACCATGTTGATATGACCATCCATTGCTGAGGAGTAATTACAACATTTTCAAGATGGCTGCTATGTCAACAATTTTGTATGTCTGAGCTGCATCATTTTCATTTAGGACTCATTAGACCATGGAATAAACTGTGGGGTAAAAGTTTCAAGGCAATCCTTCAAGTAGTAACTTGAGCTAATGGTGGGACAAATCTTTGTAAACAGATGACAAACCATCCCATAAGCTCTTCAGTAATGCTAAAACAAGACATACACAATAACATATTCAGACCACAATAACATCCAAGGCAAATGATGCCATTACAATGATTTCTTTCAATTTTAGGATTGCTGAGCAGATGATTAATTTGTATAAGGAAGCACTTCCTGTTGCCTTCAAGACAACATTTTAGATATTAACTAATAATCTATATTAAAAACATTGTTTTGTTTTGTTCCAGGATTAGGTTAAATTTACATGTATATTATTACCTTGACATTTGTTTCCTTTCAACACAAAAACTGATGAATACATATTTATTTTTTTTGGGTAAAATACATATGCAACGCATGTAACATCTGTAAAATAAACAAATCTCCCTCACTCTGTGTATTTTGAAGATAACATCTGGCTTAGTTAAGGAGAGCAAATCATTGTTCCCTTTCAGATTTTTGGGATGATTAGCAAACTCTGATCCACGAAAATCCTCCTCCTGTAGCTGCTCCATCTGTATCATTGTACCCATTCCCCCATCAAATATCATTATCCTCTCTCTCAGGGTTTGCATCAGCTCTGCAGCCACACCTGAAACAGCAATTATCACAGACTGAATCAAGGCACCCATTCCCCCATCAAATATCATTATTCTCTCCCTCAGGATCTGCATCAGTTCTGCAGTCATCTACAATTCAACCTCCAATAACCACCTCTCTCTTTGAGCCAATGTCTATCCATTTTTATTACATAATACCTATATTAGAATCATGATGTCATCATAAAAAGAGACCAAATTGTGCTTGAGTTCACTTACCTAACATATTCATCCAAGCCAAAAAAAAACAAGACGGTCAGTAGAATGCTTTCTGACATTGAAAGTTTCTTAAAATATTTTGTTTTAACAATCGCAGATTAGTATCATTGGTGGAAATTTGAAAGGCCTTATGCCAGGGTGCTTTCCACAAAATTATTATGATGTCTTTTAAGAATCTTTTTAATTTTAGTAACAGCAGCCTAATTATATCACTTATTTGAAGGTTTTTCTACTTTTAGTAACATGCAGTGTTTGCTGGTAGTGATGTCACTGGTATCAAACTGAAAGGCCTTCATGCAAAAACAGTAAAATTCAGCCTTCATGCAAAAACAGTCAAATTCAGTTCAGCAGGTTTTCAGTTGTTTTAGGCTTTTGCAAGGGTGGATCTGCATCTGTACAAAAATGAAAGGCCTTTATGCCACAATGCTGTCAAATTTGTTCCAAGTCTGTTCAGTGGTTTTTGAAAAGAAATCTTTGAAAGGTTTGTATATTTTTAGTAATGGCACCCATATTTTATGGCTGATTGACATATTTTGAACAAATCTAAAAGGCTTTCAGTTAAATATGGTCAAATCCTGTTATACAATTTTTTTGGACAAAATCTTTCACAGGTTTTTTCTGCCCTTAGTATTAGAAATCACCCATGCATGATTTGAGCAATCTGAAAGACCTTTATGCAAGTCATTTCAAATTTTGTTTATCTAATTTTAGTAATGGTTCCCATATATTGTGGACTTGTCATCTTTTAACCCTTTACCTCATGTAAGCACCTTTTGAATGCCTCTATTCCATTCTCAAGGAAGCGACTTTGGAACATGCTGTAAACATCAGCTATTTTGAACTGGTTTTTGTAGTGCACCTTCGAGGAAAACCCCTTATCAGATACTACATTGGAATTTCACTGATGTGAACTCTCCAAAATAGAGGCTATGCAATTAGAATCATGACTAGGAAAGCTTCAATAACTTAGGTAAACACTCTGATGTTTTCGTAGGCAATACTAAGATTTTATAATTTATCAAATTCAAAAATGATTCAGTGATATAGACATAGACAAAGTACATGTATGAGAAATAGCATCTATGATCGGATTTTACTCTTAAATCTTTCTATACATAATAGATGTCTCCCAAAAATGTAAATATGGTCAGAACTATGTTGAACATAACATATGCTACACTGCTTAACAGTTTACAGGCAAGCCTGTGTGTATGGAGTCAAATCGGTGTTCTGCACTGCACTTTGTAATTTTGGTTCATATATATCAACTCTCTAGAAAACCATACACTCTATGAGGTAAAAGGTTAACTAGAAAATACCCCCAAAATAGGCTACAATTTGTTGAACATGAAGAAAATGGCTATCAAATTTGGTAAATGAAACTCCAATATGATGTCTCTTTTATCGTTGAAAATGGAAGTTAGTACAGTACTAGAAATTTGAAACAACAGCATCAGATTCTCTTCTTTTAATAAGATGTCACATATGTGTCCTTTGTTACATTTTTAATAAGATGTCACATATGTGTCCTTTATTACATTTTTAATAAGATGTCACATATGTGTCCTTTGTTACATTTTTAATAAGATGTCACATATGTATCCTTTGTTACATTTTTAATAAGATGTCACATATGTGTCCTTTGTTACATTTTCTTTTCAAACAAGATATTCAGTACAATGTAAATAACAATACCGTACTTGATGAAAATTTGATCACTGGAAATGTCACTAATGCCTAATGGTGGCAAAACTGTCATAAAAAATATCAATTAAATGAGTTGTGTCAAATGAAATTCACATTTTAGTTCTATCTTTAAATTCAGTTTCACTGTAATCTGACACAAAAAAAGTACGTTTTTCCTAATGCAGTGATTCTAAAAGTAGGGTAGATAGGTAGGACTTTTTTTTATAAACATTATATATAATAATTAGTATACCGTATATAATTGCATATAATCCCATTTGCGTATAAGCCGACCCCCAAACTGAACAGGTATAGACACTAAAACGTGCATGAACCGTGTAAATGCCAAACTACAACATCTCAAGATGCACAAGGTAAGTTCTAAATGCATTTATTTTGGCAAACTTATATTTTAAAAAATTACAAGTATACTTATACTTATCTCAAGGTCAGCATGCATCATTATAAAAAGCAAGTGGTTTAAACTTGTTTGAAAAGTAATTTATTTAATATTCTGTTTTCTTACTGTTTCTGCCTAATTTAGATTTGTGTATAATTTTATCGAACAATGACAAGAATTTAGCAATGGCGAATTGCTGAAACACCATATCTCATTTTTGACTTGATTCTTGTTTGTTACTTTGCTTTGAAATTGTAAATACCTAACTCATTAAAATGTGATCCCAGTATGGCAACACAATGAACAAACAATATGGTTTGATGCCAATACCATAAAAGCTGAGTTGTAGTTTGCTTTCATGTAAGCGATTTTGCACCACACCTGTCAACGTTCATGCTGGAGGAAAAAAACCTCCTGATTTTGGGGGTTGCTCCACGCCTACCTCCCGATTTCATAATATCTTCCAATTTTTGCAGTGAACTCCTGACTAAAACATTGTCTTCGATCTTCATTTCTTCTAAACAAGAAAAGTCCTACATGTTCTGCTGTATCACCTGTGAATTATTGTTGTGACAAAATAATTTCTTAACGAAAAAGAATATTAATTTTAAACATTATTCACATAAATTAATGATTTTTGTACCTCTACAATAATACACACAAAAAATAAATAAACCAGAACAAAAAAGCAAACCATAAACCACAACAATAAAATCATCCACAAATAATTTAAATTCCACAAATGATCAATACGAATGCTGTAAATCCATATCCTGTATCGCCATTCCCAAGAAAGAAACATACACAAGTGAACACCTGGCATTTTTATATCATATATACCAATATTAATTACCATTGTTAAATTAAAAGAAGGAATGAAAATACGTACCACGCAGCAAATGTGTCCTCAAAAAACTCATTCAGAATACATGTTTTATAATAAACAATACTAAATGCTTTATGAGTTGACAATAAGGGAATAAGGTCGGATATACAAAGACAGGAAAATAGCTGCCACATATACGCGAGGCTGGCTATTTTGGTACCTTTAATCAACAAAATTAGGAATCCTTTATTTGCCAATCAATTGCTGGTGCTTGCTTAACACACAATAGACAAGTGTAGAACATTGATTCTTTGATTTATGGCAGAGGGCCAATCGTTTTCACAAAATAGTTATATGGATAAGGAATAACTTTTAATTAGTTGCACTGACTTTCTTGCTTGTTTATTTAAGACTAATCTTTAGCTACTGTGCAGTTTGGCCACAGCTGACCAGAATATGAAAATAGGGAATGTCCTGTGGGAAAATATGGTACATCACAGGGAGATATGGCGGGTTTTTTTTATGAATTTTACACATATTGGACCTGGAAGATCGATCAATATTTAGTGAAAACAAAGCTTTAGAAATGCCATGAAAAACCTCTCAATTTTAGGTCCCAATCTCAATGGTTTTTTTATTCAGTCTCCCTACTTGGCTTTTTAAAAGTTCATAGGTATGCCTTACACCCCGTTTTACAAAACTATGGTAATCATGCTAATATTATGGAATAAAAGGCAAACATTCATATCAATGTACTGGCATAGTTACTGGTCAAAATTCCCTCTTATCACAATCCAGTTTCAGGGTTTTAATGATTAACTGGCCTGTACAGCTGTCGCAAAACAAAAGACAAATTTGCTGACTATCAGCAAAGGAGACGCCGAAACATCAAGCTTTCCATTGTGTGGAAAGTTATGATGTTTGTTCAGCTAAAACACAAACCTAAAATTGATTGATGTTGATCTATATGAGAATTTTAGCCTTTATTAACACCATTCTTCGTGAACATGTAAATTAAGATGGTTATGTGTCTTGTCCAATTAAATGTGCATACCTTTTTAAAAATATTACCTCAATTCGTAGGATCGTTTATATCATTGAAAATGAGTAACTCATGAGTACATGATTCAATGTAAATGAAACAGCTATAAAAGACTAGCTGAAATGTTATCTGGAATAATGCAATTTGGTCGAAACAATGAATAAAGCAAAATCTGCATCTAATATATTTGGGAATAAGGATTTAAGTGACGCTATGCACGCTGTAAGTACTGTATGTTATAGTCCAGCATGGTCTCTCTGGTAAACTCAACCGGCCCACGAATTATGAAGCCTGTCATTACCTTTATTTAACTTCGTGTTGGAGAAATCAGAAAATATGCACATGCAAAATAATAACAAAATCACTCTTAGTACTTTATAACAGTTTAAAAATTGTCGGGTCACCGAAAGTTACTTTTTTTTTACATACCTATGTCTTATGACACAGAAAAAATTATTGTTTTGTGTCCCAAGATTTACAGCCATTACAGTAGTCAACAAAAAAACCTAAAAACTGTCATATTTAAATACTGGCCTGCATATAAGCTGACCCCCCCCCCCCTCCAGGTCTTTATTTTTTCCTAATTTATTCACCTTACATGTGAGCATATACAGTATATAATGTACTAAGTGCTTTAAGTACTGGGTTGAACAGACTCAGTGAGATGCACTAATCAATTTCAGGAATTTTTTCTTCTTCAAATTTCATTTTTAATCCCAGGGGAAAAAAGTATAAGGGCCAGTTAATCAGTTAAAAGGATAATAAGAATCTTGAAGAAAACAAAGCTATCTAAACACTTTTTTCAATATTAATATGTTTTTATTCATATCATTAAAGAAACATACTTCAACATAGTCTGAGTCTGGCATTCCTAGCTTCCATCACATTCCAGACAATTGAAATGTAGGTCACCAGAACTTGAAAACACAGTTTTTAGTTAGAATTTGAATTTATTGGAAAATAGGCATCAAAGTATGGAAACCATGCTATAAGATGAAGTTTATTAGCTATTTTTTAGTTTTGCAAAACTCTGCATAATCTTTTTCTTGCAGCATTTCTTAAGTGACAAAAGAATTTCTTTTTGCAAAAGGGAAAAAAATTAGTGCATTTTTTTATTCCTCTTCCAAATTCAAGGCTTAATTTGTTAACGGAATATAAGAATGCAATACAATGATGAATGCATTTACACAGACAGTACATCAGGTTAAAGTTGTTTTCACCAGACTTAAAAACGACATTGTAGCCCATTCTAAATCAGGAAGTTGGTCCTCTGTATGGAGTCAATTGTCTTTCCAAATGTACTGGAATTACGGATTGATACAATGTAAGTGTTAGTGGTACTTGCAAAACAAAGAAATAAGTGAGAAATGAAACATTCTTGTCCTTATTTCTGTATCAAATTCAATTTGTTTAAAAATTTAAGATAAAAAACACATTGACTGTAGCATACAGTTTGCAAAATTACTTGCGAGAAGAGCACTTACTGGCAAAAAGAAAGAGCAAAACAGAACGCATTTTTTAGTAATTTCTTTATTACTAGTTCAATTCCATTTTTTCTTTTTTTTGAAAGGAAAGAACAGAGCAAACAACATTTTAAAAGAAAATTGTATTTATAACATACCAATATTATCTGACTGGTCAGTGCAAACCATGACACCTTTAAAATACTTGCAATAAGAACATACAAGTGCAACAAAACTATGTATTCCCTTTATTACTTGATTAAATCATATATTTTAAGAAGACAAAGATAAAATTACACTGAAGTAAAAACTCTGCATAATTTTTCGAAGTATATTTACCATACGACTTGTAACTGACAAAAACAGTATTTTAATTATTTGCAAAAAAATAAAAAAAAGATGGTATTACCACCGTTCTAGTTCCATCCGTGGACACAATATCATTAGGGCTCGTTTTCTCGGAATAATTAAATTTGATAAATAAATCAAGAAAATACGTTTTTTTTTTTTTTTTTTTCTCAATTTAGGAACCATTTGTCACGAAAATTCAGGCTTTAAATACAGTAGTCAATGCGTTTTGTCATTATCTTTCATATTTAAGAATATTAAATTTGATAAAGTAATATATAAAATATGAGTTCTTTTCGGACCTATTTCCTTTTTGCAAAAAAAAAAAAAAGTCCTTATAAGGTCTACCTGTAAATGTCATGTAAAGAAAATAAAAATTTATATAAGGTACATATTTGTTCGTAAATTTTTACCATTAGAGATCTGCTTGGTTTGTGTAGTTAGAGGCATTTTTGAAGCTATTTTATCCCTCTTATATCCGATACGTGTAAGCGGTTAGAGTAGCAAGTATGGCTACACAATGTTGACAATTCGCAGTCTGAAGACCAAATGATTCCGAAAACGAATATTTACCCAGAAGTAATTGCTTCACGCATGCGCTTTTTGTATATAACGATAAAAGGAAGTGACGCACTGTTTGCTTCGTGGACGGTGATTCCTTTTCTGTTGACGCCTGTGGTTTTTCCAAACCATAGAGAAAAAGTTTTAGGTCTGTAATTGTACTATCAGTGTTTAGAAAACAATATCTATGTTTGATAAATCTTAAATACTTTACCTTGTTGTTAATATAATAAGTAGTGAGCAAATTGATGTCCTGACAAAGTCACCACAGTAGCTGTCAAAACATTCACAAGTCATTATCGTTGAGTAACATGTTTCCGAGGAGCACCTAACTCTGATGATATACATTTCACGCATTTGTTAAAACAAACTACAAAGTGTATTATATAAAAACGTTGTAGACGCTTGATTCAATACACAAAGTTTTCATAGCAAGATAGCCACTACAAAGTTGCTGTTCAGATACCAACATATGTCAGAAAACTCGCACCCGGACCGGAAAGAAAATTGCAGGTATAACTTTTTTCCCTAGAACTATCAAGGATTGAAACAGTAAAGCGACTGAAATCGTAGAGATAAAAGAAAATAAGGCTGTCAAAGAAAGCCTTACAGTTATTGGTGAAACGATTAATCATATTAACTCATTGGTTTCAAATTGATTTTACAAGGGCAGTTTTGAATTGCATTGGGTTTTTTTTTTAGACCAGAATGTGTGGTTAGTCTGTGGCAAAAGTGTTAAGTTAGTGGAAGTTACACTGCAGGATAGATGAGTAGATTTGAAGTATAATTTCATTTATCATTGTTTTTAAAATTTTATTTCAGTAAATAACAGAAGTCGTACTGTTGTGATGCCTGTGCTAAAACAATTTGTCCTAAATGATAGCCCGGCGTAGAAGAACCAACTCTGGCTCAGAATCAGCAACATACAACCAGAATAACAGCTACTACCAAAGTGCTGGAAAAACATATACAGATAGTTACCAGCCACAACACTTCCCAGACCCAGAGATGTCATGTAGAGATCGTACACAGGAATTTTCGTCGGCAGTAAAATCTCTTCAGTCAAGACAGGTAGTATATATATCGATACCAGGGAACATGCTTATGCTTATTTTTGAAGGTTTATCTTCTTAAATTTTGTTGTGGTTTTACTTGACATTTTTGGAATTCAGTTATTTAATTGTCATAGAGACATGATTGTGCTGATCTTCAATTTAACCATATATACATGTAATTGCTGTTAGTGGCTTTTATGTCATATTCATATGATCAACAGTAACAGCCAAGGGACGAGTTGGGCTTCGCCAATGTCGCAAATTGTGATTTTCTTTTTCCATATTGGTGGCAGAATACACCATCTGGTGATCTATTTGCTGATAATATTTTTGGCTGTTAAGCATTGTATATACAGTTTTGGGTTTGGAGTTGAGAAATTCGAAGGCACCGTGACAGGAAAAGCCACAAACTTGGATCTTAAATTGCATTGGAATCTATTGTTACATAAACAAATCCTTTGTTCATATTGACAAACTGCCCTAACACAGCATTATTTCATAACCCCACTCCTCAACCTAAATGTCCAAATACGAAAAATGGGGTGGGAATATTTAGAGGAAACTCAGATTAGATAATGGACTGCTTTACATTTTAAGCCAAATTTGTAGTCCAAAATTTCTTATTTTCTCAGAAATTGTGAGTATTAAAATCATTATGTCTTTAATCTGCTGAAAGACAAGATAAAACTACAGCGTTGATGAAATGTTACCTGGTACTCATGATCTGCATTGCTAGTCTCATGAGTACACAGATCTAACAACCCACAATTTTCACATGTTTTAGAGAGAAAATTTGTTTAAACAAAAGTCATATGCTGGTTGTTATAAAAATAACAAAATGAAAGAACACAAAATTCTCCATATTTATATATTCCAAGAACAACTTCTGGAGTTTTGTTGTATCACGTGACTGCCACGTTTACATGTGCTCTCTGCTTTATAAATCAAACTGGCCAGATTGCTGGTTTTTAAAAAAAGTATCTGACTTTCATTTAATATAATTGAATTTCTGTACAACAAAAAGAGTTTCTTGATGATATCACGTGTATTGGACTTCCTATGTCACCGTTTGAGATTTGTGAATTCATGTGACTAGTAATGCAAATGGCAAGTACAGGGTCAGGTTTCATGTGTACCATAGTTTAGTCTAGTCTGTCAGCAGATTAAAGACAACGTTTATAATACTTTACATTTCTGAGAAAATAAATAATTTTCTAACAGTTTGATGTAGGTTTGAGTTGATAAAACATAAGTTTAAATTTGCTAGGCCTACTGGTAAATGACTACCATATGTCATCTAGTCTGTCAGCAGATTAAAGACATAACATTTATAATGCTTGCCATTTCTGAGAAAATAAATATATATAGAATTCTTTACAATGAAAGGTTTGAATGGAAATAAAACAATTTATGTTGTTCCCACTTAGCAACATAATGCAGCAAAATAAAATTTGAATTTTTATTCTGTACGTTGAAATGATTTTACATGCCAATTTATAGAAATATAATCAAACTTTTTTTATGTGATACATTTTGTGTTTTTATACATTATCATCTTGTCTGACAGTTATTTTTGGAGAGTCTTGAAGAGAAACATCTTAGATTTAGAAAAAGCTTGTTTTATAATCCAAAATGTTCTTTAATTCCATTCAGTAATTGTCATATGTGAACCTTGAAAAAAGTCATTTCGTCCTGGAAAAACCCTGGAAATGACCTGGACATTTATCTTTAGAAAAGCATGGGAACCATGTGCTGAATGGTGGGAAAATGTGCTGACATTTATTCTGACTGAATTCAGAGGCAGAAAGGCCCCTGAGATGAATATGTGGTCATTATAAGAGTACATAGATGAACAACTTTAGTTTTCATTATTGTGTTCATTTCCAAGTTAGCAGAATTGAATATTACATGTGACCTCAAATTCAAGACTTGTCAAGACTTAGACAAAATGTAATTTGAAAAATTGGATAAGTATTTTGGGGGTTAAACTACAAATTGGTGAAGATTGTAATGTGATTTAGAAGAGTGCTAAAGTAGTAAAAAACATAGATCAAATGGAACAGTAGCCAAGTGTAAGAAAGTGTGTGATGCCTGGCATAGTGTTTGGAATAAGACCTTTCATTTGACCGACAAAATTTTTTCTCACTCTGATGGACAGACAAGAGCTATATGTTAGTGGTGTAAAAAAAAAAAATTGAAAATTAAACTCAATGGCAACCACTGGCTCTTCTCGTCAGGACATTTAGCCACTTCTGGTATGCCCAATAAACTTCTAGGAGACTGCAGTTTTTGCTGGTGGGACTCTTATTTTTATCAAACTAGAAGTCCTGGACTCCTAGTTTTAAAATCCTAGTGAGACCTCTGAATAATATAAGTGGCAAAAGGCATAATCTGAGCATAAAAAGAGTAATCTTTATATTACATGCCAAAATTACAGAAAACGGTATAAAAAATATACATTTATTTTGATACTTACCTGGATCTGCAGTTAGTTAAAATTCTTGTCACAAACAAGCTGAAACCAGATGGATTAATACAAGAATACAGACACAAAACAAAATCATTAATTATTTATACACGGTATTCACTTTAACAAGTCTACATGTCTAACTTTCAGTGAATGGTCATAAACTCCACAAATTATGAATGCTGTATTAGATCAGTGTCAAATTCCTTATTAAAAATTTGGAAAACACTATTGATTTGTCCTTTTCCTGTTCTTCAGCATAACCAAATCCCTCTCCTCTAACAATGTTAAGTTGTATAATGTCCGCAAGTCACATCAGTAAAGCCCATTTCACTTAATATTTGGCACCATGTTTTTTTTCTTCAATATAGACCGGTCCACTAAATAACTGTACTTCAGATTATATTGAATATGTGGCACATTGTTTCAGATTCAAGAAAATAATAAAACTATTTGACGTACATGTCCAAATGGTCACACATATAGAAAATATGAGGTCAATAGACAAAGGTCTCTAATGGATGAATGTGTAGCACTCAGCAGTCACATGACATGAACCATGAACTGTACTCATTTTTCTGTGTCTCACTCACTCCTGATGTTGACATATAATCCTTGAGTTGAACTTGGAAATATGTTATTTTGTGGGTTTTTTTTTTACATGAACTAAATGGGAAACTGATGATTGTTTTTATTACTAGGATAATTATGAATAGGTGGGTACCTGGGTACCCATTGGCACCTTTAGTGATGACAGTTTTGGTCTGATTTGCTGAAGTGCTTGTTGCTTTGTTAAAATTAGTTAAAAGTAGACCTGTTTTGTATTATCCAATTATTTAGATCTTTTGCATCAAATTCAATAAAGGATGTGGAATAATAAATAAAAAGTTAAAAGGCATGCAAGTCACATCCACCTAAGAGCTTGTGGTTGTGGTTGTAATTTGTCAGGTAACCTCTTTTTCAATTGACTAATATTATGACATAGGTAACATAAAGACATTATCAAAAATAGGAAGGGAAACAAGTGATCAGAGTAATCTTTGCATGAAAACTTTGTTTCACTGATACATTTCATTTTGGAAGAAGCATGTTTCTCAGTTTGTGATGTAAGTAAAATTCAAGAATTGACACTCAAGAGATTTGCTCAAGGATGAACAGAAATGTCACTATTACTTACAATGAAATCGTGGCATTGATATTTTACTAATGTAACAAAAAAAGGACTTTTGCACTTGTTGTTTTACAGATTTAATGTCTCATGTTTTAAAAAAGAAATTTTATTTTGTTGTGAAACAATAATAACACATGAATATATATCACATTCACATGTGAAAAAAGCAGTGAAGTAATAACACGTTTTTGTAGGTACAACATTTATGTTGAAACCGGGCCCTGAGTTGCCAAGTGGTCTAAAGCGCTAACCATTACAGATCACTGCCATCTTATCTCTGTCTGCATGGGTTCGAGTCTCAGGTTTGGCCATTGTGGGTATTTGAGAAAGCTTGCCAGTAGCTTCTCATGGGTCAGTGGTTTTTTGGGGGCTTTCCTGGGTTCTTCCTCCACCATTTATACTGTTGCCATGTATAGCCTGTCTTGTGCTGAAAAATGGCATTAAACCCTACTACAACAACAACATATGTTGAAACTGCTTGGAATAATGTTTTTAATGATCTTTCAATGGTTGGTTATGTTGAAAATAAAGGTAACATCATTAGAAAAAGCATTTTAGTTACCATTATTCCCAGGACAATTATAAATACAGTTTAAACCATTAAATAGCCCCTTCCCTATCTTCTCATTGTTGATGTCAAGTTGGATTGGCATCCCCTTATTAATTTTCAGAGATCCCTTAGTAACTTGAACCTTCGCTTAAACTGCGGTCTGTGTTTTTTGGACTCCATTTTGCACAAGTTATTGAGAGTTGCAATAGTATTCATGATGGCTATAAAGTGATGGAAGTTGTAAGTGAGGGAGTGTTAGGCTGAACATGTTCCAAAAAGAATATTAAAATATTTCCAAAACTCACAAAAATATGGTATTTAATGTCAAATAAATTCAATTAGCATTGATTTTAAATTATCTAAATAATTTAATGAGATGCATGATCATTCCCATGGTATTGTGGCATACTGATAGGTTGTATAGTGAGGGATCACTGTCCATGATTCAACCCAACATATCTTATACTAGAGATTTCCAGTCCATTATAGTCAATTCAGGCTTCTGAACATCACAAAATATACCATTGTACTTTGTCCTTTTTTCCCAGGGAAGTGGATTAGTGGCTACCAGACAAAATGCAGCACTCAGGCAAAGAAGTGAATTTACACAGATTGCAAAGTGAGTAACCAGTCCATTGAGATACTGTACTAGTACATAATAATAATAATAATAATAATAATAATAATGAGGACTTTGTATAGCGCCTGATCTTTAGAAACTGTAAGCGCTTTACAACATTAGACAACACCTATAAGATAAGAAACATAATAATATTATTACGAAAACAAACAACACGAAATTAGAAAAACATTAAAAAATAAAAAACATGCTGAGAATATTTCAGGTAGGAAACATTATTAGGTCTTTAAGTTTGTTCTTGCAGTCGGAATAAGTGAGTTTTGAGAGCCCTCTTGAATGTGATCACTGTGTCTTTGTGTCTAAGTTCAGTGGGCAATTCATTCCACGTTGCTGGGCCCTGGTATGCAAAAGAACGCTGTCCATATGACTTTGTTTTCATAGTGAGAATAACGAGTATACGATTGTCAGAAGAGGAGCGTAAGTATCTTGCTGGTGTGTACACATGGGTGAGGTCAGATAGGTATGTTGGACTAGAGTCCGACAGTGAAATGTAGCACAGAGAACAAATTTTGTGTTTGATTCTGGATCGAATGGATAGCTAGTGTAGAGTACAGAACAGCGTGGAGGTGTGCTCTGATCGTGGTACTTTAAGTATGATCCGAGCAGCTGTGTTTTGAACTTTTTCTTGGAGTAGATATTGAAATGAACCAGACAGAATTGAGTTACAAAGTCCAGTCTTGAAAGTACTAATGAACACACAAGTGTTTTAGTGGCATCAACTGAAAGATATTTGCAAATTGAGCTGATGCGTCTCAGCTCAAGATATGCAGCCTTGCATATGTTCATGACATGTTGGTCCAATGTGAGAGTACTTCCCAGAGTAACACCTAGGTTTTGGACTGATTGTGTGAATTTAATGTTGGCATTGCTGATATTTATTGTTTGAGGTAAAGGATGTGAATGAGAAAGTCTTTGTGTTGTGATCAGAACGGCCTCAGTTTTATCATCATTCATCTGCAGTGTGTTACATGTCATCTCATGATTTCACATCAGAAATGCACCTCTCTACACCTTGGATGGTAGCATCAACTTCAGTTCGGTGGCTAGATTTGTATATTTGGGTGTCATCAGCATACAATTGGTGAGACACTGGATGATGATCTATGACACTTGAGAGCGACTGAGTGTACAGGATGAAGAGAACAGGTCCAAGAACAGATCCCTATGGAACACCACAACATAGATCAACTGGGCTGGAGTGTATTCCATTTGCAGATACAATTTGTGTCCTGTTGACCAAGTAGGACTTGAACCACAGTAAGGCTGTATCATGAATGCCAAATACATGCTGGAAACGGTGAAGTAATATATCATGGTCTATTGTGTCAAATGCTGCAGATAAAATAACAAAATTTGAAAAATTAGAACTTTTTTCAAAGTACGCTTGGTCAAAAAATTTGCAAACATGTTTTTGTTTTTATATATCTCTAATTACTAACATTTGTAATGTAGATTTTGTTACAACTCAATGCTCTTAAACTTAGTATCAGAAAAGATTGAAAACAAACAAGTTTTGTAAAATTCATTAAAGTTATTTCCCTAGAAGACAAAGTGAAAATTCAAAAAGAATTGAGAGCATTGTCAATTAAAACCCAAATAGACGTAAAGGTTATATCACAAGTCTAAATGTATGAAGTTCCAACTGAATTCCATTGGTAATCCATATAAATTCTGATATTGAATGTGCTGATGTACCTGTAATCTTGAATATGCTAATGTGCCAATGGTCTGGAATGTGGCGATGAGTTAACAGTATTTTGATTAAACACAATAATATAATCCAAATTGTCCTTGTCTGAATTCACTATAATTCCAGATTAATGGTTTAGTCCAAGAATATTATTGAGCACTTTGTAACTTCAGTGAATAATAATTTGAATAAATAAATCCATCCAAATTAATGACCGAACACAAGAAAAAGACTGATTTTGCTTCAGATCTTAAAAACAAGAATGTGTAATTTTTCATGTAAACAACATTATATATTAACGAAGACGCAATATTAGAGCCATAATGTAGGTCAGTTTCCTTTCTGAAACATTCACAACTATCAACAAGTTTAGGATTTTCCAAGTGAAAAACTTATATCCCACATTCAGATAGAAATAACACATTTATTTGCATTGATAATGATCTGAATATCTAATCTCTATTCATACTGAAATATTAGCTATATATTATGTTGTTTACCAAAGAAAATGTCGCTGATCAGGTATGCCATTAACTTGATTTTGGACAAAGGTCAATTACATAATGCAAATATACATAAAGTCATTGAAGAAGCCAACAAACACTACAAATTAAATATACCTAACTATTATGAAACCTTTTTTTTGGCAGTGTGTTTCTTTTACAATAAGAAGACAGTTGTAAATTACTTCAGTATAAGAAATAATAGTTTCTTTGGAAATTTTCTTAATACAATAGATTTTATATTTAAAAATGTATGGTTATTTATTGCAGGAGAATTGGTAGAGATATTGCCAACACCTTTGCAAAATTAGAAAAGTTGACATTATGTAAGTATTAGAATGTACATCTATTTAGTAAGATAGAAAGATATCATGAGAATAAACTTAAAGCTATTAAAATGATATGTTAATTTGACATGTAAACCATGTTTGGTATACCTGAATTAAAATGTTACAATTATTTGATATGTAAACCATCCTCGGTATACCTGAATTAAAATGTTATATTAATTTGATATGTAAACCTGAATTCAAATCATATTAATTTGATATATAAACCATATTTAGTATACCTGAATTAAAATCTTATATTAATTTGATATGTAAACCATGTTTGGTATACCTGAATTAAAATATTATATTAATTTGATATGTAAACCATGTTTGGTATACCTGAATTAAAATCTTATATTAATTTGATATGTAAACCATGAATTAAATGTTACATTAATTTGATATGTAAACCATGTTTGGTATGCCTAAGTCTTTAATATGCGTAATATCTACAATATGATTTATTTGATTAAAAACAAAATCTGAGAAACAAAATTCTTTGGAGAGAATTTTGAGTACATGTAATTTGTGATGTCATGTTGTTTAATTCTTCATTGCACTCAATCAGAGTGGACGAAAAGTGACCAAATGAACTTTGATGATGAAACCCACATCTTTCAAAATCCTTTAGTTACTTCATTCCATAATTCTGTGGCTGACAGAAAAATGGGTTTTACACAATAACTTGTATGATAACTACACTATAAACCAAACTTTGTGGTTCACTTGTATAAATTAAGTACCCTGACCAAACTTTGTGTTTCATTTGCATTTAGGCTAAGAAAGTAACATATTTATTTTGGTGCCTAAAATTCAGAAGTCAAAGTTTTATATAGTCAGATAAGAAAAAATTTGGTTTTGCACAGCACGTTTTGTTCCAGTCCACATACCTTGACCAAAGATGAACAGTGCCTTTATGAAGGACTATTAAGAAAGCTATGGGCACATGGGCAATACTCCCATTTTTGCTTTATGAAGGTCAGGTATTTTTTAGTCACCTTGTGCTGACATGTCTGCAATGTTCTAACCTTGGTCAGATCAGCTGTATATTTACAGTGCCTTTTGTAGAAATCTTGACATTAAATCGGGCCTGTTTATCCTTACATCCATCAGACTGTCTGTCCATTTGGCTTTAGTTTCCGTGCAATTACTCTCAAATTATCTTTAGATTTGATCCAGTTTGGGTATAGCTTGATATTGATGAGACCTGACTGTGATCAATTATCAGCACTAGCACTCAACTTCAATGTTTGTGTGATAGCAGCTGATGAACACATATTAATCATTGTCCACAAGCCTAAGTCTGGTAAATTTCATGTCAGATTAGGAGTTTTTAGCTGTACTGCTTTGGACCAGAAGACTCTAGTTATAATTTCAGTAGTCTGTTGGCAAGTCAAATTTCAGTTGAGTTTGATTTTTCATCATTGAAGTGACTGGTGATTTTATTTTGAAAAAAACTTGCCTCAGGTTTCAATATTTTCATGTTTAATTGGTGTTGCATAAACTGTTAGAATATTTATTGACAAATCCAAATATAATTTCATATTTGGAAGACAGAAGGCCTGCTTCTAAGTTGATATATTGTTTTTTGTTGCCCTGTGTGTCTCTGAGACAGTTAATAAGTAGTAAATTAAAGAAGGTGTTACTGCAATGACTTTCCATATGGCCAGCTGTTAATTCTTAAGTTGATGATGATATTTATTGAAAAAGCAACCTGTTTGAGCAGATTTTTTATTGTATGATAAAACAGCATATTGTAGAGTTTTTTATGTTTAACTAAGAAAAATATAGTTAAGAATTGTGTAAAACAATCAAGTTTTTTATCTGGCAATCCATTGCTAAATAGAGGCAATTTGACAACATAGTGAATCACTATATATATTCATTGTAAGGAGGATTAAAATGAGGTGATAATTTTTATCTACCTTTCTGGAAATCAAGTCAGATTTGAGGCAAGAATATTTGCCAAATATGTAGTTATTTCACCCAATAAGATCAATTCCTTTCATTTGCTTCTTACCTATAATTTTGAAAGAAAAAGTACTTTATCACTTTGGATGTATCAAACTGCTTGTATTATAAGAAAAATTATGTAACTTATAAAGATGGCAATTTCTTCATTTAAGTGGCGAAAAGGAAGTCCTTGTTTGATGACAAGCCAGTAGAAATACAGGAATTAACATACATCATCAAAGAGGACATAAACAGTTTAAACAAACAGATTGCACAGTTACAGGAGCTGATCCGGACAAAACAGACACAAAATGGTCAAAATCAGACTCACTCCAATTCAGTGGTTGTTGCATTACAGGTATACGAGTCTGTCTTTCTCTTCTGTCGGTAACTTATTGTTTTTAGAAGGCCTGCATTTGGAGGTTGTAAGACATGGTGGGACTCACTTTTCAGGCCAACCAAATTAATGATATTGACATTAACCATGTTACAGTTTCGTTTCAAGATGTACAGCAAATATTATGGTACAATTGACTTGCAACGTAATATTTCTTATTATGGATTTAACACATTCTTGATATAGTATGGCGCAGCGTGCACTGTATATCTTTTGTCATACATATGTTTGTGGTTTTTTAAAGTTATTTCAGTTATTTATGAATAAAACTGTTCATCTATCAACAAATATGACAGTCATTACTGTAAAGTCTTTCAGTGATTTATTATTAAAACCACACATCCAAATTTACCTGATTATCCTGGTGTCTTTGATTTCATACAAAGGATGGTGATTCACCATGAAATCTGGCCACTTTACTACAATTACTAAAACTTCCAAAAGACTTTTTCTCAAAAACTGCCCAACAGATTTTGACAAGACTTGACTGATAGCATCTTGTTTCAAGACCTTTGAATTTAATAAAGTAATGTTGATCATCATTTAGAAAATTATGAACCAATTTCCTGTTATAAACTGCTCAAAAGAATGTTACCGTATTTGCCATACTGTTTCAAGGTCTTTAAATTCAACACTTGTCCCAAAATATGACAACATAAGTTTAAAAATAAGGAAATATAAAATATGTATTCTTGAAATTGTGTTGTATTTATTTTACAAAATAAACAGCTTTTTGGTGCTTTTTTGTTGATTTTTGTATCCTTTTCTCTTGCACATTAAAATAGTTATGCTACATATACATACATACCTACATATATATATATATATATATATATATATATATATATATATATATATATATATATATTTGTAATAATAGTTTCTGTAAGATTCATTTAGTTAATGGCAGTTTTAATTTTAAGTTCCTTAGAAAGGTTTTGTACTCTTTGAATGGGTCATGTAATGCATACTGTTTCATTAACAGTTCCAAAGTCGATGTTCTGAAGAATTGGGATAAACATCACATGGTCCAACTAGGCCAGAAGTGATGCAAATAGCAGTCACACATTTATCTGAAAAATGCTCTTGACCAACTTTTTGATTAACCAGTTTTTAATCAGCTGATTTGTTGACATTTTGAAATTCAGAATCATTTATTTCTATTAACTGCTTCACAGCAGACATTGTAACTATATGACTAAAATTGTTCAAGGTAAATTAAAACTCCAAATCACACAAACGCGGCATACAATGTACTGTGTATATAAAGTATAATAATGCTATTTACTACATGGTTAGCATTCGATATACTCTTTACATAAAGTATAATTATACTATTTAACACATAGCACTGTTTACATAAAGTACACCTCTCCCTTATTAACTTGTGTACAGTGGGGTACAGAAACATAGACGGCACTTGAATTGAGGGCACAAGTTCCCGAGAAACCTAAAAAAATAAGAAGTGATGCCATCCCTGCTAGACATTGACAAAAACTAAAGGGGGGAGGGGAACTGGGCATTTTAATGACTGAATACTTGTTTTAAAATTGTGTTGAGAATAATTGTCAATAAAGTGCTTTTCTAATGAAGTTGTTCATTATTCTGTATACTGTACATTTATTTTCTAGATGCCCAACATCTGAAAGAATCATTAACGTTATTTCACTTGGTTTCAACAATCTTCACATGTATGCAAAAACATTGGTGCATTACATCACTGCTTTTTTGTTGTTGTTGATTAGTTGGGTTCCCAGCTTGTTGTGTGATAACCGAGTGTGGATCAGGGAGTCACAAAGCAGGGAACCAGACTAACTGTTGATAGATCACAACACAAGATTCGTTTTTTGTTTTGTTTAATTAGTAAAATATTGATGCCATCATTTCATTGCAAGTAATAGTGAAACTTCTTCTCATCCCTGAGGATATCTGTAAGTGCCAATTTAGGAATTCTCTGAAACTCATTTCTCCGCAATGATCTTTATCTGTGAAACAAAGCTCTTTATTTTACATAGTCTTTTCACTTGATTGCCATGCTTTTTGATCACATTGATGATCAAGTAGGTTAATTTAAGGTTGTATAAATATATTAAGTACACAATGATAATTATAACTGTGTTCGATTGATCAATTGAGATGAGTTCGACAGACATGTAACTGGGGCCACTAGATCTTATGCATGTGCAGTTTTCATGCCTTTTAACTTTTCTTTTGTTCCACCCCTTTTATTTGATACAAAAGATGCTGTTAACAGGATAGTACAAATGAGGTCAACTTTTAATTCAGTTCAAGAATAGAACAAATAGTTCCACAAGTCAGATAATAAAACACGATCGGCACTTAAGTAGGTTCTCTGAGAAATGCTCAGCTGTTATGGTGGATTGACACATTTTATGTTTAAATAAAGGAAGACACATTGCATTTATGATGATTACACTTAAATAGATCTAAATGATAGAACTAAAACATAAATTTCACTTGATAAAAACTTATTCATTGGTATTTATTTATGCAAGTACTGCCTCCACTAGACCTAAGTGACATTTCCATTGATCACATTTTCGTTGAATATTGAATATTGCCTCCACTAGATGTAAATTACATTTTCATTTCTTGAAATTTCAGTGAAGATCGTTTGGAAAGAACATGTAGCAAAAATATATGACCTCTTATTAAAAGTTGATAATTTCATATGTTGATTAAAATTTCCAGGTCCTATCTGCTGTTTTTGACAATAAAACGACTGATATATCAGAGTTTCATTTACCAGTTTTGATTGTGATTTTCTTCAAGTTTAACAGATATGGATCAATTCTTGGGTATTTTTTTAAAATAAAAATGGATCCATGCCTGACCCCACATTATAAACAGGGTTGTGAGTTATCGAGGGAGTGGTGTATAATGATACTAATTACTATGTGGTCAGTATACCAGTTACTATTTACATCAACAAAGTATAATAATACTATTTACCACATAGTAAGTATTCAATGTTCTATTTACATAAAGTGTAATAATTTACCACGTGATCAACATACAGTGTTCTAATTACATAAAGTATAATATTCTAGCACATGATAGGTATACAATGTACATAAAGTATAATAAATACTATTGACCACATGGTCGACATATAATTTACTATTTATTTAAGCAAAGTATAATAATACTATTTACCACATGGTTAGTGTACAGTATACTACATGCATAAAGTGTAATAATACTGCTTACCTCATGGTCAGTATATGATTTACTATATATAAACAGTGTATAATACTATTTACAACATGGTTGGCATACAGTATACTATTTATCAAGTAGTCAGCATAGTGTTTTGTTTACATAAAGTATATAATACTATTGGCCACATGGTCAGCATACAATGTTCTATTGACAATATTCTTATTTAACAATAAATGTTGTTAGGTTCATACAGTATTAAACCAGCATTCTTTTTCCAGATCAATTTTGACAAATATTATTAGCGTGTAATCTGTAGAAGACGAGGCTTTAGGTCAGGCACTAATTGTCTTGTACAACTCCTGGAGAACACATGCTTTTAGGTCAGGCACTAATTGTCTTGTAGCAACTCCTGGAGAACCCATGATTTTACGTCAGGCACTAATTGTCTTGTAGCAACACCTGGAAAGCACATGTTTTAGGTCAAGCACTACTTGTCTTGTAGCAACACATAGCTAGCACATGATTTTACGTCAGGCACTAATTGTCTTGTAGCAACACATGGCTAACACATGATTTTACATCAGGCACTAATTGTCTTGTAGCAACAATTGGAGAGCACATGCTTTTAGGTCAGGCACTAATTGTCTTTTAGCAACACTTAGAGAGCCCATGCTCTTTGCTCTGTTTTGCTATGTATCAAGGTAATTATGGATTGGCTATGTATATTTGCATGTGCCACAGTGACCATGTTGTTGGTTTGTAGACATAATGATATGATTTCACAATGTGCTGAGAGTCACTCCACTTGATTTAGTTGCTAAATTGTCTGCACAGTGTTTTAAGTGTCTACTTTGATTACCCTCTTTTCATGACCCAAGTTTACCATTATTGAAAATATTTTCACTGCTGATCATTGGGATAGCAACAAACTGTGTTTTTGAATTATCTAAATTTTTAAATTATTTTCCTATGGCCAGAAGCTTTAACATTACTTTTGTTATTACTATTTTCAGTCCCAGTTGGCAAATATGTCCAATAATTTCAGGCAAGTTCTTGAAGTCAGGACCGAAGTGAGTATGAATCTATTTCTATTTTACACTTATACTGACGGTCATTTTTATTGTACACAGTTTTGCTTGCAAACCTGTCTGCTTTAGCTAAAATAGGAATGAGAATAGTTATCTTTTATTTCTTTTGAAATTGTACACATAGAAGACATTTTTTGAAACAAAGTGGCCATTATTTTTTAAACTACAATTATCCTTATTTATAATGTAAAATGTCTGTGTTTGAAAAGACTTTCAATCAAAGAAACTCGGGTACTGCAAATTTTGACACCCTATCAGTGAAGGGCTTGCATTTGTGGTTTGTAAGATGCCTCTTGATTTTGCTGTGTAACGCTGAAACGTTAAGGTGATTGTTAACATAAAATTTAGTTTTGCAGAATAACTTTTGTTATGGAGTAAGTTCTTGTATCAAACTTTGTGGATTACATGTACTTAGGTTAATATAGAAACCTTTAGTTTCTGGGGTTACAGTCATGGTCATGGTAAGTCTAATAAGAAAACGATGGTTTCTGCACATTAAGTTAGTTCAAGACTGCATATTGATGCCAGTGTAGAGGTTTATTAAACACACAGTATCTATATATGTGCCATTTTACAATATCTTTGTTTCATTTTAATGTTATCTTTTATATCGTTTCTATATATTTATTCTCTGAGGCACTGAAGGCAGAGGTAGCCTGGAACAATGTATTAAATTATTAAAAAATAATTTTTCGTAGAATTTTCATGTTGACAGAATGTGATACATAAATAATGGCTATAAAACCTGAAATATGGGTTTATATCCTCAAATTCTCAGTATACAAGTTTATTAATGAGCAGATATATATATATATTATGATGAGGTATCTACCACCTGTTTGGCAAACTTTGGTGCCACTCTTGAAGCCACATTTATGTGTGTGTTTGGTCTTTGCTAGTCATTACTCAAGTTGCAACATTCTCCAGTGCTCTGTGTGACAACCTTTTGGGATGCCATCATTATGTGGTAGTCCGATAGCGCAAGTAAGGTTGCATGCAGCATATGAACTACTTGCCATCCCTAGTGCTCATATATTCAGACCCATTTGGTGTCATCCTCAAAGGACACTCGGCAAAGAAAAGAGATAAAAGGCCACAGCAGTAATAGGTTCAAGCTCAGTCAAATTTCAGCTTTGTCAGTCTAAGATGCTGTTTAATAAAGAAGGTAAGAAACTTGGATTTTCTTTCCAAAAGCCTCTTAATAACTGACATTGACTCACCATCCCACTGCCTACAGACAGCCTACTGGTTGTCACAAGACTCCTTCATTTCCATCAGAATTGGATGAACCTATTTTCACAAAGTGAATGGTCAGTACAGGTTGTTTCGGAGGGGCTTTGGATTTCATGATAGGTGTTCTGTTAGGTTTGGAGAAGGCTGAAATTATACAGAAGGAGATAAGGTGGTTATTCAACAGGTTGGCAGTGGAGACGATTTGGAAACCAAGCTGTTTGGTGTTTTATTCCAGGTTCTTTCAAGTGTCAAAGGTCAGTGGAAACAAACATAGTGCAGTGCCAAAGTTCAAAATGAAAGCAGCTTAACCAATCAGACATCCAACCAAAAGTGACAAATTTATGATCATTCTAGACTTGATCAGTGCATAGTTACACATCCCTATACACCCCGCTGCACATTCCTATAGTTTGTCTGCCAAAACAAACAAAAGCAGTTTTGTATGTTCTTATTTAGCCTCAACACAAGTCCTATGCATTCACAAAAACTCATCAGCTACCTCAACACCCATTTCAGGTTGACTTATTGACAGCAGTTGTGGTGTATCTACAACATCCTCTCAAAACACAAAGTAAGTTCTATTCTGGTGAGGGCAGGAATGATCTCTTGTCCCTTTTGTCACAAGTCAGGAACATGAATGTGGTAGCATTATTCCAGCATCAGTGGCACGACAAAGATTGATTCACATCAAGTATCCCTGTAGAAAAGCCTGAACCAGAAATTGCATTTTGCATAGATGCCAATTTATATGAGTTTGGAACCCACCTTTTGCCATGATTTGACACATTCACTGGCAAGTAGGGTCCAGAGAAATTGCATCTTTATATCATCCTTCTAGAATTGAAGGCTATAATCAAAGCTTTTCATGTCTGGTAGGACTGACTTTATAGGAACATAATTCTTATGATGTTGGACAGTTTAATGCTGGTGACCTAACTCTTCAAATGGTAGAAGCGGGTGGGACCAAAACACCTAACCTATGTATTCTGGTTCAGAAGTTTCTGTGCTTGTGCTCCCAGCTAAATATAACTGTACATAAAAGACACTCCTGCCAGCCTTAAATGTCATAATCCACTCTGTCAAGAAAGGGCCATATCCATTATACATTATGGTCATCGACTGATCTTCAATCACATTGCATGCATTGTGGGCATCCAGTGATAGACCTTGTTGTCACAAGGTGGAATCACAAACTGCCCACCTTTGTCTCCCCAGTCCCAGACTCAGAAGCCAGGGTCATGGATGCACTATTAATCAGTTGGGAGTGGCTATGGGCCTTCACCTACCTCACCCCTAACCCCCAGTCCTGGTACCAAAAATATTACAGACTTGAGGAGTCAGAACTGCACACTGATTGTGACAGACCCATTTTGAGTTGGGCCAAGTCCAGCCTTCTACTTGATCTTGCAACAGACATGCCTAGGAAAATCCCAACAAAGCCTAAACTACTCAGACAGCTGCAGTGACTGGTAATTCATCCCTGTCCAGACATGCCCCTCCTTCATACCTGACTCTTGTCATTTGAACTGTGCAGAGAAAGGAATTTCAGCCTCAAATTGTGGTGAGAATCTCACAAGCTAGAAAGTCCTCCACCTTGAAATCTTACAATCGAACGTGGCACGTATTCACTGACTGGTGCCAAGTCAGCAACATCATCTCTTTGAGTTGCTGAGTCCTACAGCTGGCTGTTTGAAGAGAAAACATGAGCCCTGGATACTATCAACGATTACTGCTGCATGATTTCCGTTACTTTCAGGCATCATGTCAAAAAGGGTATTGGTCATGATAATGATCTATCGAACCTATTAACCCATTCTGACTTTAATAGACCAAAAGCCCTCACTGTTTCCAAAATGGAATCTCTCATGAGTTTTGACATGGCTCAATTCAGATCATTGGAGCCTTTGGCTAGAATCTCACTGAAGCTACTATCATACAATACATACTTTCTGATAGACTTAGATTTGGCATTGAGGGTGAGCAAGTTACATGCCATTCAATGGACCTGATCTATCTCCAGTTCAGATCAGATGGTTTCAGTTCTAATGATACAACCAGGCTATCTAGCTTATGAAATCTGTTGTCTGGAGGCAATCAACGAGTCATCACATGCTCCTCTTCAGCAGATAGGTAGAAAGAGAAGTGACCATGTCCATGTCCTCAGGCATTTCAGGAAAGCAACACTTTTCCCCAATGAAGGCTGGGAAAGACGATATCGCCCTTTGAGCCAGTTACTCATGGCTGAAGTGGGTATACACTTGGCATATTCTGAAGTCTTAAAATATCAGAGTTGCCTCTGAAAGATTTCAGTTCATGAATTTAGATTGATCTCTGCAAGTCTCACTTTTTAACATAATTGTTTTTATCCAAGATGTAATAGAAGTTGTTGGCTGACCTGCACAATCAAGAATTTTGTGGTTTTGTCTAGAATTTAGCTTTACATAGACAAAATTTGAATCTGTTGGTTCCAGTGGTTGCTGCTCAGATGATCACCAGATCCAGTTGACAGCTGCACAACCTTCTAATGGGCAGTAATTTAGCACTTTTGCTGTATGCCCCATGAACTTATCAGTAAGAAGAGTTAAGTGATTGTCTTTTTGGCTGGGTATCATTATACAGATCATGTGACCATTGGTTGTGCTGCTTTCCAGTTAGGACAGCAGGCTGTTCATCATAAAGGAAATCTAGTCATTGTTCCCCTGAAGGGCACCAATAGTAGATGTAGAGATGCTCAGAGTTCCCTCCTCCTTTTAACGATTCTCCTAAATTTAATGTTGTAGAAAGCAAACTTTCAGGTAAATTATGTATCTCTCTGAATATTTACCCAGTTAAGTAAATTATGTATCTCTGTGAATATTTACCCAATCACAATGTAGTAAAATCCTCTCAACCTCATTAATGCAAGCATCCTAAATTGATGAATCTCTTTGCCAGGGTTCCCATGCTACTGGGAAATCAGGAAAAAATCGGGAGAAATTATAAAAAAAATTTCAACCATGAAAAGTACTTGAATTTCGCAAATATTAATGAAAGTCAGGAAAATCCCGGGAACATGACGCCCAAAACAATGACGTAATTGAGTTGTAACTAAACTGATCATGATTTAAATTTATCAAGTTCTAACCAGAATATTCGGAGGGTGCAGTATGGATCATTTTATTGCTTGCAATAAACATATATGCTGAGTCAATCTTTATGCTCAGTGGATTAGATTCATCTAGTAGACTTTTATTTTCAAACTCAGCTCGATGTCCGTATCTTTACTTACATGGAAGGTATGAAAACCAGTCTAGCATCACAAGAGACCACATGGTTGTGGCAAAGCGTAGCCGCTTACCGGATGGACGAGCAAACTTAAACGTTGTTAGATCCAGTGATACCTGCATGAAATCAATATGAAAATTTCTTATTTTCTCAGAAATTGTGAGTATTAAAATCGTTATGTCTTTAATCTGCTGAAAGACAAGATAAAACTACAGCGTTGATAAAATGTTACCTGGTACTCGTGATTTGCATTGCTAGTCTCATGAGTACACAAATCTAACAACCCACATTTTCACATGTTTTAGAGAGAAAATTTATTTAAACGAAAGTCGTATGCTGGTTGTAATAAAAATACAAAAATGTAAGAACACAAAATTCTCCATATTTTTATATTCCAAGAACAACTTATGGAGTTTTGTTGTATCTCGTGACTACCACATTGACATGTGCTCTCTGCTTTATAAATCAGACTGGCCAGATTGCTGGTTTTTAAAAAAAGTATCTGACTTTCATTTAATATAATTGAATTTCTGTACAACAAAAGGAGTTTCTTGTTGATGTCACATGTCTATTGGACTTCCTATGTCGTCGTTTGAGATTTGTGAAGTTATGAGACTAGTAATGCAAATGGCAAGTACAGGGTCAGGTTTCATCTATGCTGTAGTTTCGTCTAGTCTGTCAGCAGATTAAAGACATAACGTTTATAATACTTTACATTTCTGAGAAAATAAATAATTTTCTAACAGTTTGATGTAGGTTTGAGCTGATAAAACATAAGTTTAAATTTGCTAGGCCCATTGGTAAACAACTACCATATGTCATCTAGTCTGTCAGCAGATTAAAGACATAATGTTTATAATGTTTGCCATTTCTGAGAAAATGAATATATGTATATAATTCCTTAGAATTAAAGGTTTGAAAGGAAACAAAATTAATTTATGTTCATTAAGTTGTTCCCGCTTGGCAGCATAATGCAGGTCAGCAAAGTAATGTTAGAATTTTTATTCTGTACATTGAAATGACTTTACATGTCAATTTATAGGAATATAATAAAACTTGTTTTGTGTGATACATTTTGTGGTTTTGTACACGATCGTCCTTTCTGACTTAGATGTTTTGGAGAGTCTCGAAAGAGAAACATCTTTAGATTTAGAAAATGCATGTTTTACAATCTAAAATGTTCTTTAATTCCATTCAGTAATGGTCATATGTGAACCTTGAAAATATTAATTTCATCCTGAAAAAACCCTGGAAATGACCTGGAAATTTGTCTTTAGAAAAGCATGGGAATCATGCTTTGTTTAAAACTGTGCCACCTAAGTGGTGCTCTATAGTTTCATATTTTGCATAGGGTTAGACTTTTTAAGAAAAAGAATTTCCCTAGTTTTCCTAATTGGTTATACAGGCTGTTTAGAAAAGACCATGTATATTTTATGTATTCTTAAAAGAACTTTTAATTCCCTTTATTTTGGTGTATGATTGATTTTTGTGGCATGTGTTAATAGAGTATTCAGATTGGCCTTGGTTAAAATCTGCACCTACCAAAAAAGTGCAAGCTCTTCTTGGTCATTTTCACTTCTTATGCTTCCAAGATAAACAGTGAAAAAGAGCAAATAACTTTTTTACATTTTACTTATATGGTAATACATTCATTTCCCTGTTTAGGCTGGGGGAGGGATTTTGAGCACACAGGAACAGTCATTTAGGTTAGCTATGTGCTTAGATGAAGAAAAGTTTCCAAAAGTACAATATCCAAAGAAATTTCAGCCACAGTAGATGAAAGTAAGGTATGCCAACATTCTGTCCATGGTGTATGTTGCAGATGCAAACAATTTCACCTTACACCTGTCACTCTCTCAGATGTTCGTAATATCTGTAGAGCCCCCTCTAGTGGTGGTCAAGGGGAGCTAATGGGTAAGAGTTTCCTGTATGTTTATAGTATATTGGTAGAAAAGACAAAATTTTGTCATTTCATGAGGTAGCAGAGTTTATTTCCAAACACTATTGTGATTGGGTAAGTTTTCTTGCAGGACCATAATTTACTAAAAAGTTTGCTTTATGATCCAATTTTGATCAGACTTGGAATATATGCTTATCTCATGAAGATCTTGGATGAATCTTATGATGAGTGAGTGAGATTCACACATTCTAATGACGTGATCTTGTATCTGATTGCCTGAGCTTGTTACAACTGAGGAAGCTACATTTTTTATTTGTTTTTTATCATACTTGGAATATATGTACATTTATATCATCTGATGGTTTTGATTATGAGTTAGATCCATCAGTATTAATGATTTGATCTTGCATCTGATGGTTACAACTCTGGATACTGTATTTCTAATCTGATTTTTATCAGACTAGACAAATTGGCTTATAACATCAAGATCATAGATGAATTTAATAAATATCCATGCATACTATTATTAATGATGTAATTTTGCATCTGATTGGCTGAGCTTGTTACCAATTTTGAAGTCATATTTGTGATCTGATTTGATCAAACTTGGAATATATGTTTCTATCATCAGGATGCAGGAGTCTTCTAGTAATGAGCAAGATCCATGCATATTAATGATATAATCATGCATCTGATTGGCTGGGCTTCTTACCGCACTTGAAGCCACCATTTTGATATGTTGGGTTTATTATCATTGTCATCTTGGCTGACTTGATTAAGAACAAGAAATTGGAGATATTAAATATGCCTTCATCTTTATATATAAAAGAAATTAGGATATAAAATATGTGAGATCAGCATGATGTAAAGTTTGGGAGATAGTTTGCATAGCACATGTTACAGCACTGTAAAATAAGCCTGATTAATGAAATAGTCAACTGTTAAGTTACACAAGCCATGTGAAGGATATCAGGCCCAATCTTTCACTGTAAACTTTCTATTTCAGAAGAATTATAGCAAAAATGTTCTCATTTATAATCAACCTGTTCCATTTGCTTCAAAGAGGTTTTTCAGTGTCCTGTCATAAATAAACAAAATTCATACTTAGGTTGGCTGCTTAGCTCAATGAAAAAGCTTAGACTTTTTTCCTTTAAAGGTATTAAAGTTTCAGGGCATGAAAAATCTCTGTAAACAAAGTTTTTATCAGTGAAATTGTTTGATAAACATTGTATAACAATTTTTTTGGTCTCAGACATGAGGTAAAATTATTTGTAAACTAGGAGCAATTCTTGATATTAACTTGGCTTTTTTAATTTGTTGCCTTTTAGAATCTGAAACATCAGAAAAACCGAAGGGAACAATTTTCACAATCTTCCGTATCTGCCAGTATGCCACCAGCAACATTTGGACAGCAAGGTAAATTTTAATTCATCATAAACCCCATGTAAGATACATTTGGAAGAGGATACAAACAAAATAACATGGTACAGTCAATTTTATTTTACATTTCGTAGAATCCTGATTTTGTTCTAAAACTAAGGCAGATGAAAGAGGGCACAGTTTACTGAATTGTACAATGTGCTAAAAGAAATATGTTGCCTGACACAGTTTACTGAATTGTACAGTGTGCTAAAAGAAATATGTTGCCTGACACAGTTTACTGAATTGTACAATGTGCTAAAAGAAATATGTTGCCTGACACAGTTTACTGAATTGTACAATGTGCTAAAAGAAATATGTTGCCTGACACAGTTTACTGAATTGTACAATTTGCTAAAAGAAATATGTTGCCTGACACAGTTTACTGAATTGTACAATGTGCTAAAAGAAATATGTTGCCTGACACAGCTTACTGAATTGTACAATGTGCTAAAAGAAATATGTTGCCTGACATGTATGTTAATGGCAATGGCATTTGAACCATAGATTAAGCCAGTTTCTAGAAATCCTTAAAAAATATTTAGCAAACATTTTTTTCATTAATAAGCTCTTTAGTGTGACAGCATTTCTGTTAAACCTGGGATCTCACAGGAGCCAGATAAACACTTTTCTGTGTTTATTTTTTGTATATACACTAAGTGTATGCAACATGTTTGTTATTTCAAACGACCTGTTTTTGTTTTTGATTGCAGACAAAGAGGCTTAGTTACCATCTCACACATCAGAATTTGTGGACCAGCTATGTGGATCAATATCTTGTATCCCGTTTCAATCTCAGAAACTGGACATTGTCATGCCAACCAAGATGGCCCTTATTCAATCACAATTTGACTCTACCATATACCTCTGATTGTAATGGGTCACAACCGCAATCACAATCAATCATACAGTATCAGTCACCAGAAAAAATAACTTTGTCCAGTTTCACAAACCCAGGTTATACAGGCACTCTCGTGGATAAGTCTAATCTGCATGGTGCTGTTAGGCACTACCTGCATACAATTGCCAACTTTATATCTCAGTATCCTAGAAATGTACCTTCACTTGGTTCTTAAGCCCTGGGCACTCAAAGGGAGCATGTACTTAGCAACAGCTTGGGAGTCACCATAATGAATTCTGACATCCTCCTCAACATTCTTCTCCAGATACTTCGTAAATAGCACAAGCGACATTGGCTTCACCACCTTGATCCAAAGAAAACAAAACTTGCTAACAAGTTCCTCATTATTATTAGATAGTTCTTAATGCGCAAAGATGCAGTTTTATGGGCTTCAACTGAAGAAGGTTTTCACCTGCTGCCACTAAAGTTCAGTCATTCTCCTCACTCAACAACAACTGCCTGGTCTAAAGTTCTGGCATCAGTTGATTACTGAGTGAAAAGGAAGAATCTCCTTTTAAATTACTTTCACAGTCACGCAGATTTACTGACATTCTGGGCTTATTTTATCATCAGTTAAGTGTCAACCAACAGTATTTCTTGCAAAGACACTGTCCCTTGAATTTTAGTCAGCAATTCTCCAGACCATTTTTCCATTTGGATAACCCAGCAGTCGAGTGAGATATAGCAGCTTGGGGAACGACAGAGCCATCCTCAGTAGACATGGTTTGGGAATCTTTTAATGACACCTTGCATTTGTTGTGCAATGTCTTGGCCATGGGCTTTAGTTGGATCTAGTATTTACGGCATTTTTTTCAACAGGTGGAAAACATTCCACCATGAATCCCCCATGACATGTTTACAAGTTTGTTTCAAGTGCTCATGTCATAAACAGAGCTGCTCAACATACACTGGCAGTTGCTGTAATAGGGGTTATGAAGCAACTAATGGAACTAGATGAAGTGCTTTCTATCTCTACCTTTTCTAAAGACCATCAGAAGGCCAAGCTATGCTCACAGCCTTTATCATCATATCTCCTTTTGAATGTCAGGTTGATGATAAAAAGCCACCAAGGAGACCAGTTCCCTTCTCTCACACTCTCAGCAACAGCAGACCATGGTTCCCATGCTACTGGGAAGTTGGGAAAAAGTTGGGAGAAATGAAATTTTTTTTCCCAACAGTGAAAAGTCCTTGAATTTTGCAAATATTGATGAAAGTCAGGAAAAACCCGGGAATTTTCCTCCACAACTTGACACCCGACACAATTACACATAATTGAGTCGTAACTGAACAGGTCGTGAGTTACATTTATCGAGTTCTAACCAGAATATTAGGAGGTTGCAGAATGGATCATATGGGTACTTGCCGTAAATATATTTGTTGAGACAATCCAAATGCTTAGTGGATTTGATTCGTCTGGTAGACTTTTTGTTTCACAGACAGTTCAATATCCATATCTTTTTTATATGGGAGGTATGAAAACCAGTCTAGCATCACAAGAGGAGAACATGGTGGCGTTAAAGCATAGCCGCTTAGAGAATTGGCTAGCAAACTTAAATGTTGTTAAATTGAGTTATACATGCATAAAATTAATATGAAAATTATTTATTTTCTCAGAAATTGCGAGTATTAAAATTAATATGTCTTTAATCTGCTGAAAGATGATAAAACTAATGCGTTGATGAAATTTGAGCTGGTACTAGCGATTCTGATTGCTAGTTGCACAAGCATGCAGAGTCTCACAACTGTCATTCTCAAATATTGTAGAAAAAATATTAAACGAAAGTTGTATATTGGTTGTAATAAAAATACATAAACGAAAGAGCACAAAATTCTCTATATATATATTCCGAGATCTACTTCTGGAGTTTTGTTGTATCACGTGACTACCAGGTTGACGTGCAGTCAAGTAGTTGTTCTCGAAATAAATATGATGAGAATTACATGTTCTTTCTGGTTTTTGCAAAAGGTATCATACTTTCGTTTATAATAAAGTTGTGAAGTCATGTAAATATTAACACAAATGGTGAGTACTGGGTCAGGTTTCATCTATGCAGAGTTTCGTCTGATTAAAGACATAATGAATATATTACTTGCCATTTTCCTATCGATTTCATGCAGGTATAAGTCAATATAAGATAGTTTAAATTTGCCTGGCCCGCTGGTAAGCTATCTTACAGTGGCGGCAGATTCCAAATTTTTTACATGTAATTGTTCTGAACCCACACTCCATCCTAAATGTCCGAATATGAAAAATGGGGTTGGAATATTCGGAGGAAACCTGGATTAGAAAAATGTTGAATCTCTGAGCTGAACCTTGGTGTGAAACTAGTACACAGTGACATGTAGCTTGAAGCATTGGTTTCAGATCTTAAATAGAATGCAGGAGAGATGAGAAATTGTCATCCCTTTTATTACATATTAAAAAACGATAAGAGCCCATGTATCAATACAGGTTTTGCGACTGGTTTATTGGACTACAAGAAGACAAGTTGATTTTACAGAAAATTCAATCCTTGTTTATACAACAATATATAATTTTGAAGGTCTTTTGTCAACATTTAAATCAATCCTTTTGTAAATGTCTTTCAATGATGGAATTTTTAACCAAATTGTCTTAAGAAGTTTAGTTTGGTTGAAAAATTGTGTTTGAGATTTTATTGGCACACATAAATTCATGGTTGAACTTTTTTTTGTTACAAGGTAAGATTCTAATACTTTGCATTTATTGGGTTTTTTTCATACTGTGATAGGAAATGTTTACTTTGTATACATGCACATATATTGCTCTAGAATTCTTTACAATTAAAGGTTTGAAAGGAAACAAAATAATTTATGCTTATTAAATTGTTTCCACATAGAAACATAATGCAGGTCAGTAAAGTAAAGTTAGAATTTGTATTCTGTATATTGAAATGGCTTTAAATGCCAATATCTGGGAATATAGTCAGATTTGTTATGTGTAACTCTTTTTGTGTTTTGTACATGATCATCTTTTCTGACATATGTTTAGGAGTCTTGAAAGAGAAACATTTCAGATTTGGAAAATGCATGTTTTTTAATCCAAAAAGTTCTTTAATTCCATTCAGTAATTATATGTTAACCTTGAAAAAATTAATTTCAAGCTGGAAAAAACCTGGAAATTTATATTTAGAAAAGCGTGGGAACCATGAGCAGAGGGATTTTTAAGGCAGAAGGATTGCTATGACACCCCTAGGACACAGAGGCACAGAAAGAGAGTCATCATTTTTGCCAGCATTTCTCTCCAAGAGAGTCTCCCTATCTCTAAAAATAATATCTTGTTCATGCTGTCCTTCTCACAGAGGCTCCAATTCTGCGAAATTGGAAAAGATATTCCATGTTGGACAAGTGATTTCTGATGGTCTAGGTATCACTTTCAGTGCACCTCCTCCTTTGTCCAAAGTTGCTTTAGTTACAAATGCGACACTCTTCACCCTGACATCAAACCTAAGCAGACTGAATCAATTCATTCATGCCCTTTGGTTAAAGATTGAAACACCATATTGGGTTCTAAATGCAACCTAGTAGGGAGACCATGTGATCAGTGTGGAGTTGGAAGATGCATATCTTCATGCCCCCAGTCACATGACTTCAAGAAGTTCCTGCGATTTGCCTACAAAGACACCCCTTACGAGTTCAGACCTTTCTCAGTCCCATGGGTTTCACTTGTTTGATGGACTGAAAATGGCTCATGTCTGGACCACTTTCACAATGGCAGTGATAACCACCCGGACTACATTCTACAAAAACATAAGGTGAGTTATATCTTGGAGCTAGACATGATATCCCTTGTTGCTGACCTGACCTTATACTATCTCAGCATTTTGTTGATCTAGGTATGGAGTTCAACACTCGAGTAAACAGAATATGTCTCCCTCAGGAATGAACATTTAAAATCGGTACAGTGGTGGCTTAATTGCTTATACAGGACAATCTGAGAATTTCTTTGGTTGCTGGGTTTGCTTAATGCAGCAGTGCCATATGCCATCTACATATGCACTTTTTACCTATTATTCTGTTGTCCATTGTTGGAGACATTCCTCAAGTGAAATGGCCCTTCACTTTAAAAGCGTACGAAGACAAATAAAACTCTTAACATTGGTGTGCCAAGCACACTTTATACCATTTGGGGCATCAATACCTCATATAGTTAACTTCCTACTAAGATTTGTTGATGAGAAACTGTTACCACCAATCACAAAGTCAACTATTCCATGGTCACTGACACCCTCTGTAATCATGGAGGAGAGCATATTGAACAGAACAAAGACTTCTTTAATCCTCTGTCCAATTTTAATTACATATGTCCAAAGATATTGACACTTTTCAAAAGTGTAATTTATCAAGGATATTAACCTGGCTGAGCAGGAAGCCATTTGAACCACTCACAAGAGCCCCATTGGTTGACCTCTCATATAAGACCTGCTTACTCAGTGAGTTAGTGAACAGCAGGCAGAATCAGCAAAATACATTCTCAGTCATTGGACCTGAACTTATGCAGTTCAAACAAAATGGGTCAGTATCTCTTATGCTTTCATTGCCTGTAACAGGCTGCTGTTCATGGGGAATCAAACTTTTGTAATGAAATTCCTGTCTGCTGTGGCTACTTCATCTCAGGTTTGTCTACAGGACCCGGTGCATACTTAAGAAGGATTGAGCCTTTGTGTCAAGGGAGATCACACTATTTCTTACTCCTCACAGAGTTAAAGTATGATATATCTGCACAAACACTTTCATTGTGTGTAAAGTGGGTTATTCGATTAACCAAACCATATTCACACAGATTTACCTTATATCGCATTTATTACCATACAAGTTTTTGATAAATAAGCAACACTGAAATTTGTTGTCACAGTAAAGAGGGAAATGTAAAAGGTATGAAAACTGTTATATACATGTCATGAATTTAGGACATTTGCTTGAAGTTGAAAATATTCATTGATGCAAAAGATGTTATTAACTATATATTTTTTATTCTGTCCCTAGGTCAATCTGTTCTCCTGCAGGATGAGGCTAAACATATGGGGGCCACAGGTGGTCATGTGGCAATAGACATGATGGATGACCACACAGGGGCAAATGACAAGTCACGGTATCAGCAGCAGTTGCAGCTCATAGATGAACAGGTTGATACCAGTGCATCTGTACTGGCTAATATTTTGTTATTTCCCTTCTTCCAGAAGCACTAGTTTTATATGCTTTACTTTGTCTATCCATCCATGCTGCCACCTAACCAGGCTATAACTCTTATTTCATTGCATCTATTATCACCAAACTTTTAGTGTACATGCATATTAGTATAAAGTTGTTTTGTACCAAAACTGGGTCACTGTAACCTAGTTGCTAGGATTTATGCAACATTGTGTAAAAAGTTTTTCATTTACCTGTCACCAGACAAATTAAACTCTGGGTTAGCTTTTTGGTGCATGAATCCAGTGTGTACTTTATTTCTGGGTTTACTCATCATGTCTTTAACTCCCATCTGAGTTCTCTTCAAACTCTCATCTGAGTTCTGATTCCAGAGCCCCCATTCATCAGTTGCCACAAAAATGGCATATTTTATGCAACATAGGCTATGTGTGGGTCATGCACCAGAACTGTTACAGTGACAAATTGTTTTCAAGATCTATGCAACATTTCTTGTAAACTGTGTCATAATGACTTGTACCAGTGAAGAGGAGATATCTTGTGGAACCTGTTCTTTATAGCTTAGGACATACATACATTTACTCCTGAATTTAATTCCATTACCAAGCAACCATTCATTTGGGTCAGTAATGTTTATCTGCTAGCATCGTAGCTCTGCTGTCAAACTGCAGAGGTGTAGAGCAAGTTGTTTTTCCCATTGTGTTTATAATCAGTTCTGTCTTTTTCTACAGATGACATATTTTTTCAGCAATGATACATTTTTCTTTCAGTTGGCATGTACATTTGATCAAACTTGGGCAATTTTTTAGTTTTTTTAAATGATGAGAAAAGCTGTGAAAAATCTTTCAAAAGTACTCCTTTATTTGAAATGAACTTTAAATCAATACTTTTTAATAGCTTGGTTTGTTGTTATCTGGAAGGATTATAATTGTGTTGTTATTTGGAAGCTATATAATTGTTTATGGTTGGATAAAGTATAACGTGTAATCTCAATTTTTGTATGAAAAATGTTTCCCAAGATTCATATTTTGTTCATAAATGACCTTTGTTTACCTTGCTTTGGGATGAATGTATAAAAACTATTACATTTTGAGGCTTTTATAATTATCAAAGATTGTAAAGAAATTATTTGATTTTAAATTATTATTACAGGATTCATATATACAAAGTAGAGCAGAGACCATGCAGAACATTGAATCTACAATAGTTGAGTTGGGTCAGATATTTACACAGCTGGCACATATGGTCAAAGAGCAGGAGGAAATGGTAGCAAGGTATATATCAACATTTAGCTGCAAAATCTTTCTTGAGTCACATACATGTGTGAAATTTTAATTTGATGCATTTCACTGTGATAATAATGGGTTGCACATTTTATTTGCGCAAAATTGTATTGATTGAAACAATTCAGAGTTTACTGTCCCTTTTGACAACTATGCTGGTATATTGGTCATTGTATTCATAAAGACCCATAATTTCTCAGCAAGATAACGAAAGCATAACTTAAAATCCTGTTAGACTCTTCACATTGTCCAAGACTAGTATGGGTCCATTTTAATTTACCAAACTTGCAGGCTTTTGACAGTCATTTAATTTCACAGGTTTGTCAGCAATGGATTACATTTTTTATACATTTTTATAATGTAAAAGAAATTTACCCCATTAAGCTTTGTTTGATAACCTTGAGTGGGGGCCTCAAGTGGCCAAGTGGTCTAAAGTGCTGTGCATTATGGATCACTGCCATCTCACCTCTGTCTGCGTGGGTTTGAGTCTCGGATTCAGCCAATGTGGGTATGTGAGAAAGCTTGCCAGTAGCTTCTCGTGGGTCGGTGGTTCTTTCCAGGGTTTTCCTGGGTTCTTCCTCCACCATTAATACTGGCCACCATGTATAGCCTATTGTGTGCTGTAAAATGGCGTTAAACCCTACAACAACAACAACATAGCCTTGAGTTGTTTAAAATGTAGTCTTGCCTGGTACATATTTTCCACTTAATTTTTTTACACCATATTTAAATACAATGTTATGTCTATTTAGTTTGTATTGCTTGTTGGCTTTTTTCATTGATAGTATGTAATGTATATCTCTGTTTTGTACTTGACCACTGTCCAGACTCAAGTTAATGGTGAACCTAACCAGTGACATTTTCTTCTTTAAAAACATTACCCAGGAGAACTACTGTTACTTCAAAAATTCAGCCCTCACAGGATAAATACTTTAAGCTAAAGAGCTAGAAGTTATCTGCCCACCCTAGGTGGCAGTCGGGCAGAGTGTTCTCCACATGGTATAGGGATTGGCACCATATCCCAAGAATATCAAGGTTACTGCACCTGCTTGTGCCCAACATTTCACTCACGCCTTGACAATTGGACCAACTCTCTCAATCAGCAACCATTTGAGGTTGCATACCGAAGGCACTTTAGACTCATATCGATGATACCTCATGATCGCAGCAGATGCAAACACAGAGGGCTGGGGCAAGCAAGTCTCCTACCTTCTCAGACAGACATAGGAATGTGGCCCCCTCAGGCTTATTATTGATATGTGCACATCATTGAAATGGATTCTGCTTTTTGGAAGCCTCTCTTTGGTGGCTGGTGAACCTACATGGGAAAAGAGTTCTCAGTCTGCCCAATAATCTTCACTGTGGTGACTGATCACAAACAGCAAAGCGGAACAAGTATCTTGACCTTTGTGTTATTGTTTAGGCTTTTCTTAAGTTATGTCCTCAGCAACAATCCAGATTTCAGTCTGACATCTCCTAGGCTGGCTAAATTATTGGCAGACTCATATTTATCTACATTCAGGAACTCGTACAGATGGAATGGCCTTTCGTCTCATATATTGCATACTCGATGTGGCTGACTTGTGTTGGACATTATTGACAAGATGGAATGCCAAAAGCCACAACCTTTGTCACACCTATCCAGGGCCCAAAGTCCTGGTTAATTGTTGCCTCCTATACATTAGTATAACTGAATGTATATACATCCAACACCTTGGATTCTGAACGTGATACAAAAACCAAAAGTGTATTTTCATCCTGATTACTCTACTAAATTAGGGAATACAGGACCAAGTCATTATAGGAAGGCAATGGAATATAATCTAAGTGGTTCACACCAGAGTACTTTATTCCAATGGAGACATCCATACTACAATAGGTAACTTTTCAGGCCCTTTGATGAGAAACAGTTAGCACACATCACAATTAAACTTACCATTACTACAATCACTAGTACATTGCACTGTCAGAGAAGAGAGGATATCACATGAACCAAAGCCCCAGTCTGTCCCTCAATTTGTTTGGATTTCACCTGGCTAAAGGCATGGGACCCTTGCCAAAGTGGACTTTTCATGGGGAGTAACCTGGCTTAGCAAGACATCATTTGAACTACTCTCAAGAGCTTAGTTTACTCATCACACAAGTCCTGCCTCCTCAGTACATTGGCAATTGGCAGGAAAAACTGGCAATACATTTCTTGGTGGACCCATCTAATTACAGTTCAGACATCAATATCACTTGCAAAGGCATCATTGAGTTCCCTTTGTAACAAGACCTGCTTTCTCTTTTGTATTAGCTATGGCAGGCAGTGATTATATGCCTTATCAGAGGACCCGAATTACATTCAGTTCTGACAAAATGAGTCAGTTTCACACATAATCGTACCATCTTTCCTTGCCAAGAACAGGCTTCCATCCATGGGTAACCAGATTTTGTAATGAAAATGGCCATGGAATGGAGATCAGAGCCAGACATTCTCCAGTTTTTATATCAGAGATCTTGCAACCCAACATGCTCAACCTAAACCGGTAGGACCTATAGGAGTGATGCAACAGGTCACCTTTCCAGGTCATTCATCAGCTTCATAACATGCAGTTTCATAACTTCTGTTGGATTTTGGGAGGGAAAGGTTTCCTTTTTTGAAGTTAGTCCCCAGCAGATGGAGTCTTCTCCATTTGGATTATCTAAAAGCTGTCTGACATACCTTTGAAGACCAGATATGGCATCTCTGTGGTAAGTGATGTATCTCCATCCACTTCGAACCTATTCTTCTAAGGTATTTTGATTGGAGAATGTATTTAAAGAAGAAACCAAATTTTCCTAGTAAAACGTTTCTTCATGAATTCTTAACCAATCATAATACACATACACCCTTCCCGCGGCTACATCTATAGTGTACCTTCCACTCCAGTGGTAACCTCGATATTCTTGGGATTTGGTGCCAGTCCCTATACCAAGGGGATATCACTCTGCCCAACTGCCACCTAGGTGGCAGATAACTTCTAGCTTTTTAGCTAAAACTTTTTATTCAGAGGGTTGGATTTGTGAGGTAGTAATAGTTCTCTAATGTATTATGATTGGGTTGGGTAAATATTCTTGAAGAAATATTTTGCTAGAAAAAATATGCTATTTTGTAAGCAACATTAAACATAGCCAAAATTTCTCTGTGAGTATTGTTTAAATATTCAGATAATTATTGATGGATGTAACCATGTTTACTTCTTATCTGAATATATGATATTATTTTTCAGCTGGAAATTCCTAAACTTGTTGGCAGCTTTGAATTTTTTAAAGAGGAGACTGACTTACATCATGACCTAATTATTGTGGTCTTAGCTTTTTATATAATGTTGTTTACTTTGAAAAATTGCTTATTCTTGCCTTAACATCTGATGCAGAATCAGTCATATTGTTGTGTTTTGTATTTAACTCGGGAAGATTTATTTATTCAAATTATTATTTACTGGAATTACAATATGCCTAATATTATTCTAGGATTAAAACATTGATTTTGAATTGTAGTGAATTCAGACAAGGACATTTTGGATTATATTGTTGTGATACATCAAAAGACTCTTTGCACATTGCCACATTCCAGGCTATTGGCACATTAGCATGTTTGAAACTACAGGCATATTAACACATTTCAAATTGAAATTTAATTGGAATACCACTGGAATTAAGTTGCAACTTCGTACATTTCGATTTGTGAACTTTAAGAGCTATTTTGGAATTTAGTTCACACTACTTTAGTTTCTTTTTAAATTTTCACTTTGAAATCAAGGGGAATAAATTGTTGAATTATTCAGTTTTGTTGGTTTTTGCTCTTTTTCTGTTACTTAGTAAACCCTAGAGTTGTTACAACAATATATCATGTCAGTTCATCAAAGTAATCTTTTTTTTTCATTTTTTTCTTTCAGGATTGATTCTAATGTGGAAGACGCTCAGATGAATGTTGAAGCTGCACACAGTGAAATTTTGAAATACTTTCAATCAGTGACATCGAATAGATGGTTAATGATAAAGATTTTTGCAGTGCTTATAATTTTCTTTATCATATTCATAGTGTTCATGGCATAACTAATCAAGTCTTTATTTATTGATCTGAATATACGACACTTCAAGCCTGAAGCAGGACTTCAAGTAATTTCCAGGGATGGGCACAAAATTCAATTAAAAACTCAATTGTAGTGTTGATTTCATTGGGATTTTTTTCATTTGTAAAATTTGTAATGTTTTAAAATAAATGTTTCAGTAAATTTCCATTCCAAACAATCAGAAATATTTAAGTTTTCTGTTTATCCAGGTTGGAAAAATGTGATGTTTTCAGAGGTAATGGGGAAAATTTGTCTAACACAATGCATTATCTAATGTTCTCATATTGTTGCATTGATAAGGTCCAATTTAGTTCATATCTACATTACATCCATATGCTTCATGTATCAGAGACTTTCACTTGTGCAAAACCATAGGCATTGGCTTGCATAGTTCACTTCAGAGAATGCCATCTAAGAGGTATTGTGGATTACAGACTTTTATGGCAAAAAAACGGTATTTTTCCCATGTGATATAGGCACATTCTGTTCAGTCATATTTTGGCCAGCTTTGATTAAAAGACGTCTCATAACATCTGACTGGTTAGCTAGTCAATGCACAAAACTTGTTCCCCTTTCCTCCACAAAAAGAAATAATTAGTGGGTATTTTATTTAGATGTATTGCAGCTGTTCTAATGAAAGCTTCACAGGGTCTTTTAAAGTAAAAAAAAAAAACTGTTTAAAAAAAGGGCTTATTTTGATGTGCTTCGATTAAAGAATTTAAATGTCTCTCAAGATTTTTGTGGCTTGCTAGTGTATATATATATGACCCTAAAAACCAGATGGAAGGACATTAAGTAACATAGTAGTTTACACAATTCAACAGCTGTAGATATGGAAATTATGTTTATTTGTTTTTAAAATATATTTCAACAGTCTTGACATGTCTTAAAGATAGTAATGACAAAATAGAGGATATAAGTGGTGCAAGGACACTTACCAGACAGAAAGTAGCATGGAATCTACACCAGTATGATTTTAAGTATCACTGTGGCACTTGAGATTACAAAAGGACTTGGTATAAGCTTTTGTTTGAGGAGGTATAATTTCTTTTGATTCCAAATAATTATATCGGTGGTCCTTTGCATTAATTAGGTGTACATCCATCAAACTACAAAAGTGTGATGTGGTCGTTTTTGCAAAATATTAAACTAAAAGCAGATACCTTTCTACAGCAAAAAAAGATTTTTGACTCCTAAGCTTTCAACCTTTTCACAAAGTCTTCATCAGTTGAATGACATCTGGACTGGATTCACATGATCATTGAAATGTTAATCACATGACAAAATCCTTTGCTACAGAAAGGTATCTATTTTTAAAATCATAAACTGCAAATGGCTGTAGCAGGTAACAATATTCATAGCATTTTTGCAAAGTTTTTTTCATTTGAACCAAAATGTGAACTTATAATTTTTTTATTCATCCATGTTTCTGTCTCTAGTTTTCTTGTCCATGTCTTTTGTTTGCCTCATCTGATAGACAAAGTACTAGTTATGAAAATTTAATATGCAAGTTTGCTACATCTTAATTTTTCTGAAATGCAGACGGCTATAAACAATCATTTTGTTTTTGAAACTGCCTAATGTAAGAGTGGTGCAGTTGTACTAAAAAAAATGTTAATATCATTATCTCCAAAGGTTAGCTGTTTAATATCATGATACTCCATCTTTCTGTCCATTTACCTGTCCTTTTCCACATCTACTAAAGCACTGGGTGGAAACTCACAAAACTTCGTTATGTTTCCAAAGAGGAGGTCAAAGATCCAATAAAAACAACTTAACAGATGACATTGTCAAATATTTTCCGGTTCAGAGTATACATGCTGTTACAGACGGGAAATGTATCATATGTGATAGCTTTTGCATTATGACCCCAGGGTCACTGGTTATGAAATGAGTGTGTACTGGGTGAAGTTATGGAGGGGAGATGGTGTGTGTAGGAGAAAACATTGGGATTTAATGTGGTGAGCCACTGCAGTTGCTCTAGTTAATTATTTATTTATATACATGAAAGTTTCATAATCATTGTTGACCGTCTCGAACATATCAAGCCCAAGTATTTTCCCACAAAGCAATATGCATCAAATTATAGGGATGTACTATTAATAAGGAAATACCAGGGAATGGAAAGCAAGTTTCATTTAGACCCAAGGGCATGATTTTCCAGTAATATCATCATATAAAGAAATTCTCTCAGGATATAGACATTATTCAAAGACAACTTTACCTTGGATTAAAATCATAGTACATCCTCTAAGTGGAATAGCCCATAACTAGGTAAATACATAACTTTATATTCTCCATGGAGAGAACAATATGAATTATGTTATAATTAATCCAAAGATTTGTTCCTGATGCTTGAAATGAATGCAGAAAATGAAATAGATTCTGATTATGGTCATGACATTTTTCAGATTTTGTAAGATTTCTTTTCTGCTTGAAATGAAACAGCAGATAAACGTCTTTGTGACTTTTCACAATATTTTCATATTTAAGATTTAATTTTTAGGGTAAATTTGATTATGGCATGAAATTGCATTGTTGATGTCTGACTAAACTTTGTGAGAAGGCTTGAACAAATATGTTTTAAAGTGTGAATCTGATTATGTGCAAGAGACAGAAAGTGAGAGAATTTGTGTTTGAATGAATCTGCATTGTCTAATGAAACATTTAATAAATGCCATACAGTACACAAGTTATTAAATCATCTATATTGTTTGCAAGAGTTTGTTATTACCTGAATAGATGAAACTTTGCTGTGGTAGGTTTTTATGATAGCAATCATGCAATATTTATGTGAGAAATATTGACTAACACCTCAGATAGTATCAACCTGTACCCACATTCTAAGTTTGGTTGAATTCATCAAGCTCAACCAGGTCTTCTTTTCCTGCCATTTGTGCCAAGCCTGTTGCCTTGGCTGTCATTTCGCTAGATAGTAGATTGGACGGTGGGAATCTCATTAATCCATTCACGTGCATCACTAATTAGATGAGGCATTTGACTGCATTAAAAGAGTTGTAGGATGAAAGGTTACGATCCCTGCATTTTATAGAAGCATGGAAATACTGTGATAACAGTCCATACCTATGTAGAGACATATACATGTGCAATGATCTTTAACCCTTGCCCTGTAAATGCTAGACTCATGAAACTTGGGTCAGTGATAGCCTGCTGGACACATGAAACATTGGTCAGTGATAGCCTGCTAGACACATGAACCTTTGGTCAGTGATAGCCTGCTTAACACATGAAACATAGTCAGTGATAGCCAGTTAGATACATGAAACTTGGGTCAGTGATGGCCTGCTAGACACAAGAAATGAATCAGTGATAGCTAAGTGTAGATTGTGCTATCATGGGCGAATTTTGATCAGAGCCCTGGTGGGAGTGGGGGAATATGGGCGATTTTGTTAAATAATAAATCAAGCCAGAAGTTTTCATGTATGAGAATAATTGTAATCAAATAAGCAAGAGTTAACACTTGTCAAACTATGAGTCATTGGTCTTTCCCCAACATATATACAATCAGCATGAAGCAAAAAATTTATATGTGCAACTGACATTGACCATACCCCAAGGAACTCTGCCCCCCCGAGTTATCACTTGAAAGCTATCGAGATTCCCATAGTACAACCATGGATATGCTTACTGGGCACGAAAAGGCAAATTTATGCATGCAACTGACATTGATATTGGGGTCTATCTCTACACACAGGCTTATAACTTTAATTAATGTATCCTCCTCATAGCTATATACACACATAACTGGGTATGAAAATACAAATGCACAAATCCAACTGACATTGGCCTTAACTGAGCATGAAAATACAAATGCATACATCCAACTGGCATTAATATAATTAATATATCCTCCCCTACTGACATTATTTTTTGGGAGGTACTTACCCAGAGACCTGTCCAAGATGTTCAGACTTGGGTGTAGATGTCAAAACAGTGAAGTGTGGGCAAGGTAGCTTTACGTATATTCAGAAAATGGCTGATGAAAGTCTGTTTATATTTGTGTTGTTGTTGTTAATTTGGTTTAATGCCATTTTTCAGCACAAGACATGGCAGCCAGTATAACTGAATGAGGACAAACCACCAATCTGTAAGAAGCTACTGGCAAGCTTTCTCACATTCCAATATTAACCAAGTCTGAGACGAAAACCCAAATAGACAGAGGTGAGGTGGCAATGATTTGGCACAGTGTGCGCTTTAAACCTCTCAGCCACTCGGGGGCTTCCTTTATATTTGTTATTTTGCTTACAATCCATTACAAATACCCATCCACCACCATAGAGTCAAGACCTTTTACTTTGAAATCTATGTCAGACTGCTAACTATCAACATGTTTATTGAGATAAAAATGAAATACAAAGGAAAATCTGGTCAGAATTTACTGTATAGGTACAATTTTCTATGTTCATCAGCTCAGTGAAAGTCAAAAATGCACACAGCAGCCGTTGACTTAACCCCGAGGTTAAGTATGTCTGGTTTTCAATCATGTTCACAGTAGTGTGAAGTAGATGTGAAACGGTGATTTTAGACCACCATGCCATAATGTTCTGTGACTAGCAATGCAGGGAACAGTCCTTGTTTTCTCCTCTAATCATGAAATGATCAGGAACTCTTTCATTGCAGTCTTTATGATAGCATACCACCACATGAAGATGTATGGAGGGCATACATCTATCCATTTGTACTGGCCCAGGTTTTTTGGCACATACAGATCAGTTAGATGTCTACAACCACTGGGAAAAAGAGCAGTGAGGCCTGCAGCCATTGTGAAATTCGTGTCCCAGATGTGACTTCAAGAATCACATATGACAAACTCCATGGTGATGCCTTGTTTTCTCAACAAAATATGTTGCCTACTGGTCAGTATATCCATAGGACATGTGCATCTCCAAGTATCATGCAGTATATCACTGGGTTCAAGAAATATAGGCATGTTGGGGGAGAGTGGCAGTCACATGGTGGCACACAAAGGACTTCCCAATCACACCCAAAGATGCCAGGAGCTCTGATGGGCCTCCACTGCTTGCAAGACCAACCCTGTATTTGGAATCTCACTGAGGGACCAGGCTGCATGTGCATTTGCCAAATCCTTCATGGCCACCTTGTTATTGTCGCACTTGACAAAGATTAGCTGGAATTCTATCTTGGAGAAGGAGTGTTTGTGCAGCACTCAGGATATGTGGTCTGAATGACGAACATTGACCTGGGGACTAGAGTGGTCCTGGAAGTCCTGGGGCCCAGCACTTGCCTTTGGGTCTTGAAGACTTGTTGCTACCAGCACTGCAGTATCACTTCATTCTCTTATATTTGAGAGGTTATAACCCCTGTCTGAAGTAGCTTGGTGAGACTGCTTTGCAGTGTCCATTGCATATATTATAGCTGATATATTCTCTGAGTGGGAGAAAAATCATATGCTATGCCTGCTATACTTTCTGAGAGACAAATTGGCATGTGCATGTATATTTGTATTGTTTACCTGCTATAATCTCAAATTTAGAGAAAAAGTTGACAGTGGTGTGTATGCATATATTTTGTATCAGTGCCAATCTCAATGAAATGCAGGTGCCCTGACAGCACCATACACAGAGGTCGGTGAGGTCCAGCTCCTTGATGTGACTTGCCACCAACTTGGCAAGCAACCTGGTGTACACCTTTTTAACCTTTGCTTCTTTTGGCACTAGCTTTCTGGATTTGAAGTCATCACACTGGTTGCAAATCCTATCAACCTGAACACCTGAATCACACTTCAACAGGGCTGAAACTCTACACCTATTCTATTCTTTGCATTGTGTCCATGGCAGTACTTGCCAATGCAGGGCTTTTTGCAAACACCATCTGCCTAATTTCAGCCACTCAATCTTTGTCCTGTCATCATCATGCAGTTTTTACTATGCAAAGCATTTCTTTAAATGCATGTACTTGCAAGGAGTGTTACAGGTGTAGAGCCTCTCTTTCCCAGGCACATGCTAGTAGCCAGGGGCTTTCTTTGACCCTTTGTATGCAATGGTCACCAAAGGCTCTCTAGCCACTTTGCACTCTAGTTGATGCAGGCTTACTGCACCCCAATCCAAGAACCATCTGTCCAGCTGGGCCACTCTGCCTGGCAGGGACCAAACCAGCATTATCTTTAGTCACCATAAGTATTCTGCACCATCATTATTGCTAGTCACAAGATGTGATGGCATAGTGGTCCAAAACTGTCATTTTACATCTTCTCATGAACTTGGTGGTGGTCACATATGCATCATATTTTCATCTGGGACCTATTATATATTGCATGATTATTTTTTTTTAAAGCTCTGCTTGCCAAGTTAACTTGTGGTTTGCTCTGCTTCCATTGTGCACAACCAATGATGGATTTATCAACTAATGCTGTTTTCAAGTTCTCAAAAACAAACTTGGCAGAGAGTATCCAGGCATGAAGGCCTTTCAAGTTTGTATAGTACTCATTTGCAATCAGGTATGGCTGCCATTAATAAAGGTAGTAGGGAAAAAAAAATGTTTAATTGCTCAACAGAATTTGAAAAAGCATGGAGGCATAATATGCTGTACAAAAGATGCCAATCTGCCATCGGAGTCGACTAAAAACAGAAATTCCTTTAAACAACCTCTGCAAAACTACTAAACAGAATTTTACCAACATGATGGACATTTCGGGATATTAACTTTGTACAAAAGGTGCTGACCTGCCATCAGACATAGCTACCATTAATAAAAATATCAAAATGTTTAAATGACTCTTATATAAGCATCAGAATTCACCAAATTTTACAGAAATTACTATGGCATAGTCGACTTTAAAATCTAGAACAAAAGTCCATAGAAGGGACAGGCGCTCTACTGGCAAACAAGAATTTCCAGAAATTTAAGGCTTTTCTTTTATCTGCTGAGGATTGAAACCATCTCTGATATTGAGAAACTCTAACATACCTAATTTGGTAATAAAACTATTTCTTGTTTGAATTAATATGTTCACAAGGTACCTGTAAGAGCAGTACAGAATTCTATTTCATGGTCTTTGATTTTGATCTTTCACCTGATATCCTGGATAGATTATTGCTAAAGTTGTCTCCAAGTTTCAAGGCATAACCACATGTAAGTTTTGTTAAATTGATCAGAAATATTTTAGGGAAAAACCACAAAGTTATTGAAGTATCTTAAGTATATCTGGGTTAAATGGCTGACAAAAATAAAGTATAAATGTAGGCAGCCGTATCAAGGTTTTATCAGCATCATTTTAATACAGAAAGAAACTGAAATAGTATATAAAAAAAACATAATAAGGTTGAAAATTCTGGAAAAGTAGCTTTTACAAGAATTGTCATATTGGGTCAAATTGGTATTTTAATTAAGGACCAAAGAATTAGCAATAGCAAGATTTTCAAGATGTCCACTGAGACAGCCATATTGGATGTCTGAGGGAAACGACTTCGATATAGGACAAACTTGACATCATAAGAAGTCTGTTAACAAAAACCCCATGTGGACATAACCATCTATTCTGGAGAAGTTGTGAAAGTTACACTTTGAAGATGGATGACATGGTGGCTAGATTGGATGTCTTTTACTGAAAACCACATGTATAATTCATTTAGCAGGAGTAGCAATGACATTTCATATGGGATGCTAGATCAGCACCATTTTCATACAGTACCAACCAGACACAATAAGAAGCCTTTTAGTAAAAAAAACATGTTGATATCACCATCCATTCAGGAAGTGTAGCAACAACAACAAAAATTCACGATGTCCACCATGGTGGCCATAATGAATGTGATGGTGAAAAACCATTTTCATTTAAGACCAATGAAACATCATTAGAAGTCTTTTAGTAGAAAGCCTATGTTGATCTATCCATTCAGGATCAGCAATACCATGATATTCAAGATGATGACTATGGTGGTATTGTTGAATCTCTCATGGGCACTGTTTATGTAGACTAATTTGACATCATAAAAAAGTATTTTTGTGAAAACCCCCATGTCAATATGATGGAGTAGCAATACTAAAAACAGAAGAACAACAAATTTCCCTCAAAGGAACTGATACTCAACTGGTTGAAACAATTTCCAAGAATCCAAGAAAGGATCATTTCTTCTCTTTAACTGCAGAGTGTTTTAACAATCTCTGATATTCTTTAGCAATAAAAAGATTTTCAAGTTGGATGTAGGATTGACGCCTTTTTCAAACAGATATTACAAGTAGTCTCTTAATGTGGCCATCCATTCAGCAGTAGTGATAACAAGATTTTCAACATGACCACAGTAGTGACCATACTGGGTACAACAATAACACCATTTTCATTCAGGATGAAATAGACACATATGAAGTGTTGATATGAGAGTCCATTCAAGCAAACTAGCATTAACAACTTTTTCATGGTGGTTGAATGTCAGATTGGCATAATTTTCAGTCTTCTGGTCAAAACTATGTGGATATGATTTAGGAAAAAGAGTGATAACAAAATTTTACCTGTGGGGGTACTCTACAGATATTACATACTTCTGAGAGAGCAACAGGTGCAAGATGAAGTTGCACGCATTTGCAACAAGCACAATGGAATGTTGGCATACCTCTAGACTACTTTCATGTACTGTGGCTGAAAGTTCTTTACATAATGTACTTGTGAAAATTATACAGGATGTAAATATACGGCTAACCAAAATTACATCTCCCATGAGCCCCCCAAAATCTGCATGAATTAGTTTAAATTAACACTATACATTTATTAAAACCAGGAAAGCAAATTTTGCCAGGGTAGGCAATACTAGCTTCTTAAGTGCAATTCATGAATTAAAAAATAATAAGTAACAAAAGTTATAGGCTCAATTTTTTTAAACTACGGTTTCTTTGAAATCCAGGAAGTGAAAATGTGACCAAGTGGAGCTGTAAGGTTTTTGATTTGTGCACATCATAAGTTAGACCAAACAGTATGCTCTATATCCATAATTACACCCATCAATCTCATACCAAAAAAAAGGGAAGTAAAAGCATTTGTACCAAAGATATCCAAGATCTTTTTTTCAAAGGCCAGTATTACCAATGAGGAAATCCTGGGAAATTCTTTTTTTCCTTCTAAATCTAACTATATGCAAAATATGAAACTACAGAGTGCCACCATTAGTAGTTGGAAACAATATGATGATCCTTGTGATGTTTTACTGCAATTTATTTGGACATAATAAAAGACATTTTACAAACTGAATCCCGTTATAATAATGGGTACAAATAGTACAGTAAAAGAAACTACCACAAGTTGAGTGAGGTATTTTATGCATATTGTCATTTCTTCAGTTTTCCTAATGGGTAAGTCATGGGTAATAGCTGTCATTTTGTTCCAGTTTCCTAAAGGGTAAATCATGGGTAATAGCTGTCGTCTATTCCTTTTATCTAATGGGTAAATCATGAGAAGTAGCTGTCAGCTGTTCTGTTTTCCCGAATGAGTAAATCTTGGGTAATAGTTGTCATTTGTTTCATTTTCATAATGGGTAAATCGTTGATAGTAGCTGTCATCTGTTCTGTTTTCCTAATGGGTAAATCATGGGTAATAGCTGTCATCTATTCCTTTTCCCTAATGGGTAAATCATGGTTAGTAGCTGTCATCTGTTCTGTTTAACCAAATGGGTAAATCTTGGGTAATAGTTGTCATTTGTTTCATTTTCCTAATGGGTACATCATGGGTAGTAGCTGTCATCTGTTCTGTTTTCCTAATGGGTAAATCATGGTTAGTAGCTGTCATTTGTTTCATTTTCCTAATGGGTAAGTCATGGGTAGTAGCTGTCATCTGTTCTGTTTTCCTAATGGGTAAATCATGGTTAGTAGCTGTCATTTGTTTCATTTTCCTAATGGGTAAGTCATGGGTAGTAACTGTCATCTGTTCTGTTTTCCTAATGGGTAAGTCATGGGTATGGTTGAGTTGACAATCATTTCTAACAGCATTACTTCAGTTATGGTAAACAGTGTACATGTTGAAAATGTATAGTAAACATTGCAGCACAGGCCTTCCAGTATTTGGCACATGATAATAATGTGCCATCCAACATGAATCAAGATACCAAAACACAAAAAGCCTTAAAGCAATTGTTTTCAGAACATATGCAATCATCAGCTTTAGATGAAATTTCTACACTTATTAAGCCAGATTTCTTGGCCATCGTTTATATTTCTTGTATTTGGCTATTAGACAGAGGTCAGCCAGGTGATCAATGTCAGGACCTTTTGGGCTTATTGTCAGTTTAAACCCCATATCAAGCTTACCATTTGCTTCCAAAGTTGTGAAAACAAATTGTGATGGTTGCTGTTTTCCACTTTAAGGTCAAGTGAGCACATTTTATTCAGCACCTGCTAATAATTGCTAGTGAAAAGCCAATGTCAAATCAACAGATGCCAAGATATAAGACATCATCTGATTGGCAGATAAAATTAATGTCAATACAACAGATGCCAAGATATAAGACATCTGATTGGCAGATAAAATTAATGTTGATACAACAGATGCCAAGATATAAGACATCATCTGATTGGCAGATAAAATTATCGATTATGGTAATAACATAGCTCACCAAAACATGACCCCTTAGCGGTCACTGTTAGATCTTCATTTAGGACAGTGGAGATCTGAGTTTAATCAGATTGGGTCAGACTGGCACCATTTCTCAAATTTGACAAGCTACATAAGCATGTATTAAGAAGTGTTTTGGTGAAAATGCAATGACAATATGACCATTTGGTCAGGAGTAGTGGACAGATTATCCATATTAGATGTCATGTTACTATGGACCATCTACATGCCAAAAGATGTCTTTCAATAAAAAATATCATGTCAATCTGACCGTCTGTCCAGGAGTAGTTATTAAATCTCAAGATTGCCACAAGTGACCATCTTGGATGTCAGATCAGCACCATTTTCAATTATGACCATTTAGATGTCATAAAAGGTCTGTCTGTTAAAACAAAAACTCAGTAAGACCATTCCTTATGGAGAAGTAGTGCTAAGAAGATTTTCAAGACAACTCCATGGAGTTTATTGGTTTCTGATAGCACCATTAGCATTCAGGATACTTGAGACATTATAACTAATTGTGCCCACCACCAATTAACTTGTGTTACCCTACTGTACCCATCACTAAATAACTTGTTACCTAATTATACCCATCACTATATAACTTGTGTTGCCTAATTGTACCAATCACTAAAAAACTTGTTGCCTAATTTTACCCTCACTAAACTTATGTTGCCCAATTGTACCCAGAACAAAATAACTTGTGTTGCCCAATTGTACCCATCATTAAATAACTAATGTTGCCCATTTGTGCCTATCATTTCATCTCCATGATATGAAGGCTAAAATAAATTGCATGTTGTTTAGAAATTGGACTTGTTCAAACTGTTAAGAATTTATTAACATGAATATCCTATTATTTTGTTCATGTAATGTGAACATTAGATTCCATTATCAGTGAAGAAAATACTGACAGAAAACTTGAATTTTCATATATTTATTTCCATTCAATGGAACAATGTAACAGATTAGTACTGCTAGTTTCCCACAAAAATTGAGAAGTGAAAAAATGCATTACTGTACTGTCTGCATGTAGAAAAGCAACAATGGTTGTTAAACAAGATGAATTAATGAATATGTATTCAGGCTGCTGACAAATCAAACATGCCAATGGATTCTATTTTGTCAGCAAATTGTATATTGATTCCTCTGGAGTAAAGGCTGCGTGTGACATTTATCAATGGGATTGTATTAAGCCCATGCCCAAAATAATGTTAACTTTCCCATGAAAGACTCGTCAAAGATGTAAGATGTGTAGACTTTTCCATGCAGGTATTAATTCTGTCAATTTCAACAAGTTACTCTGGTCCAATCACTACCAATACACCACCACAAGATGTCTTTACAAGATAGTCTCATTAAATGAAATATGAATACTGAATGAGTGCTTCAATGCAAAATTAACACTATTCTGACTATGAGTATATTCAGTGTTTGCAAGGTATGGAAAATACCAGGAACAAAAATTCTGTGTATGAACTGATGGAACCAGATTTTTTTGCATCTAATTTTCTATTTAATTTTGATTTAAATGTAATATGCCTTTCAAACACACTATTAAATCTGAATGTAGCTTGACAAAATTTAACATCATTACAAGAGTGTATACTGGGCACAAAGTTTTGAAGGTATCATGACATAAAACAATACCATCACACAAGTGTAAACTCTGCCCACATTTGAAGATATAAGGTATAAAACAATATCATCACACAAACTCTACCCAAAGGTGAAAGTACAAAAAGTGATATAATTAGCAAGTTCTGACAGAAATATTAAGGCCACATGCACTTTTTAAAATAACTCATAAGTGATCTTAAAATTATTATATTGTTAATTCATCTGCATGATGTATCTCAGCTGGTAGTTCAGTAAATTTTTCACAAAAAAATGCACAAGAATAAAGTATACGATTTGTGTGAGCACTTGATCATGTACACTAAATCCCTAACTATTACCAACCTGACATTGAGTGTTATATTACAGATCCAAGTATTCTCATTCTTTTGTTCCTGACTTGACAGTGTTTTTGTTTTATTATGGATTCTACTATTCCAATTCAAGGCTATTATTCAAATTCAATCAAAACAACTCAAAATATTTGCTGAGTATAAAAAAGGAAATAACAAGTCTAATCAGGATCTATGTTTCTGTCCTCTCTTTTTCCTGCTTACTTATTTGTAAATTCTGAACAAAAGAAAAATAGTAATATAGACAAAAGCTACGGATACCAGCAATGGGTGCATTTCAGAGTCCCACTTGCTAAAACTATCATTAAGTCATCATATTATTATCTGAGACACAATACTCGTTTAACCTCACCCCTGACTTGAATTTTCCAAAATGGGATTGGAAACACTACTCATTAAACCTCACCCCTGACATGAATTTTCCAAAATGGGATTGGACACAATACTCATTAAACCTCACCCCTGACTTGAATTTTCCAAAATGGGATTGGACACTATACTCATTAAACCTCACCCCTGACTTGAATTTTCCAAAATGGGATTGGACACAATACTCATTAAACCTCACCCCTGACTTGAATTTTCCAAAATGGGATTGGACATTGTTTGATCACTGTTGAATTTTCCAAGAAAGGACAGCACATTGGTTGATCATTGTTGAAATTTGTAAGAAGATGATGGCACACTGGCTAATTATTGTTGAATTTTCCAAGAAGGGATGGCACATTAGTTGATCACTGTTGAATTTTCCAAGAAGGGATTGAATATTGGTCAATCCTTGTTGAATTTTCTAAGGGATGGCACATTGGCTGATGATTGTTGAATTTTCCAAGAAGGAATGGCACATTGGTTGATCATTGTTGAAATTTTGAAGAAGGGATGGCTCATTGGCTGGTCACTGTTTTGTTGAAGTACAACATGAACAAAGGACTGACTGTACATATTTGCTTACAAGTCCAACAGCAAACTTCACAGATCCTGATCTACTGGTGCATAATGTGTAAGATATGGGTCTATGTAGTCTGTTAGGACCAATTAGAAGAAACAACATTACAGACCCTGATCTACCTATGCAGTGGCAGATCAGTGTCTATGCTGTTTCGAGTTGGATTGGACTTATAACCAAGTATATATGGTAGCAAAAATATAAACTTCAATTATTTCTGCTTTTGATATTGAGGTAGATATATGCAGGTTTTACATTTCTTGTGAGGAAAATTAACATCAAATTAGATGCATTACTAAATATCTCAATCCAAAACGCCAGTTTTTACCAAACACGCGATAGATGAACTTACAACTACTTACAGTACTATTTTTGTCATGTCCTAACATCTCATACATACTTAAAATGAATTTGTGTGAAGTGTGATTTTATCAATTTCCGATATATAACTATTTTACATCCAGTTTTAAAATCCTCTCTAAACAACAGCAACCTTATGAGAAGCAATGCTCATCATCATCATCATGAACTTGCCGTATGAGGATAAAGTCAACATTCAAATCCTATACAAGTTTTTCAGAAGTTAATACTGTAGGAGCATTTAACCTCTGATATGGATAAACCTTTACCTCAAACAGACACAAAAAAATCAAACAACAAAAAGAAAGAAAAGCAAATGATCAAACTTACTAATAGTACTTTAAAGCGTTAGGAAAATCCTTTGCACAGTATGAAGAGAAAGCTCTGATCATTTTGTACCCTTTCATGAAAATCTCCGTTTTAGACATGTACATTATTTTGAGATTTTACAAGTCTTACAGAAATAAAAACTGGTAGCAATGACAATGCTGACATCTATTCCTTTTACATATTTTAGATATGAACCTCTATATAAAAAAAGAAAAGTTTGCTGAACATGTTTCAATATTGTTGTTAAAAATATACATAGACATAATGACATTTAATGACACAAGCAAATCAGGCATTTGACCAAAAAAAACCCAATAATGCTGGCATTAAATCTTCTAAAAATGTAGAAACTCGAAACAACTAGTTCATAATATCTAACAAAATAAAAAAACTAACTCCACTAACAAAACTACATGTAACAAAAATAAGTTTATATGACTATTAACACAAGCTAAACCTAATTAGTTTCCTATGAATGTCATTTTGAAGTCCAGTATACATTTTTTAAATTTGAAAAATGCATTTTTCAAGTTTTGATCTTTACTATCTAGTCTGCATCTCTCCCATCACATGGTCACCAATCTCTCCCATAACATGGTCACCAATCTCTTCCATCACACAGTCACCAATTTCTCCCTCACATGTTCACTAATTTCTCCCATCACATGGTCACCAATGTCTCAGATCACATGGTCACCAGTCTCTCCCATCACCACTCCGGTGGCCTTGTGGTTAGAGCATCCGCCTCAGATGCGGGAGGTTACAGGTTCGATCCCCCGGCTGAGTCATATCAAAGACATACAAGAATGGTACTAACAGCTGCCTCGCTTGGTGCTCAACATTAAAATGTTAGTGTTAGGACTGGTCGGCCTGGTGTCAGGATAATGAGACTGGGTGGGACATCATGCTAAATATCTGTGGCATGATGCCCCAGTGCTAGACATCACTATAAACTGTCACAATGCAGACATCGTAGCAATATGACTGAAACATTGTTAAAGCTAAGTTAAAAATCCAAATTATACAAACACACTCCCATCACATGGTCACCAATCTCTCCTATCACAAGGTCACCTATCTCTCCCATCACATACTCAACAATCTCTCCCAAGTGCTGTGCAATACTATTTCAATAAAACAGAGGAACTTTTAAGTTAGGACTAAAAGTTGTGGCCAATCCAGATCTAATTTTGTTCTCATGCAACAGTACAAGATATGACACCCATTAAGACACTATTTCTCACAATATTTTTAAGCAACTACTGAACATAAACTAGAAAAAGTATAATTCAATATTGGTTACCTTGGGCTCTGTTAGCGAATGTAAGCTTCAAATAATACTGTGTTGTAAAGCAATACAAATACTATCATTTCTCAAAGGAATAAAATTAGGTCAGCAACTGTAGTTCCATTTTGTAAATAGAGGGGTAAATTATTTTCTTAAAGGCCCTATTCAGAAAAATTAACTGTCCAAGAAAAAAGTAGCAGCTTTCTAGTTACATATGAAATTTCAAACTAAAACTGTGATTTCACCTTTTGATCACCTACTTTGCAACATGAAGAAAAAAAACTTTACCATACACTGACATTAACTGTGTGTTTATCTTGATAAGTGGATATATACCATTTGTGCATGTGAGGTGTCAGACAAATGCACACACACCTGACACAAAACATGGGAATTGTTAGGCAAATGTACACACACCTGACACAAAACATGGGGAAGTGTGAGACAAATGTGACACATCGGACACAAAAACATGGGGAAGAGTGAGGTAAATGTGCACATACCTGACACAAAACATGGGGAAGTGTGAGACAAATGTACACATCTGATGCATAACATGGAAAGTGTGAGACAAATGTACACATATCACATAACATGGAAAGTGCAAGAAACAAGTGAGGTAAATGTAGACATATGACACATGACATAGGAAGTGCAAGTCAAATGTATACATTTCAGACACATAGTATGGGAAGAGAGAATCAATTATAGACATATCAGACATAAAATGGGAAGTGTGAGTCAAATGCAGACATATCTAACACAGAAAGGAACTGAGTCAAATGTAGACATATCAAACATAACAAGGGAAGTGTAAGTCAAATTTAGACATATCAGACATAACAAGGGAAGTATGAGGCAAATGTAGACACCTTTAACACACAACATATGTATGCTATTCTGTATGACTTTATCTGCAAAAAAAGATACATCTTGACATTTTACATATATATTTGAAACTAATGAAAGTGAAATGATGAATGGGTCAAATCACATTATTAGACTTTTTTAATCTGATACTAAGAGAAATGCCCATTTTTACTGGACAATTCATTGCTCTTAATTGCATTTTTCTTCATATCATTCTACCCAATTTATGGACAGCACATCGTATAATTCATGAAAGAGTTGTAATGTAACATCAGACCATACAATGCACAGAAAAGTTATAACATCAAACCATACAATGCATGGAAGAGTTGTAACATAACATCACACCATACAATGCATGGAAGAGTTATAACATTACAACATACAATGCATGGAAGAGTTATAACATTACAACATACAATGCATGGAAGAGTTGTAACATAACATTACACCATACAATGCATGGAAGAGTTATAACATTACAACATACAATGCATGGAAGAGTTATAACATTACAACATACAATGCATGGATGAGTTGTAATATAACATCAAACCATATAATGCAAGGAAGAGTTTGGTGGCTGTCAATCATCTTGCCTAATGTTTGACAAATGTTTAAGGACATCAAACCATATAATTCATGGAAGAGTTGTAACATAACATCACACCATACAATGCATGGAAGAGTTATAACATTACAACATACAATGCATGGAAGAGTTATAACATTACACCATACAATGCATGGAAGAGTTATAACATTACAACATACAATGCATGGATGAGTTGTAATATAACATCAAACCATATAATGCAAGGAAGAGTTTGGTGGCTGTCAATCATCTTGCCTAATGTTTGATAAATGTTTAAGGACATCAAACCATATAATTCATGGAAGAGTTGTAACATAACATCACACCATACAATGCATGGAAGAGTTATAACATTACAACATACAATGCATGGAAGAGTTATAACATTACACCATACAATGCACAGAAAAGTTATAACGTAACATCAAACCATATAATGCAAGGAAGAGTTTGGTGGCTGTCAATCATCTTGCCTAATGTTTGATAAATGTTTATGGACATCAAACCATATAATTCATGGAAGAGTTGTAACATAACATCACACCATACAATGCATGGAAGAGTTATAACATTACACCATACAATGCACGGAAAAGTTATAACGTAACATTAAACCATATAATGCAAGGAAGAGTTTGGTGGCTGTCAATCATCTTACCTAATGTTTGATAAATATTTATGGACATCAAACCATATAATTCATGAAAGAGTTGTAACATAACATCACACAATACAATGCATGGAAAACTTATAACATTACACCATACAATGCATGGAAGAGTTATGACATCAAACCATACAATGCATGGAAGAGTTGTAACATAACATTACACCATACAATGCATGGAAAACTTTTAACATTACACCATACAATGCATGGAAGAGTTATAACATCACACCATACAATGCACGGAAAAGTTATAACATTACACCATACAATGCATGGAAGAGTTATAACATCAAACCATGCAATGCATGGAAGAGTTATAACATCACACAATACAATGCATGGAAAACTTATTACACCATACAATGCATGGAAGAGTTATAACATCAAACCATACAATGCATTGAAAAGTTATAACATAATATCACACCATACAATGCATGGAAGAGTTATAACATCACACCATACAATGCACGGAAAAGTTATAACATTACACCATACAATGCATTTAAAAGTTATAACATTCCACCATACAATGCATGGAAGAGTTATAACATCACACCATACAATGCATTGAAAAGTTATAGCATTACATCATACAATGCATTGAAAAGTTATAACATTACACCATAAAATGCATTAAAAGTTATAACATTACATCATACATTGCACTGAAAAGTTGTAACATAACACCATACAATGCATGGAAAAGTTGTAACATAACACCATACAATGCATGAAAGAGTAAAAACATCACAACATACAATGCAAGGAAGAGTCTGGTGACTGAATAATCTTGCATCATGTTTGATAGAAGTTTATGGGAGAATTACATTGATTCCAACTTTGTTTTTATGGGAGAATAACAATTTATTTTCCTCCCTATCTGAAAAAGACTTCCATTCCTCCAAATGAAATCAAATGAACATCTTACCATTGATAACTATACCTCTATTGGCAACGACTGTTGGAGAAAACATAATTTTCTGAATTGTTCACTAAGCCAGAACTCTACATAAAATGAACATCTTACCATTGATAACTATACCTCTATTGGCAATGACTGTTGGAGAAAACATAATTTTCTGAATTGTTCACTAAGCCAGAACTCTACATAAAATGAACATCTTACCATTGATAACTATACCTCTATTGGCAACAACTGTTGGAGAAAACATAATTTTCTGAATTGTTCACTTAGCCAGAACTCTACATAAAATGAACATCTTTCCATTGATAACTATACCTCTAATGGTAATGACTCTTGGAGAAAACTATGAGCACTATCACTTCAAACATGTACAGAACAGCCAGAACTTGTCTTGATTGCATAGTTTACATGGATTGAATTATAGGAAAGCAAATTTTAAAGTAAATTATGTTTCTCTGAGAATACTTACCCAATCGCATTACATTAGGAATATTAGCCTGCTACCTCACGAATCCAGTCTTACTAAAAGATGAAAATTTGTCATCCCATATATACATCAATAGACAAAGGGTAATAACTCTTGCCCATTACCTCCTTTGGTACCACCAGGTGTCACCATGTTTTAGCTGAGCGAGATACTAATGAGGATGTTCGCATGGTGGGGTGTTTGGGAGGGTGTTGAAGTAATGTGATTGGGTAAGTATTTTCAGAGAAACATAATTTACTTAAAAATTTGCTTTCTCCTTCAAATACGTTCCCCAATCACATGACATTAGGAAAAAAAAGGAGGGGATGCTGAGCATCCGAACTCTACCTCAGGTATCCTTTTGGGAGATAAGTGGCTGGATTCCCCATATGAAAGGTAACCCACTCTCCTAATGGCACAAGCAACACAGCCCGGGATCCCTTGACCTGGGTCTCATATGGTTGAGAAGATGAAGTTGAGATCTTCTCACCTTAAAAAATGTTCACAGGCAAATCTACGGAAGTTAACAGGCTGTGATGATTGATCTAGTTGGGTCTGATGGCCATCTGTGCTGCTGCCACAGGATCTACCAGATCCAAAGTTTGTCTCTACAATGCAAAATCTCTGAGGTAAACACTCTAGAAGGTTGACTCTGCATGCCAGCCAATGGCTTCTATAATATCTCAGATTCAAAAATTTGAAAACGAGACTCACATAGATGGCTAAAGTCTCATGAATTGTAATATTAATGGGGCAACTCTGATCTTGTGAGATCTCAACGTATTTCAAGCGTAGAACCCGCTTCAACCACAAAGCACGGGCTTAAGGGATGATGACCTGTTTTCCAGCCTTCACTGGGAGGAGGAGGCATTTGCACATGCCATGACTTGTCTCTGTGTGTCTCAAGTAGTACATGAGAAAGTGGACAGGATCTTGCATGGCTGCTGGTCTTGACCTGTCTAAGGAAGAGAGGGGATGGATGACAACTCGCTGGTTACCAACAGATGGTAACCGGTTTTGGCTATGAAGCCTGGTTGTGTTAGCCTTTAGAGTGGAGGGCCTTCTTGCTCATGAGATTCTCTCAACAATCGAAGGCTTGAAGTATTTGAGAATAAGAGAGCAGTCTGGGCAGGGAAGGACTACACATGACAGTGGGTGCTGGAGTAGATTCAGGTTGACCAGAATCTTCCTGGATGTACTATCGCTTGAACAAGTAGATCGGTGACCCAGGGCTGGTCCCCATTGGAGAGGGGCTATCAGAATCACCTGGCCATTCTGAATCTATAACTCGGGCTTATTTTTAGTATCAACACTGAGGGAGGGAAGGCAACAGCCCATGACCCCTACCAAATGGCTGACAGTGCATCCACATCCCAAGATTTGGGTTCTGGAACTGGAGTGACAAAGGAGGGTAGCTTGTGATTCCACCTTGTTGCCAAGAGGCATCACTAGATGCCCCTGAAATGCGTGAATCCAAGTGAAGACCAACTGATGGAGGGACCATTCCATGTGAAGGATGTGACCACCTCTGGATTGATTTGTATTTTAATATTGAGACTGTAGCACCAACTTAGAAACTGCCAAATCAGAACACACAGGTCCCTGTTTGAGGAGATAGTTCACCATCAGAGTTGTCGGACCGAATGAGGACCATTTTCAACTCTGAGGTGATCTTTTCGGATATGATAGGTATTGATAACATCCTTCACTTCTAGGATGTTAATGTATAGAGGCTGTTCCCTTGGCTCCCATGTGTCGGTGACAGTAGTGAAGCAACAGGTGGGCACCCTCACTGTGCGCACTGGCAACTGCACCTACTTTATTTCTGCCTGGGGGATCTCCAGCAGGATCCCAATGGGCAGCCGACCTGGACTGCCCAACTAACAAGGGAATGATCAAATCTTGGGCATGATCATGACTGTTTGATTAAAAGGACATAAAACGGGATGCCAATGAGCTGGCAAGGTTCGCAGAAAGCGATGACCAAGTAGGATCAAGTCCACTTCCATACAATAAACCAAGGAGTTGCAAGAACTCACCCTCAGAAATCCAAGTCTTGTTGGAAACAGACTTGATCGTTCAATGATTCTGGTAATGCAAACACAAGTGGTTCGCTAGATTCCGGTTGGTTAAGAACTCCATACCCAGATTGGATGATGTTCTGGGATGGAGGAGGTCAGACTTTCCCAGTTCGTTAAAAGGCCTTGGAGTAGGATAGAATTTACCATGTATTTCTGTAAGATGCCACCCAGGTACGCTGCCATTGATGTAAATGACGTTGGCTGAACTGGGAGACAACACAATCCATAGTGTGAGTGAAAGCCAAGGGGATGATGTTGAGGCCAAAGGGAAGAACAGTGAATTGATAAACATTGTGTTGGTAAGCGAAATGGAAAAGCTTGTGAGAGATGGGGTGACTAGAGATGTGAAATCATGCATCAGTTAGATTGAGACTGATGGCATACTTGCCCCGTCTGATGGAGAGGCGGATTGACCTCACTGTCTCCATCCTGACTTGGGTGAGTTAACTCCAGTTCATGGTGGGTCTCAACCTGCTGTTTGCATTCTGAAAAGGAAATAGCCTTGAGTAAAACACTGAGGATTGTGGCCATTGCACAAGCTCCTGTGCTTTTTTTTCCTCCTTTTATCTCAACCGTATCTTCTCTTGTAAAAAGGCATCCATCTCCTGATCTGATGATATGAATACAACATTCATGAAGAGGGGAGAGGGGGAATGTTGACCCAAAGCCCCTCCAAATGACCTGGATCAGCTCCTCCTTTCTGAGGGAATAGGGAGGTCCATTGTGCTCAAAAATCAGTTTCATACCACCAATGTACAACTGCATCCTAGGGATCAATGTTGGCACACGTGTGACTAGGGAGTACCCCAGTTTTGAGGCCGCTTAACATCCCTTCATACTGATGGGGACTGAGTGGTTCAAAATGCTGAGCAGTGAGGTGGAGGGGAAGTTTCTGAGCTGCCTCCCTTTGATCTTTCTCTATTCTTCTGCCAAAGGAATGGTGACCCAAACAGGGTCATCCGGAAAGGGAGGGTATGATAACATGGGTGTGACATGAATCACCCATGTGACACACTGTATTAAGAACAGATTGGCCAAGCCTGGCATAGAGTTGGCCATGGTATGGTGAGCAGCTTTGGTTAAGGACCCTAGAAATCCTGGCCATCACCTCCCAACCATGGTTGTTTCTGGGTGTCTACAACAATATTCCTAACCAGCTCTGATAAGCATGAAGCAGATTTGTCCACCCTAAAAAACAGATTGGCGTACTTATGAACCACTACTACATTCTTGTCAGGAGATCGGTTCTGAAGGTGTCTGTCGCCGTAAGGTTCCTCCTTCTCAATAAGATCTATTGATTCTTTAGAGCAGCAGTATGGGTGGAAGCTTTCTAAGTAAGAATGTTTCCTCAATGGCAGCTTGAAAGCTAACTTCAGCCCATTCCATTGGTGGATTTGAAGGAGTTCCACGGCATGCATTATGAGATGAGGCCTTAATGGGTCTACTTGCAGCACTAGAGAAGACATAACAGGTGGTATGAAGACTCAATTCCATCCTAAGTAAAACTTCACTAGCTCTCCCTTGTGGACAAGCAGCGAACAATCGGAAGTCCAGCATTACTGGCAATACCGTCTGGTTTACCCAGCAAATGGTCAGCCTGCAACTGGCACTATAGAAGATGGTCTGGCTATCACCAGTATCTGCCACTCCAAAGGCCTGGCTGGACAGACAGATTTCTAACCGAAATTTCTGACATAAAAAGGGCATGTCACTGCCAGTAAGTTGGACGGACAGATCTTTCACTAAGATCCCCATAAATCATAGTTGGCTGGACCCCATGTTAGAATGGCTGGATGGCTGGCAACAGTGTGGTTATAATATGCATTAGATCCAATGGATTAGGTGTGAATGGTGTGTAATCTGCATGGATGCCTGCAGTATACAAACAGTATACAAATAGTCCGGCAATCACCAGTACCAGCCGCACCAAATGCATGATTGAACAGACAGATTTCTCATTGAAATCTCCAGTATAGTAATGATAAGATGCTGACGGCATGGCTAGATGGATGGACCTATCATTAAGACCCCCATACAATCTGGCTGTACCATTTCAAAGAAACGGTCCCCATACTGGGATGGCTGCACTGGCTGTATCAGCTGGACTGTTGGTGTTGGCTGGAAAGTTGGCAATGATGGGATGGCCAGTGACTGCTTGACAGTCTGTAATGGTATGGCATTATTAAGAGTTGGATCCAAAAGATCTGGCATGGACCCCATGCATCTGGACTTACAGGCCTGAAGTGGGTGTGCAGGGGTTGGTTGTTGTGCCTCGTGGGCTGATTAAATTGGGGAATACCACCCCCACCCCCAATATATAGTAAACAGTCTCTGAAATGACACAAGAAGAGAAAAACAAACCATCACTCAAAATTTGGCAGAAATTGTAAAATAAAGCATACAAGCTGCAGTAGATTGATAAATCTGCACAATAAATCAAATATGAACGTTGGATGGGCCCATCAGAACACAAAAACAACTGGACTGTCAGAGGATAAATGTATGATGTGTAGTCTGTACAACAGCAAAGCTAAAAACTGGCGGCACTTAGTGGTATCAGGGGAGGTAACGGGCAGGAGTTATTGTCCTTTGTCTGTTGATCTATACATGGACAAACAAATTTCTGTCATTTAGTAGGGCTGTATTCACAAGGAAGCAGGCTAATATTCCTAATGTAATGTGACTGAAGGAGAAAACATTTACTATACTTATAGTAGAAGAAATGCACTGTCAAAATGTTTAAACTATCTGGCATGCTTTAAATGTACTTATCAAATTATTTAAACATTTTTAATAACATTGGTTGTGTAAAATATATATATATGTGGCTTTTCTAGAGACCTGTAATAGTCATATTACTTCTGTCTAAGCCATAGCATGTCTAAGCTGTATTACTTATGTTAAAATAGTTACATACATACATGCAACTGCAAAATGCACACATCCAGATCTACCATTGCAGTATGTCTCGACAGATCTGGGTCTGTGCAGTTGGTAAGGAGAAAACAGTGGAACACCAATACAGATCATGATTTGCTGGTGCAATATGTGATGGCTGATCAGGGTCTATGTTGTTTATAGTTGGACAAAAAACTTACAAGCAAGTATGGCTGGTACATCACAGATAAGACAGTCATTATTAAATTGGGCTTATTTGAATACAAATAATTGTAATGTTTTTAAAAAAAAGAACTTTCAAGTCAAAATTCATTTTGTTCACCTTATAAAAAAAGGCATCATAATTTCAACAGTCTATGATCAAAACTACACAGTTCCTGTATTTCTTTTTTTCCTGTTCTTATTCTGTTTAATTCACATCTTTAAATGAAAACTGAGCAGTGTGAAAAATATCCTTTGTATCCCTTTGTCAAATCCATTCCAATTAATGAACAAATCTGGATTGATATCTTCTCATCTTCATGCATCCATTTTGCCTCTGTGCACCTGGACTCACAACCTTTGACCCCCAAACTAAGCCCTCATGACTATAACAATATAGCCGTGTAATGCTGAACGGAAAGCAAAGTCTGAAGTGATCGTCCTGAAATATGTAAAAACAAAAGGAGAATAATATGAAAGGAAAATATCATTAGAAATAATATTCAAAATATTTGTAGCTATACTCATGCAGATCTACAGTAAATTCTGCCTTAGCAGACACATGTAAATAAAGAACACCTGTACAAATGAAAATTCCTGCCTTAGCTGACACATCTAAATAAAAAACACCTGTACAAATGGAAAATTGTACCTTAGCAAACATCTAGATAAAGAACACAGGTATAAATGAAAAATCCTGCCTCACTAAACACATCAAAATAAGGAAGACCTGCACTAATGAAAATCCTGCCTTAGCAGACACATCAAACCAAAAAACACCTGTACAAATGGAAATCCTGCCTTTGCATACACATCAAAATCAAGAACACATGCTCATAAAAAAAAATGTGATAAACCCTTTTCTGTACATGTACATTTGTCAATCAAGAATGAAAGTTTGTTGTCAACTTCAAGAAGTGTCCTTAAAGACATGTTTTACTTTACAACGTATCAACTGAATGGAATCCATCAACAATTTCCACCACTTATTATTTCTAACAATGGAAGCATATAATGGATTTATGTCCTTCCCTACTTTACTTTGTATAAACTGAAGAATGGAGTTATGTTGCATGTATTCATTTTCAGCAGATAATGTGACTCCAGACAAACTTTCCCAATGATTTTGGCATCATGTTCATGGTACACTACTAATTTCTTCATTTTCGAGTGTCAGTGATCCTAATACTATTACAGCAGAGACTGGGATGTCTGCCATTACTAACATGTGTATTTCTGTCAGCTCTTTTGCTTGTAAACAATAAAACTGAAGGAGTAATCATGGCATAAACACTAAGTTAGCACCAAACAGTTTCATATATGACTAGCCAAAAGTCAAATATTTTACTGAAGAAACATTCATACTGATTCTCCATTTTCATACCTTGTAAGGGGCCGTCCATTTAGTACATATGCATTGGGGGGGGGGGTAACTCAAATGCATAGGCTTGCGTATGGGGGGGTCTACTGATAATGTACATACGCATAGGAAACGGGGGGACCTTGATAATAATTTGTCTAATACGTAACCTGTTCAACTGGGTTCAGTCGGCGTTGGAATTTTAGTGGACAATATACAAACTTTTTAAAGTTACGCAGCTTATTTCTTTGATGAGAGCCATACATTCAACGTCAGCGGATTATCTGTTTTATTAAACACGTTAATATTATTAATCCTTGATCACTTCTACATGAATTAAATATATGCCGTTCTATATAATGGGGTCGTGCATCAAGTGTACATACGCAAGGTGGGGTGGGTGGGTGTAAAAAAAGTATGCATGTGTATGGGGGGGGGGAGAGAGAGGGGTCAAGCTTTGCCAGATTTTTGCATACGTACTAAATGGATGGCCCCTTATTTACTGTCATGTCAAGTATATATGATTTGAATTTATAAGCACAAATGGAGGGATGTTATATGCATAAGGAATGTTATATGCACAAGATGATGTTATATGCGCAAGGGAACATAACAAGTGCAATGACATTTTGTAATAATTGGGTTATAGATATAGTTATAACCTATAATGTGCACGAGTGGCAAGCCATTTTTTCAACTAGCTGTTTTTTCTTCTTTTTTTATGTTTCATTGTGCATGGAAAAGTTCAAAGCAAGCTGTTTTCTGAGTAATTCATCCATTCATGGGAGACATTCCTCTTCATAAAAGTAACATCTATGTTGTAAATGTCAAGCCTTATATATTAAATAACCCTGTGTTCAGAATAGGTTATATGCAGTCTTGCCAGTCACAAGTATGGGAAGTTTCATGCCATTAATGTTACTCTGTAGGGGTAATCATATTCTGGTCAGTTTTTCTATGTCAGTTGTTTTAATGATTAAATATACATAACATGTTATCTCCTGTCATGTTACAAATAACTTTCTGTTGTATGCATAAGGAGACAATTCTAGTGCAGAACACAAAGTTCTGACTTGCAAGTGCATGTGAGTAATTTTATGGGAAATTATTTCCTTCAGTGCCAATTTTCTTCTTCATCAAGGTAATATCTGCAATGCAACTGTCACTGCCTTATGTATGAAATTGCTCAAATTTTGTTTAGTGTAGTTCTCCATGGGGTTGAGTGATTTTAGCATTCTGTGTGGTGTGACTATAACAAAGGTAACTGCATAAGACATTTTCACATGGCTAAAAAAAGGCAGTAATCACAGAAGAAAAATTTCATATGACTAAAAAAAGAATGCACAATAACCAACAAATTTTCTTCCGAAGTTGAAAGTGAACTGAAATTCCTTAATGGTATTTGACAATGTTTTCAGGAGATATTTAGATCATGGTCACCTTAAAATGGCTACGTCAAGTCAAATCTAGATCATGGTCACCTTAAAATGGCTACGTCAAGTCAAATTTAGATCATGGTCACATTAAAATGACACGGTCAAGTCAAATTAGATTATGGTCAAATTAAAATGGCACAGTCAAGTCAAATTTACATCATGGTCACATTAAAATGGCAAAGTCAAGTCACTGTATACATGTACAAATTAAGAACTTAAAAAGAAAATAGAAGAAAATAGTATGAGTGGTGTCCCAAAAAAAGTGGATGCATTTTAAGCAAATGAAAGACAGTTTTGCAGCTGAAAGCCACATAGTAGTTGGAACAGGATTCCGATTTGGAGGATAAGTTGTGTTTTTAAATCCAGAATAAATTTGCCCAGGTAAGTCGTGCACTGTCAGAGGGTGGTGCAGGTCAACTATTTTAAGTGACTCCTAATATGTACAAATATAACATGGATGCCACAGTGAAACAAGTACTCTCTGCACTGCTATACTTGAGAAAAACATACGACATGGTGACTTATTTAAATATGGTAGTGTAGTACTTTTCAAGATTCTTCCACATTTGTTACTAGTTTATTAGAGGTTCTGGATTCGAACCCTGGCCAAGTCATACCAAAAACTTCTAAAAATGGTACTAGTTGCTGCCTTGCTTCACGTCTGTGGCATGATGCCCCAGTGCTAGACATCACTATAAACTGCCACACTGCAGACATTTTAGCAGTATGACTGAAAAATTGTTAAAGCTACATTAAAAATCCAAAACACACACACACACATGCATGTGCATGCACGCACACACACACACACACACACACACATGCACATTTACAGTAGAGCCAATATTTACCAACAAATATGAATGAATAGAATTTTCAAAGACATTTACCCCTTTTAATAAAAAGTCACAATGACCTTATATATGGTGGAAAAATACTCTTAAATGTTCATAATCTGAGCGATGTGTGTGTGCATGTATGGCTTTGAATTAATGGATTTTCTGAGAAATAATCTAGATAATTCACTTGAGTGAAATACGATAAATAATTTTTCACTGCCTGTCAATAGATATTGATAACATTAGGACCAAGAAATTTTGGAACAACTCAAAGACACTTTCATGTTCAAGATGTAAATATGGCATACAAACAATCAAGATTCAAATCCAACAATGTGCAAATACTTTTTTGCTTGTGATCTTGACACTGTGATTGATGTGATCGGAAAATGGACATCCAAAGACAGCAGGACCATCTGCAAGGGGTGCTTGAGCAGTCAGTCAAACTACTGCACTGAGCAAGCCAAGGAACTGCAAAGACTCGCACTGTAATCCAATTCCTGATGGAAATCAACTCTACCAACTCTATAACACATGTATGTAATGGTAAACTGGTAATAAACTCCATGGACAAAAAACAGTGAATGTTCATGATCTGGTTTTTCTTGCTTTCCTTCAAAACCTACTTTAGCTAGAAGGGGCAAGAGAAAGTTCCAGCCCTTCAACATAGTAGAACCTTCTGTATGTTTTTGGAGTCTCTTTAAGTTGATTAAGTTGACCAGTACAGCATGACAATGTATTTTATATTTTTCATCAAGGCCAAAGGGCTAATGTTGAGACCAAAGGGGAGTGCACAAAACTTATAAATGATTTCTAGGTAGACAGACCAAGCAAATTTACATGAAGCTGGATGAATAGGTACATGTATCAGTCAAACCTAGACCAAGCAAATTTACATGAAGCTGGATGAATAGGAACATGTATCAGTCAGACCTAGACCAAGCAAATTTACATGAAGCTGGATGAATAGGTACATGTATCAGTCAGACCTAGACCAAGCATATTTACATGAACCTGGATGCATAGGTATTGGTCAGACTTAGACCAAGCAAATTTAAATGAAGCTGGATCAATAGGTAGGTCAGATCTTGACCAAGCAAATGTACATGAAGCTGGATGAATAGGTATCAGTCAGACCTAGACCATGCAAATTTACATGAAGCTGGATGAATAGGTATCAGATCTTGACCAAGCAAATTTACATGAAGATGGATAAATAGGTATCAGTCAGACCTAGACCAAGCAAATTCACATGAAGCTGGATGAATAGGTACATGTATCAGTCAGACCTAGACCAAGCAAATTTACATGAAGCTGGATGAAAAGGTACATGTATCAGTCAGACCTAGAGCAAGCAAATTTACATGAAGCTGGATGAATAGGTACATGTATCAGTCAGACCTAGACCAAGCAAATTCACATGAAGCTGGATGAATAGGTACATGTAACAGTCAGACCTAGACCAAGCAAATTCACATGAAGCTGGATGAATAGGTACATGAATCAGTCAGACCTAGACCAAGCATATTTACATGAAGCTGGATGAATAGGTACATGTATCAGTCAGCCCTAGACCAAGCATATTTACATGAAGCTGGATGAATAAGAACATTAACTTTCAGACCTAGACCAAACAAATTTAAATGAAGCTGGATGAACAAGTATCAGTCAAACCTAGACCTAGCAAATTTACATGAAGCTGGATGAATAGGTATCAGTCAAACCTAGACCTAGCAAATTTACATGAAGCTGGATGAATAGGTATCAGTCAGACCTAGACCAAGCAAATTTACATGAAGCTGGATGAATAGGTATCAGTCAGACCTGGACCAAGCAAATTTACATGAAGCTGGATGAATAGGAACATGTATCAGTCAGACCTAGACCAAGCATATTTACATGAAACTGGATGAATAGGTACATGTATCAGTCAGACCTAGACCAAGCATATTTACATGAAGCTGGTTGAATAAGAACATTATCCTTCAGACCTAGACCAAACAAATTTAAATGAAACTGGATGAATAGGTATCAGTCAAACCTAGACCTAGCAAATTTACATGAAGCTGGATGAATAGGTATCAGTCAAACCTAGACCTAGCAAATTTACATGAAGCTGGATGAATAGGTATCAGTCAGACCTAGACCAAGCAAATTTACATGAAGCTGGATGAATAGGTATCAGTCAGACCTAGACCAAGCAAATTTACATGAAGCTGGATGAATAGGTACATGTATCAGTCAGACCTAGACCAACCATATTTACATGAAGCTGGATGAATAAGAACATTATCTTTCAGACCTAGACCAAACAAATTTAAATGAAGCTGGATGAATAGGTATCAGTCAAACCTAGACCTAGCAAATTTACATGAAGCTGGATGGATAGGTATCAGTCAAACCTAGACCTAGCAAATTTACATGAAGCTGGATGAATAGGTATCAGTCAGACCTAGACCAAGTAAATTTACTTGAAGCTGGATGAATAGGAACATGTATCAGTCAGATCTAGACCAAGCATATTTACATGAAGCTGGATGAATAGGTACATGTATCAGTCAGACCTAGACCAACCATATTTACATGAAGCTGGATGAATAAGAACATTATCTTTCAGACCTAGACCAAACAAATTTAAATGAAGCTGGATGAATAGGTATCAGTCAAACCTAGACCTAGCAAATTTACATGAAGCTGGATGAATAGGTATCAGTCAAACCTAGACCTAGCAAATTTACATGAAGCTGGATGAATAGGTATCAGTCAGACCTAGACCAAGTAAATTTACATGAAGCTGGATGAATAGGAACATGTATCAGTCAGACCTAGACCAAGCAAATTTACATGAAGTTGGATGAATAGGTATCAGTCAGACCAACTGCATATGCACCACATTTATGGAAGTCTGACTGAATGAGCCATTTCCATCTTGAGCTTAGGCATCACATATTTATTGAGGCCAATGATTGGTCCAAGTTTTAAGTTGGCCTTTGACACAGAAAGAAACTGGAATAAAACCCTGTACAATTTTTTCCTCTCAACAATCTTCACTGCCTGCTTGTTAAATAAAGGCCTCATTCTCCTTCTGCACAATTTGGGTTTTCTCTAAATCTAGCAGAACATCCAATATGAAAGAAGAAAATTACAATGGATGAGAATGGATAAATGAAATCCCTAGTCCCTCCAAAACAACTTGGAATACCCATTCTTTTTTTTCTGACAAATAATTGGAAATTTCTTATTTTTTCAATGACTGCAGCTTATGCATTTATTCTGTAGGCCTGACTCACTTTTGGCAGTGGTGGACATTCAAACGTACCCTGCAGATTTCCTGTACAGCTGCCTTACAACCAAATTCAGTTCATTCCATTGTGGCATCTATGCAAGGCATTGGTGGTATTCTGTACAAGTTATCCTCATCATGGCATACATCAACAGGGCTCAGGAAACATTCTCCCAAGCACTTGTCCCTGGAACAAGTGAGTACTTGTTCCTGGGACAAGTGAGTTGCAAGAGTTACTTGTCAATGTCCTCATTATACTCAACACAGTTCTCCACTATACTGCTTATCAATTAACAACATGCAAGCTTAATACTAAATTGGGTCAAAACCATTAAAAAACTCTAATACATGGCTCCTTATAAAAACATATAACAACTAATGTAATACAACAAACTGCAGTCGCATACAATGCCATTTATTTCATAGTGTTGATCACATTTACACTGAAACCTTTCAGGAACCTAGGTGTCACAAGTTTCTTTCTCAAGGAGCTATCACAAACCTTTATGAGTTAGATATGGGAAAAGTTAATAGACAGAAAATGTTAACATTCTGTGGGTTTTTTTTGGTCAGACATTGTCACACTTACTGCAGATCACCACATATTTTCAAGACTAAACTTAATTATTAGTATTACCATCAATATGTTTTCATGCCAAAAGAAAGATGTCCACAGATATATATTTAAGTATGTAATTTCTATTCACAAGAAAATGTCAGTAACATGCATTTGAAATAGGAATTCCAACCATCTCAAGTTCAAGGGCTTGCTGTGAGACTGCAACATAATAAGTTCATAATATTTACTCTATCAAGTTTACTTCAGGTAACTAAGAAAACATTGTCATTTCCTTTGCAACAAGCAGGCATTTATAATTTATGTTCTTAAGTGGTGTGGAACTTAAATGTTTACTAGGGGTAGAAAATGCACTTGAGATCTATTCTCAAGATGCCAATATGCATCAACTCAGCCAAGCAACAAGTACATAGTAAATTTTTACTCAGCCCTGCCATTTTTACTCAGTAAGGACAAGAGGATGAGTGGTTTTCCTGAACCTGATCCATGTTTGTATGAAATGTCCCTGGTAGCATAGATGCGGCATTGCTACAAGTGCTGTATCCCAATGGCATTACCAGCCAATAAGTGGTACAGTTGATCAAAGAGATGGAGTTACACTCATTGTATGGACAGCTGGACTGGTTGGTTGGCAGCCAGATCAGCTTCATATGGTTAAAAAACAGGAATCTAACATGTATCATCAAGCTTGGGGAAAATGTCCTGTGCATCCAGATTTACAGACCTGAAAGCCAATGCTTGGACTAGGGGTGGGTGGGGTTTATGCCTTGAAATGGGGGTATACTACTCCATAAGGTCCAAGTTATCAAGAGACTGTGTTAAATGTATGGGCATAAATGGCCCTGAAATCACTAAATGTGTCATCATCAGTTCTTGTACTAATCAACATATCTGTAACTCTAGTAGTGTCTGATATGAACTCGGGGCCAGTACGTCCACTGCCCCTTGAGTCTCTACTTCTGCAGATGTGATAGTTGCTGTTGACATCATGCATGAACGTTTGATTTGGGGTGGGGGAAGGACCAACATGTCATCCACCACTATGCTAACTACTGCATCAATATGGCATCCACCTTAGAATGAAGACTCAACACATCACATCTGTCTGAAAGAGACTTAACAGATCTTTTCTTATTTTTGATGCTCTTTCTGGACATCACAGACCAGTGACTACATATGATACAAGCAGAAGAGGGGCCCTGAGTGGCCGAGCGGTCTAAAGCATTCTCCATTACGGATCACTGCCATCTCACCTCTGTCTGCACCGTTTCGAGTCTCGGATTCAGCTAATTTGGGTATGTGAGAAAGCTTGCCAGTTGCTTCTCGTGGGTCAGTGGTTCTTTCTGGGGTTTTCACGGGTTCTTCCTCCACCATTAATATTGGCCGCTATGTATAGCCTATCGTGTGCTGAAAAATGGCGTTACACCCTACAACAACAACAACAACAACAAGCAAAAGTGCATTTAGTACATGGCATGTTAGATGTGTGTCCTCACTTATTTAAACTGCCTACATGAGCTACATTTTGTCATCATTGTTTCACTGTAATAACAAGAATCAACAGTAGAGGAAGTATCGACTGCCACAAATCAACTGTTGTAAAGATCAGAGTCAATATCTATGTAGTACATGTCTAAATCATAAAACAACACATATCAATGATACCATCCTGAAACATGAGGTCAAAATAAGTCCATACTGCATAAAAAATTCAAATAAATATTTATCAAATATCAACTCTAATCATAACAATCTGTATTAAGGACCATATTACCTTGTAATTCATGAATTCCTGTATGGATGGAACTTAAGATTTTCAGGAGATAAAAAATGCACTATCTGACATTGCAAAGCTAAAGATTATATAATCCTGTTACTGGAAAGATTATTCATTCATGCTTTAAGATCTAGCAAAATCAACTGTGTATTACTGTTGTGTCCAGAATTCAATTTGGGCTGGAATTTATTTCTTCCAATTATTGAATCCAGTGATTATTATCTCGGGAAATACAGAGTGCTCCTATAAATAATAATATTCTTGAACAGAGAAATTCACTGGGATTTACAATGAATTCAAATCTAGAATTATATTACTGTGTTTCAACAAAAAAATGTTGGTACAATAACACAATTTAGGCTGCCACTTGTGTCTGTAAGTTAATATTTTTCATTTTCACTTTCTATTCTTGGGAAATAAATTATTTGATGAATTTTACATAGCCTGTTGCCTTTCACTCTTTCCTGTTACTTATTTTAAGAGCATGGACTCATAACAAAATACATCAGAATATGAGGAAAGATTCCTGATCTAGACTTGTTACAAGATCTGTTCTATTGGCAATATTAGTGGGAAAAGGGCAATAACTCGATCAAAACCAGATGTGAAAAGAAAAAGCATTTGAAAGGCATATCTACATAAAATAAGTAAATTATATACCACATGGCATCCAGTTGTGTGCATGGGTTGCAGAACTAAGCTGGTTAGAAGAAGTGCAAACAGGCAGAAAGATGGACAGATGATTATCATAGGACCCCAAAAATATGACCGTAATGTAAAACAATTAGCTCTTACCCTTGAATACTGATTCATTTGAAAGCACATGGACTGTTTTGAACACAGACTGTGGCACACATGTTTGACGTCGAAGTATTGTGCACTCCTTAAACCCTGGCTTCCAGTCTTTCCTGAACGAGAGAGTTCTTGTATTAACAATGGTAATGAAAAATATAGTATAACAATAATAGAATACCTGTTTCTTTTATTTAACAAGAAAGTACCAAAATGTAACATTAATAACAACCTCAATCTAGCATGTAGACAGGTATATAGTATTAGAAATATGGATAACCACACGGATGCATAAATAATCGCCATTTGAAAAAGGCCTCCTCAACAACATTAAGAACATAACCTATTAAATAATCAGAAAGTCAAACTGTAGTTCAATTATCAAACTTATTTTGTTAAGAAAAATTTACATTATGAACTTAGTGCAATGTTATTTTATGCCAAACAAATACTGTCACATTGTAGAAATCACAGCGATATGACTGAAAAAATGTTAAAGCTATTTTAAAAATCAAAATCTCACACACACACACATACACAAAGACACTTAATTTGTATTGTGTGATCAAACATTGTCCAGAACTGAGAGTATGAGTTGGGCCTATCTGACTAATGTATCTTTTTTTGTGAACAACATATTACATAGCTAATTTCTGCCTATGATTTGAGATTATATTTTAAGATCATTATTACATGGAAGTAAACATGTTTATAGATGCTGAGTTCAAGGTCTATTATTTTCTAGAAATTAAGAATGTTCTGGAAACAATTTATTTACTAATTTGATGGGAAAATGTCCCTCATCCTGGTCCTGTTACTGTGTCTTATCTTCTTATATAAATGTTGTATACTTAAGAATTATTCATTCATATCTTAACATCAGTCTTCAGAGGAATCAATTCTAGTTGGGTTTCACGTAATATCTGAGGATGATATTACAGAAGAATAAAAAACATTTGGAATGAACATTCTTGAACTCTATTGCTAGGTCTAAAGGCTCAAAAGCAGGCAATACATTTGAGATAAAGGTGAACTTGCTTAAAAGCTTGAGCATAACTTGTGCCGTTAATAGTACTGTCACCAACTGAAACCATGTAGAGATCAATATAAAATGGAAGTTTGTGTATGTCATTTATCAGGTGGATTCAAGGATTATTGTATAATTTAAATTAAGAGAAATAGTTGTAGGCTGTTTCATTTGATTCAGAGAAACTACACAATGGATTGGTAACAATGCAGTTCAATTATAGACCCACCTTAAGAAACGAACAGATATTTCCAGGTGAGGCGTGATAGATATTTTTCTTTCATAAAGGGATACAGATGTACAGAGAGAACTATATTAGCAAACTAATATATGGTAAGCACTAAAAACATGGTACAAATAGTGATAAATGAAAGAAAGAGTATGACACTCCATAAATCTAATGCCAGTCGTAAGTGTGTTGACTCCACCAACTGATGTCAAAACATTTATAGCTGTGATGACAGGAAAAAACTGGGTTAAGTACTTAGTTATGAACACAACAGCAATAGCAAGAGTTGGACTTTGATCCCGAGTCTACAGTACATACCATTTGGACATATTTTTAAACAATGGCAACAAACAATTTATACAGTTTCAAGCAAAATGCTTACTTTCTGGCATCTCGTTCATCTATTTCAATAAGGCTATCAATATGGAGGGTCTCATAGTCATCTGAAATAAAAAAAATAAGTACCATCTTACTTTTCAATTGTAGCTTGAACTCTGCCCACCATCATTCACATCAGAAAATCTTTCCTAATTTCACTAAACTCTGCCCACCCTCATCCGCATTGGAAAATCTTTCCTAATTTCACTAAACACAAGCTAATCTATGTTGCATAACACTTTGCCATCACTTGGGACTGCTCCATTAATATATATATATATATATATATATATATATATATATATATATATATATATATATATATATGCGCCCATGGGCACTCTAATTACTCAAGGAGTTCACAAGAAAATGATACAAAATTCTAAACTGTATCTATGGGTGACTACTTCACATTAAAATCCCTCTGCTGGATCCCAGGTATATTTACTAGAACAGCCCTCATGCCAAACAGCTGTAATCCCAGCTGCCTGACAATAAGTGTATGCATTTATGCAAGGCAGCAGCTGTAAGCCCAATTAATGGTCATAATAATGAGATAATAAAGTGCTAATTTTATGACTCTATGGTCTTAAACTAATTAACAGAAAAGAGTGAAAATCAACAAGTTTTGTAAAATTCAACAAATAATTTATTTCCCCAGAATACAGTGGTAATTTTAAAAAGAGCTTACAGTATTGTGAATTAAATCCCAAAATAGTTGTAAACGTTCTATCACACAAGTCCAAATGTATAGAGTTCCAATGAATTCTAGTGGTGTTTCAACTAAATTCCAATAATGAATGTGCTAGTGTGCCTGTAGTTTATACTGTGCTAATGTGCCAATGTCCTGGAATGTGGCAATGTGTTAAGTCTTAATGCAGCACAATAATATAATCCAAAAGGTCCTTGAATGAATTCACAATAGTTCCAAAATAATAACTTAGTCCAGGAAGTATTAATGAGCACTTTGTAATTCAAGTGAATAATCAAATAAATAAATCCACCCAAAATAAAAACTATACATAACAAAAGACTCATTCCACTTCAGATGTTAAGGTAAGAGTTAGCAATTTTGAAGTAAACAACATTACTAAAAAAAGTTAAGACACAATAATAGAACTAGCATGTAGGCCAATCTCCAGTCTAAATCATTCTAAATTGCCAACAATACTAGAATTTTCCAAGTGAAAAACAAATGTCCTAGACTCATATTCAAAGAAACATGTTTACTTCTGTTAATGATGATCTGAATATTTAATCTATAATCATAGAGAAATATTAGCTATGTACAGTATTATGTTCCTTAAAAAATAAATGTGACTATTCAGGTAGACCCATAACCTGATTTTGGACAAAGGTCAGTTACAGTTACAAAATACAGAATAATTGAGAAAAGCAAACAAACGATACAAATTAAATATATATATAACACTAAGCAAACTTGATTAACATAGAAGAATTTACCACTAGTAATTATTTTATTTACATTCAATCAAACTATAAAATAAATTGTTTCTTATATCAAGTACATATGGTACCGAAGCACTACACCAGGAGTGAGGGCTCAGTGTTATTTTGTTCTCAAGACAATACAGTGTTTTATTCAGAACTTCCAAATTTAAAGACAAATGGTTACCAACAACTACTGGTAAATATTTTGTGCTACAAAACCAATAATAATAATAATAATAATAATAATAATAATAATAATAATAATAATGTTATTATTTAAATAGGGTAACTTGATTAGTAATAGGGGATTTAACTGATTGTGTGTTGTAGTAATAGGGGGATTTAACTGATTGTGTGTAGTAGTAATAGGGGGATTTAACTGATTGTGTGTAATAGTATGGCAAACAAGTGACAATACAAAATGTTTCCACTTCAAGAGTGCAATATATCCAAGGTAAAGTCTTAATTTGGAAGTAACTCCCAAAAAGTGTATCCTGTTGATTTGAACTATTTTACATTAGACTGATACAAATTTATTCTCAAGATGAAGGCCTAATTAATATATACGGTCTCTTGCTCATTATTTGTACTCATCCATGATCTAGATGCTAATAAACACAACACATCACAAAATTAAATTAATGAGACTTGAAGAGTGGTAAGAAAACAAACTGATTAGATCCATGATGTAGATGCTAATAAACACATCACAAAATTAAATTAATGACTTGAATAGTGATAAGAAACCCAATTGACTGGATCCATGATCTAGATGCTAATAAACACAACATATCACAAAATTAATTTAATATGACTTGAAGAGTGGCAAGAAAACAAACTGATTAGATCCATGATCTAGGTGCTAATAAACACAACACATCACAAAATTAAATTAATGAGACTTGAAGAGTGGTGAGAAACCCAATTGAGTGGATCCATGATCTAGTGTTAATAAACACAACATATCACAAAATTAAATTACTATGACTTGAAGATTGGTAAGAAACCTAATTGATTTGATCCATGATCTAGATGCTAACACAAGATATCACAAGGTTAAATTAATGAGACTTGAAGACTGGTAAGAAACCCCAACTGATTAGATCCATGATCTAGTGCTAATAAACACAACATATCACAAAGTTAAATTAATGAGACTTGAAAAGTTTTTAAAAAAAACAACAATTGAATAGATCCATGATCTAGATGCTAATAAATACAACATATCAAAAATTAAATTAATATGACTTGAAGAGTGGTGAGAAACCCAACTGATTAGATCCATGATCTAGATGCTAATAAATACAACATATCACAAAATTAAATTAATATGACTTGAAGAGTGGTAAGAAACCCAATTGAGTGGATCCATGATCTAGATGCTAATAAATACAACATATCACAAAATTAAATTACTATGACTTGAAGGGTGGTAAGAAACCCAACTGATTGGATCCGTGACCTAAATGCTAATAAATACAACATATCACAAAATTAAACTATTATGACTTGAAGGGTGGTAAGAAACCCAATTGATTGGATCTATGACCTAGATGCTAATAAACACATCACCAAATTAAAGTAATATGACTTGAAGAGTGGTAAGATCCAAGATCACCTCATTAATATACATCAATCTCTCGCATTGCTGAAACAGTTCATGACCTTGATGATCGAAGCATATCATCAAAATTTCATTAAAATCTATCAAAAATATGGCTTCCAGAATGGTAACAAACTCAGCAGCAATCAAATTCAAGATTACATTATTGGTTTTCATAGCTCTCGCTCATTAACAAGCCTGTCAAAGGTCTTGATGATCTAAACCAACATTTAAAGAATGATCAAACTCATATCATGAAATATGCCTTCCAGAGGAGAAACAAAGCTCAACCAATGAGATGCAAGCTCATCTTATTAATTTGCATGGATCTCACTCATTATTTAGTCCACTGGAGACTCCAAAATTGAATCAGAAATATGGACACCGGAATGGTAACAAGCAATTGTTAATAGATCAACAACACATGACGGGATGGACAACACATGACAGACACTGGGCCATGACATTATCTCCCTTGGCATTATGGCCATTTGAGTTAAAAACACAGTCAGCCTCCAGACTCTCATCAATCTATCCATGACTCCTTTCTTTTTCTACACTGCTAGATAGAAATTATCAAACTTGGGAGGTAAGTTGCACAAATGGTAACTAGCTTTAAGAGGTATTTAACTTTTTGATACCTCTTCTGGGGGTTCCTGGGAGGAAATCAAAGGTCAAATAAACGTAAATATTATGTGTCATGATTCTTAATGATTTGTGGAGGTGAGAGAGAAGACAAAATGTAGTCTAAACTCATCCCTGCCTGCTAGCTATTATAATCAGTGTATGAATGTATGTATCCATATAATCATGAAAGTGACTAGATACAAATAAAAATCAATAAGTTCAGGTTTGGAAAATGTGATTACACTAGGACTGCACCAACATCAACCAGTAGGCCCCTAAAAAAGTGTATTCATTTTATTTGTTGTTAGTTTTAATGGCACTTTAATCATTTTACAGAATATAATATATGAAGGCAATGGGAGCAAAGCCTAGTCAAGGTTTCGGATTTGCAGCACAATTAACATGATATCATACAATGTGTCAATCACTTATATTTCAATACAGATCTCGCAATCTCATGCTCTACATGAATAAATGAAATGTAAAAACTGAACTATATTATTTCAATTGTACAATTAGTAAAAGTACTGTGGTATACTAAGTTTCTAAAGGACTGGTGTTCTATCAACTTCCATGGTATATAAAGTTTCTGAAAATCATATCTAACATCCCTGGCTATCAAGTGTTCAAGCAACTATAGTATATGAAGTTTCTTAAGGCCTGGCATTCTACCAACTTTACAGTATATCAAGTTTCTGAAGAGATGTGTTCTAACAGCTATGGTATATGAAGTTTCTGAAGGGTTTGTGTTTAATAACTTCTGTGGTATATCAAGTTTTCTGATGGGCTCTTGTTAATACTAGGATGTGCAGGAGCTGAAGGAAACAGAAAACCTGAAGAAAAAAACAACTCTGGATAAGCATCAGGTAAACTTTCTTGTGCTGATATTGTAACTGAATGCAGACCGATGAGGTACAAATCAAGTGTGTTATAACAATAAGCTGACAAAGGCTCAGCTCACCAAACCTCATCTGTTGTTAATAATGGTTAGACAATGCCTAGTTATCATACTGGACTATCACAATGTCTGTACAGAAGTATTTTAAACGGATCCTGAAATGTACCCACAAAAAGGAAACTACAGAGCAGGGATTCAAAATATGTTCTCCTGTCATAAAACACACCTTGCAAGGATGAACAAACGCTCTACTTTGTACAGAACTCTGGTCAAAATGTTTCAATCACAAAGGGTTTTATTTTCAACTTAACTCATCAAGTTTATTAGCTAGCTGTAAACTTGCTTCTGAGACTTACCTGTTCCAATATTCCATTCAAAAGTGAAACTTGTCTGGTACAACTTAACCAAAAGCCTGCTGTAAGATAAAATTTAAAAGTGTAAGTGCATTCATATGCTGTAGCAATATCAAACACACATGGCTCCTTAAAGAGTAATCTCTAAAAATCACAACTGATAATTTATCTGGTGTTAAAGTGCACTAAAACATGCCTGACATGTCAAATCTCTACAACATAAAGTTGGTGGGTGGTGTGGTAAAACTAATTTTAATAATGTAATAATTAACAGTCTCTACTGTCTTGCTTGCCTTTTCTAGGACAGAATAACCACTGACCTCATTAGAACATTCCATCCTCCCTTTCTGTTCTAAACTTTCTACAATGTTCTATCTATGGGAAGACAGCTTTTAGTAATGTGGATGACAGTAATTATGTCCTAGAAAAGGCAAGCAAGGAAATAGTGACTGGTAACGTATTACTGCTATTAAAACAAATCTTTGTTATGCTGAGAAGTTTAATTTTTCCATTGTGAACATTCCTTATGTTGTTTAAGGGCGCTCTCCACATATATACAGGTCATTTAAAGGATTTACACTCATGATCTGAATATTTGCCAAGCTAGTCATAATTTAGGTGTAATGGAATTGAGTTTAAAGGAATGCGCTTGAAACAAAATAGTTGCAGGTTGGTGTACATGCAATATTTCTGTACTTTTCCTCCCCATATACATTTTACTCACACAACCTGGGGGCCCCGAGTGGCCAAGTGGTCCAAAGCGCTCTCCGTTACCGATCACTGCCATCTCACCTCTGTCTGCGTGGTTTCGAGTCTCGGATTCAGCCAATGTGGGTATGTGAGAAAGCTTGCCAGTAACTTCTCGTGGGTCAGTGGTTCTTTCCAGGGTTTTCCCAGGTTCTTCCTCCACCATTAATACTGGCTGCCATGTATAGCCTATCGTGTGCTGAAAAATGGCATTAAACCCTACAACAACAACAACTACTCACACAACTTCAGACCATCTAGTCCTAAACTGCTATAAGCTATGGTAAACATGTGCACATGCCAAATCTAAATAAACATACTTTAACCACAGATGTTCCTCATTTTCACTGAAAATCAGTAATCATGTCCAGCTTATCAATCACTGTGGTGAAACAGTGTAATAGGTGATATGAGACAAGTCTTCTGGACCCAACTTATCAATCACTGTAGTGAAACAATGTAACAGGTGATACGAGACAACTCTTCTGGCCCCAACTTATCAATCACTGTGGTGAAACAGTGTAACAGGTGATATGAGACAACTCTTCTGGCCCCAAATTATCAATCACTGTGGTGAAACAGTGTAACAGGTGATATGAGACAACTCTTCTGGCCCCAACTTATCAGTCACTGTGGTGAAACAGTGTAACAGATGGTCTCACCAAAGGCAGTAACTGATGTATGTACAGAAAGTAACTTCCAGCTGGGAATTTCTCAGGAATTTCTGGTGTGTGCTATTGTTTGTTGCACCACTGACACAGAAATGTTACAATTTCAGTCAAAGTCATAACTTGCTGATTGAGTCAACCAGAAAAAAGGGTGTGACTGGGCCAGCAGGGCCACCTAAAAAGGGTGTGACTGGGCCAGCAAGGCCACCTGAAAAGGGTGTGACTGGGCCAGCAGGACCACCTGAAAAGGGTGTGACTGGGCCAGCAGGGCCACCTGAAAAGGGTGTGACTGGGCCAGCAGGGCCACCTGAAAAGGGTGCATGTAAAGGCAGCCAAGAAAAATAAAATCCACCGATGACATGATATACTTGAAGAGAGTGATGAAAGTAGAGGATGATCTTTGTGAATGTCCATGATCTGAAGTTGAGAATGAATAGGAGTGCAAGAAATCAGTATATTGTTCCTTGGAAGCCAAATTGAAGAAACCTGCATGAAGCTGGGAAGATACAGACATAAAAATATGTGTCAGTTAGATCTAAACTGATTGCAAATTAATCCACCTTAATTACAGGAAGCATGACTGCCCATGCAGTTTTCACTCTGAACTTTGATGAATGTCCTCGTTCATCTGGCAGTGTTCTATGACGAGCCTGAGTTTTCAGTTAACTTTTTGGCTAAATGAGAAAATGCCTGGAGAAAAAACCAATGAGCTCAGCTTGTTATCTCTCTTCACTGCCCTCTATTGAGTAATGACAATATCTCTCAACACTGCCCAGTTACTGAGTAATGACAATATATCTCTATACCGCCCATCTACTGAGTAATAACAATATCTCTCAACACTGCCCATCTATTGAGTAATGACAATATATCTCTACACTGCCCATCTACTGAGTAATGACAATATCTCTCAACACTGCCCATCTACTGAGTAATAACAGTATATCTCTACACTGCCCATCTACTGAGTAATGACAATATATCTCAACACTGCCCATCTACTGAGTAATGACAATATATCTCTACACCACCCATCTACTGAGTAATGACAATATCTCTCAACACTGCCCGTCTACTGAGTAATGACAATATATCTCTACACTGCCCATCTACTGAGTAATGACAATATCTCTCGACATTGCCCATCTACTGAGTAATGACAATATATCTCTACACTGCCCATCTACTGAGTAATGACAATATCTCTCAACACTGCCCATCTACTGAGTACTGACAATATCCCTCTACACTGCCCATCTACTGAGTAATGACAATATCTCTCAACACTGCCCATCTACTGAGTACTGACAATATCCCTCTACACTGCCCATCTATTGAGTAATGACAATATCTCTCTACACTATCTATCTGCTGAGAAATGACAATATATCTCTACACTATCTATCTGCTTAGAAATGACAATATATCTCTACACTATCTATCTGCTTAGAAATGACAATATATCTCTACACTATCTATCTGCTTAGAAATGACAATACCTCCTGCAAAATTTCTGTCTGCTCCAGATCTAATGGCATGTCCATATTGGAAAAGGAAGATGAAGAGGAGGGGGATGCATGAACAAAATTTGAAGCCCATCCGAAATAAGTTGGATTGCAAATGAATTTTTTGGAAACTGGTCATTTGAAGACTTCTACAAATGAAGAAGTCTGGTGCCAATTAGGTGGGCTGCCTGTACATAGTCAGAGTGGCAAGCCAGCAAAGATCATTGGTAGGGGATCAAATCAAGCAATATCAGACCTGCCAACCCTGATGAGTCCATCTCAGTAAGGCAGTTGATTTTTTTCTCTGTAAGACTGACCAGTTTTCAGTAAGATATAACAATATAACAATAAATGCTACTTTAAAGCTGGAAAACATAATTAAAAGTTTGATGCATCAACTGTAAACATTTTGTTCAACTGAAAAGTTTGTAAAGTATGCATAGACTTTATTTACAACTAGTACAGTTGTACAAACTTTATTCTAAACCCTATGCAGCTCAGTGGCTTGTTGCTATCTCTCAACTTGACATGATTCTTGGAGGATTCATGGTACTAATTCAGTTCCCATAGTAAACCTATGCAAACACCATGATATTAAAAATTCAATAACTTAAAATTTCTGAGTGCTCATGATCAAACCGACATTTATCAGTATAGATGAGATCTGGATGTCTGGATGTCAGCTTCTATGTAGAGGAAAGGACATGAGTGACAGCATTTTCTGGACCTGCATGTGTTTGAAACATGTGCTTTTAATTCTGCACCAATGAGTCAGGTGCTAATTTTAGTAATGAGTGTTCCGAACTCAAGAATGTTAAAGGACTGAAATTCCATCAATAAAATATTGTCTCTATTTTCACTTATAACTAGGATAAGCTCTCAAAAGGTTCTTTAACCTAAAACATAATGTACATTATTAAACAATCCTGGCCAGCTAAAGCCATATATACTCTATTTTATGTTCACCCATTTCCAGGCTGGTTCCCATTTTCCCACACAATTAGTACCATGTGTCCTGGAAATTATTTTCCATTTCACATAATGTCAGCAATCATATCTCCCATCATGAGACATACTCAAGTTGGTACGTGATGTCCAATAAATGTAATTGTGTCTTTTCCAGCTTTTATTCGCAAGAATCTGAATACTCCTTTTTATTCTTCTGTGTTGATTATTAACACTTTTCTAGAAGCTTATTTTCCCTTCGTCTTAAACATGCATCGCTTTCTGGATGCCACTATTAAAAATTCTATCATCAACAGTTTGATGATGCAGATGCTTTGCATGAACAAATAGGTGCAGTTTAAAGTATCTGGGGTGCTGCTGTCAAGTTAGTCTGGTTCCCTGACTAATTTCATTAATTCTAAGATGAAACACGGATCCAAAAAAAACATGAAAGAATTTTCTTATTTTCTGGCAATGATCATTTTTCTGTAGTTTTTGCTTACATGCCTGAAGTCCATAATTTAAGGGTAATTTTTGTAAAACTTATGACAGAATCCTAAGAGCTGGCAGGTCTGCAATATTGCATCATATATCCATAATTGAATTGTATCCCATACCCTTTATTAAACTGCCTATGGAAATGAGGGGCCTGTTGCTACCTGAAAGTTGACTGAGGTCAAACTGTTGCTCCTCTCTACTGGCCAATGATAGTCTCTCTGTTGCAACTGGTCTGATTTGATTTCAAAAACCAGTCGGGGCATCAGGGCAAGGTCAAGTGGCAGTTTTTGTAACTCTTGCTTCTGTACCTTTTTTATTCTGCCACTGAAAGTATTGGCATAACCATGGAATAACATGGCCTCAGAGAAGATGAGCAGACACAGGTGTCTCATCTCACCAGATCCAAATTTGCTTAGTCATGGTGTCTGCCGCTGAATGGTGACTGGCCCTGTTCATGACCTTGGCAATATGGGTCCAAGTGAAGCACCATATTTTGCATAGTTTGTTGGTAGCATGGAAACTTTCCAATTCACCTAATGAAACACTGGGATTGTAATGTTAACTGCCACAATTGTTATATACAAGGTCAGTAGCTCAATACTATATACAAGGTCAGTAGCTCAATACTATATACAAGGTCAGTAGCTCAATACTATATACCAGGTCAGTAGCTCAATACTATATACCAGGTCAGTAGCTCAATACTATATACCAGGTCAGTAGCTCAATACTATATACCAGATCAGTAGCTCAATACTATATACAAGGACAGTAGCTCAATACTATATACAAGGACAGTAGCTCAACACTATATACAAGGTCAGTAGCTCAATACTATATACAAGGACAGTAGCTCAATACTATATACAAGGACAGTAGCTCAATACTATATACAAGGACAGTAGCTCAATACTATATACAAGGACAGTAGCTCAATACTATATACAAGGACAGTAGCTCAATACTATATACAAGGTCAGTAGCTCAATACTATATACAAGGTCAGTAGCTCAATACTATATACCAGATCAGTAGCTCAATACTATATACCAGGTCAGTAGCTCAATACTATATACAAGGTCAGTAGCTCAATACTATATACCAGGTCAGTAGCTCAATACTATATACCAGATCAGTAGCTCAATACTATATACAAGGACAGTAGCTCAATACTATATACAAGGTCAGTAGCTCAATACTATATACAAGGACAGTAGCTCAATACTATATACAAGGACAGTAGCTCAATACTATATACAAGGTCAGTAGCTCAATACTATATACAAGGACAGTAGCTCAATACTATATACAAGGACAGTAGCTCAATACTATATACAAGGACAGTAGCTCAATACTATATACAAGGTCAGTAGCTCAATACTATATACAAGGACAGTAGCTCAATACTATATACAAGGACAGTAGCTCAATACTACATACAAAGACAGTAGCTCAATACTATATACAAGGTCAGTAGCTCAATACTATATACAAGGTCAGCAGCTCAATACTATATACAAGGTCAGTAGCTCAATACTATATACAAGGACAGTAGCTCAATACTATATACAAGGACAGTAGCTCAATACTATATACAAGGACAGTAGCTCAATACTATATACAAGGACAGTAGCTCAATACTATATACAAGGACAGTAGATCAATACTATATACAAGGACAGTAGCTCAATACTATGTACACGAACAGTAGCTCAATTCTATAGGTCTCCGAGTGCATGCATTACTAGTGTGTCAAGAACAATACTGTAAACTAGCTTCTGGAAAAGAAACCATTTTGCTTACTCAGATCCCTGATCTTATCAGACAGATGATCAGATTTCTTTATCTTTGTTGACTGCAGCAGAAGATGGAAAGACAGGTGTTCACCTTTATCTTTCGAGCTGACAGAAGTCTTCACCTTACAGGCTTGGCTCATAGTGGCAGAGGGTGCTAAAAAATTAGCAAATCACAGTAAATTTCCTCAGAAGCCACTTGAAAGCAGAATTCCATTAATAACTGACTTACCTGTTGAATAAGCAGCCAGGAAAGTTTCACGGCTTGTCCGTCTAGTATGGACAGCTGATGAAAATGCTGGAAGAGCAAGTGGATGGTCAACTCGGTGCTCACCTAATGGTCAGTATGCAACTTGCTAAACAGTTGGCTTCGGAACTGCCTGGATGGAATGTACAGCAAAATGGACAGATGTACTAAACAAATCTCTTCATGCCTCCATATACCATAGAATGGCACAGCTGGTATGCACCACAGCTTGCCATATATATGAATCCAGCTGGAATGCACCATAGCTTGCCATACTTATGAAACCAGCTGGTATGCACCACAGCTTGCCATACTTATGAATCCAGCTGGTATGCACCACAGCTTGCCATACTTATGAATCCAGCTGGTATGCAGCACAACTTGCCTTATTTATGAATCCAGCTGGTATGCAGCACAGCTTGCATACTTATGAATCCAGCTGGTATGCAGTACAGCTTGCCTTACTTATGAATCCAGCTGGTATGCAGCACAGCTTGCCATACTTATGAATCCAGGTGGTATGCAGCACAGCTTGCCATACTTATGAATCTAGCTGGTATGCAGCACAGCTTGCCATACTTATGAATCCAGCTGGTATGCAGCACAGCTTGCCATACTTATGAATCTAGCTGGTATGCAGCACAGCTTGCCATACTTATGAATCCAGCTGGTATGCAGCACAGCTTGTCATACTTATGAATCCAGCTGGTATGCAACACAGCTTGCCTTACTTATGAATCCAGCTGGTATGCACCACAGCTTGTCATACTTATGATTCCAGCTGGTATGCAGCACAGACTGCCATACTTATGAATCTCTGACAACTAGTCAAAACATTGGCAACTAGTGTGGTGGCATGTAGATTGGTGCCTACAGCATGAAATGATGGCAGTAATAACTATCTGAAAAATACCCCATCTACCTGGACTTATAGGCCTGAAGGCAATGCTCAGACATGTTGGAAGGGGTGAGTGCATAGGTGACTTGGACTGCTGAGAAAAGCAGGCTCACCCGTCAACTACAAGCCATTATTGGAGACTTGCATGGGTTGTCAGGACAAAAATTTGCCCCAAGGTCAGCAAGTGTGTCATTGCTTCTAGCACCAGTCAATACATCTGCAATTCCTGAAGCATCTGGGAAGGATGTGGGGACGGCACCTCAGCAATCCTTTGTTTACTCCAGTTGACCAAATGTAATAGTCACTGTAGGCATAATATAAATCGGGGGTGGGTTGGAGACATGATTATGTCTTATGCTACATTGACAAATCATGGTGTCATCTGGTGAAGGCTCTTTATGTGTTTCTACAAAACTGTGGTTCAAATAAAGCTCATCCATGTTATCAATGGCCTTAAACTTCTTGCCTTGGGATATTTCATTGCCATTTTACAACTGAAATGATAATAATGACAAAGATTCCTGGACATGTTTACATACAACAGCAGGAGTGATCTGGATTAGGTTTGTGGTATTAGCCTCAACACCCATCCACTGCTAAAACAACATTTGGATAGGAAATTTCAAATTGTTAAGGCTGATCTTGGCAACAAACTCAAAACAGCATGACAACCTGGTTTTGGGTTGCAGCCCATAGGTTAAGAACTACTGACACACAACACTTACAAAGACATGTTACATAAACAAGTGAAAAAGCAGTGTGTACAAATAAACAACCAACAATGAGCACCAACAATGGCATGTTGAAGCACAAGGTCAGAATAGTGACATCAACAAATGTGAAATGATTCACCAAAATTATTTATCAACAATTTAAAATATCACTGTAACATGTAATAACATGTACCTTTATATTTTAATTCAGATGTAATTACCATGCAGTGCAGGAAAGACATCTGGGGGGCTATTTTTAGTACATTACTTTGCTGTTTAAGAATATAACTAGAAATGGAATGGGGTGGAGGAGGGAAGAGGGAGGACTTAAAAGATTCCTTGATTACAATATGCAAGTGAGCTATTCTTTTTAAAGTAACTGAATAGTCTAATAAGGTCAAACTTCTTAAACATTTGCACAGTTTGTCAGTGTCTCTAGACATCTCTATTACAAGCATTACATTCAGGGCCCCTGGTGGCCGAGTGGTCTAAAACGCTTTCCTTTACCAATCACTGCCATTTCACCACATGGATTCGAGTCTCAAGCTCAGTCATTGTGAGCAAGTATGAAAGCTGCCAGTAGCTTTCCATGGTGTGGTTGTTCTTGCCAGGTTCATCCTCCACAATCTATACTGCCTGCAATATAAAGTCTATCTTGCACTGAGAAAGGGCATTAGACTCCAAAAAAACAACAAAAACAAAACAGTACATTCTTACCTTCTCCTAGCTTTTTTAATCTGGCTGATATCTTCTCGGGCATGGACCAGAGTATAGACTTGCCCTAACACAAATCCTCTGTCAGAACACACCTGCACAGTATTTAAACAGAGAAAACTGAATGTACACAAATGAAATAAATCCACTGGACCAAAAGTTTACTTCCTTATCTAACATAAATGAGACAGTCTAAAAATAACAACTGCCGTCTTAGGACCAAAGTAGATTACATTATTAATTCTGCCAGACTTAATCTGACAAAACGGTCACAAAACTTACAAGGCCTGGGCCTGAATGTTGGGCCCACAATTGAAATGTTGCTGTAAAATGAATAGCCTTCACCCCAAAGTCAAAAGGTTAGGCAACCATGGTGCAAACTGAAATGTCTAAGCTTTATAATAACTCAGCAGTAGTATTAATGAAACCCATCAAAGGTTTAAGGAATATAAACAAATAAATAATAATCTTAAACTAAAACAGTTCACATATTGCATACGTACTTACTTAAAAGTCAATGTTAGTTACTGTGAATTATAGTCATGCTTAGTAGGGACTGTCTTATAAGTGTGATAAACAGAACCTTTTATAAATCTAGGGGTAATGTTGGAAGCACTGGATGTTTGCAAAAATACTGTAAATTCAAATATTTTATATTGTCATGACTCCATTCCTGTTCAGAAACACATATATGGTGTGCACTGTGTTTATCAGATTAGAACAGAGTTATGCAACTTTCTGTAAATGTTTGACCTTAATCCCTCAGCTTGTAAAGGCAGCACCCTCTTTATTTTCCCCTCATGACAACCCTTTGATTGAGCCATGAGACTGATACTAACTCAGTGAGAAGAAAGCGTAGTTATTCTAACTCCCTGTGATCTTGCTGCACAACTGACAGGCTTTGAGTTGCATCCTTTAATAGATTTCACAATGATGTAAGGTTTCAAAATATTATAAGACAATGAGGATAGATTCTTGGACTTTGTACCAGATGACATTGTATAATGATATTTACAGGATACTGTGAGTCACAAAAACATGGACTTAGCTTTCATGGTTTATTTTTAAGAACATATTAAGAAATATTGTGAATCAGATCATTCTTAACTAATATTATGCATGTGACCTAAAAATGAATTCATGTATTATTTTATAAATGGATTAAAATTGTCAACCATTATGGATTTTAATGGATTTCATTATACTAGGATAGTTAAAATTCAAAGTTGTCGCTTTATTTCAAACATGTTCCACTCAAAAATATAACTGCATTTTTCATCCATCCATTCAGTTTGGCTTGTTTAATTTTCCAAAATTCAACTCTTACTCAATGATAACAAGTCAAAACTTCAGAGGGACCTAAGATGCAAATTACACACCAAATTATAGAAGGGTCAAGAAATTGGCTTTTTATAGCCCTAAAAAGAGGGCGAGTCAACTTACAGTCAAGTGGACTTATAATCGAGTATATATGGTATATATGACTGTGACCGTGACCCCAAGGTAAAAGAGGCAAGTGAGCATGTCGCAAAATAAACTTTATTAGCTTCAGGGTAATTTATTCCATGAATGAACAAAGGTCATCGAAGGGAGTATGAAAAATGGGTGAAAGAAAATACTTAACCTAAATCTTAATGCAAAATTTCTCTGACTGCAATCTTGGCCCCAAGGAAAAAGAAATCAAATGTTTTAGTAAAATATGTTTCTCTTATCATGCATATTTAATTTGTATTATTTGTTGGCTTTTCTTAATGATTATATTGCATTCTGACAAGGACATTTTGGACTATATTATTGTGATATATAAAAAGACTTAAGACATCAACACATTCCAGGCCATTGGTACATTAGCATGTAAGAGACTACAGGCACATCAACACATTCAACAGCAGAATTTATTTGGAATATCACTCAAATTCAATTGGAACTTTACACATTTCACATTTCGACTTGTGACAGAACTTCTAGGACTACTTGGGATTTAATTCACAATACTTTAAATTTTCACTTTGTATTCATGGGAAATAAATTATTTAAGTTTACAAAACTTGTTGGTTTTCACTCCTTTCTGTTATTTAGTTTAAGACCATAGAGTCATAACACTCTGATAATACTTACCTAATCACATTACATTAGGATAACTTTATGTTACCTCCTATTCCAGCCCTCCCAGAAACACTAAAAACATCTAACACACACACACACACACACACACACACACACACACACACACACACAGGGAAACAACTTTTACAGGTTAACTCCCCTTTCTACCTGCTAGGTGGCTACTGTTCTACACGGTTTAAACCAATTTTTACAAAAGTGAAACCTTAAAGGATGCTTTCATTGTCAGGAAGGGTGGGAGGGATTATTTGTAATGTGAAAAGGTAAGTATTATATGAGAAATATAATTTACTAAAGAATTTGCTTTCTATATCAAATACATTACCTGGTTACATTACATTAGAATAGAGGTTCCCAAACCACAGCCCGCGGGCAACTTGTGGCCTGTCAGCTCTCAGAAAGTGGCCCGTGAGGCCTCTATATTTACTATAATGTATTTAATAATTTCAAAAATTTATTATGTTCAAATAAATAAATAATAACTAGACGAAAGTTGCAATAATGTGCGATCAACAGTATTCTAGAGTCTAGAATGTTATTTCTAACTCTAAGAAGTCTGTCATTTTGGTCGAGCACTCGGAGCTCCATCGACGTTCGATAAGTCACTCTGCAAGTGGTTGCTGTGCTCGGATATAATTATCGAATGCACCCGTTGAGTTAGCGAATGAAACGCTTGGAAATTCCCTTTTCCCAGCCTTGTTGACCAATCAGAGTGCGCAAGACGCCATGATCTCACCTGTTACAACTGCTTAGTAGTCTGCAGTTTGGTGTTGAAATTAGATTTTTCAAATAAAAATTTACCATTAAAGCCGATAAGCATGAATGTGGCTAACGTAGAATCAAACAATGCTAATAAGCGAAAATGTGAGGACACTGCTTGTTGTGAATTCAATGCAGATTGGACGGATATATTTATGTTTGTGCCTAGTCGTAGTGGTAAACCGGTTTGCTTAATCTGCAGATTTTGTGTTTCTGTTACCAAAAAATACAATCTGGAACGACACTACACGACCACACATTCAGACATAAATGCTCAATATCTGGTTGGTTCGGAGTTAAGAAAAGATTTCATAGCTAAGAAAGAAGGTTCTCTGACCAGTCAACTGTCATTTTTCACCAAGGCTAAAGAACAGAGCAAGAGTGCTGTTGTTGCGTCGAATGAAGTCGCTCTTCTGTTGGCTTGCAAAAAGAAGCTGTTCACCAATGCGGAAGAAATAATAAAGCCTTCGCTTAAAATTGCTGCTAGAATGCTTGGCAATTAAAAGTGTGAGACAAAATTTGATCAGATTCCTTTGTCTAATAATACTATGGCTAGGCGAGTTGAAGAGTTAGCCAGCGATGTTCATTGTCAAGTAGCAACACATGTCAAAAATTGTAAAAAAATTTCATTGGCAATGGACGAATCCACAGACATTTCTGACACAGCTCAGGTCACAGTTTTTGTTTGAGCAATAAACGATAATTTTGAAGTCACTGAAGAACTTCTAGGACTTGAATTGATGCATGCGCCTACCAAAGGAATTGATCTGTTTGAAACTCTGAAGTTGTGTGTAGAGAAAAACAACACAGAATGGACAAAACTGGATAGTGTATGTACCAACGGTGCTCCGGCTTTGATGGGTAAAAAATCTGGATGTCTGGCATTGTTGAAACAGTTTCTTGACCACACTATATTAAAATATCATTGTATCATTCACCAGGAAGCACAGTGTGGAAAGACTTTAAATCTGAAACATATCATGGATGTTGTTCTGAGATGTGTAAACAAAATTTGAAGCAAGGCACTGAACAGGCGTGAGTTCAGACAGTTTCTATCAGACCTGAACAAGGAATACGGTGAGCTACTGATACACTGTGAAGTCAGATGGCTGTCTAAAGGGAAAGTACTATCACGTTTCTGGGCACTGAAAAATAGTGTCTATCTGTTTTTGTCTGAAATAGATGAATTCCCTACAGAACGGGAATGTCTGCAGAATGATGACTGGCTTAATGACCTGGCATTTTTGGTGGACATCACGTCTCATTTAAACTCTTTAAATGCGAGGCTTCAGGGAAAAGACAAACTGTTCACAAATTTGTGCGATGCATTTAAAATGAAACTGCACCTGTTTATCAGACTGCTGACAGAAGGGACTTTTGAGGCATTTCCAACTATGAAGACACTTGTGGTGGAAAAGAAATGTAACCTGTTACAGTACAAGGTTAAAGTGGAAAGTCTTCTGGATATCTTTCAGTCGAGATTTCAAGAGTTCACAACAGAGGAGGATAATGTTGCCCTCTTCATAAATCTGTTCGTATTTCCAGATGCCAAGATCTGCCAATTACAGCAAAACATTCAGCAGGAAGTAATTGATTTGAAATGCAATTCTGCACTGAGATGCAAACTCCTGGAGCTGCCTGCTTCACCCTCAGCTGATCATATGATCTCATTCTGGCGACTATTGCCTGTCGAACAATTTGAACACTTATGTTCATTCGCAGAGAAATATATTTGTCATTTTGGTTCGACTTATAGATGTGAGCAGTCATTTTCCGCAATGAAAATTATAAAAAACAAGCAACGTTCCAGACTCACTGACAGTAACCTAGCTACGCTTATGACTTTGGGCACGACAGCTTTGTGCCCAGACATTGATAAACGGGCATCTGAACTTCAGTAACTGGTTGTGAAGAACAGTTATAATTGTAAATTAATTATATTAATATCGGTTTTCAAAACTGATTTAAAATTGTTAAATGAACATTTGATTTAAAACCGAAAATGACTGTAGTGTAGGACTGACACTGACTGCTTTTAAAGTTTTAGAATTTGGTTGCTGAAAGTTAATAAATTTAAAAATGATATTACACGACTTTTATAATTTTATAACGTTTTGGCCCGCTTAATTACCAAATATAGTAGATATGGCCCTCTACTTGAAAAGCTTGGGAACCACTGCATTAGAAGAATAGGTAAAAGAGGGATTAAATGTTGAGCATCCTACCTCTACCTGTGTCACTGAATAGAAGCAGAAGTGCTCTCGTAAATGGATGAAGTTCTCATATTGTCAGTTTAGCACAAAAAGAGACAATTTGCTTATACGTGTGTGTGGGAGATCCTTGTGGGATTCCACACTTGACAATTGTCTTGCCATCAAAAGTTTTCCACGTGAATCCAGCAAATGTGGAAATTTCATATCTGGGTCTAAGGCTGTACTTTCATCAATGGGGAGTGGTCACTGTTGGTACAGCTATCATTAACCCAATGTGATTCAGGTCTCTCCTTAGTGCAGCCGTGTCCTGTGTATGGAAGCTAGAGAAGGCAGACTGGGCATGCCAGCCAGATGACTCCACTATGTCCCAAAATGAGACATTACCATCAAGGCCAGGCTGATGTAAGTCACTCATATTTCATGAGCTGAAGTCTTCGTAAGTGAACCTGACACTATGAGAGTTCAAAATACACTGATTAAGTAAATCCTTTTATCCAAGTGGCCAGCACTTGTGTGGTGATATTTTGCATTCCTGCCTTTAGCAGTAAGATTAGTCCTTTTATCCAAGTGGCCAGCACTTGTGTGGTGATGTTTTGCATTCCTGCCTTTAGCAGTAAGATTAGTCCTTTACAGTTGATGCAGATACTGTTTGTGCATCTCAGGTGACATCTGACAGTATGTACAGGGTCTTCAGTTTTGCTTCTCTCAGCACACTGATCATGGAGATGGTTGACTAGCAACATGAACCCTTCCTCTGGAAGGAACCAGGTTATGTCATTAGAATAAATGAACCATCAGAACAGAATAGAACTGCATGTAGTTCAGATTTATGGATACTGTATGTAGCTCATTCACTCTGCATGCTGAAATATGTATCATCATAAACTGAAAGCCTCATGTACGATAGTTATTTCAGTTTGTTGAGCCAGATGGTGGTTTAAACTTTGGCCATGTCAAAACCCAGAAGAGATTCCTTTTTGGAATAAAGCAAGTGAGCTTGATAAGGATGTCACAATTGGACCATATGTCAGAAATTACGGCCAAAATCATCTCTTCCATTAAGTGTGAATGTGTCTGAGATCACAGAACTGTATCCCTTGATTGTGAAAGTGACTAACTTCTTGTCTTCAGTGAGAAAAATTAAGATATTTGCCAATAGGGGAATGGGTGCTGAGTGGTGTGACTTCACTGATTGACACCAGTCATGGACAAAACACGATTTCCTCTTGTATGTCCGCAGAGTGGAGGCTACTCAGCCATCCTCTCCACAAATGAAGCTCCAAACTCCTTTTCAATCAGGACATCCCTGAAAGAAGCCAGGTGTGAATTTTTTTTATTAGTGGCAATCTCAACGGCTTGAACGGAGTGGAGGTCACTATGATCTGTTTGGGTGCATCGGTCACAAAATCGAGCAGATTGTTGATCCAGAGTGTTTAATCTTAGGAGGGCACTCAGAGCTACTGCAGTCCATGCCCCTCATTTCTTAACTGTTTTCATGATCAAAGATGATGAAGGGAAGGTGTATGACGCATTACCTCCCAGCTGATTAAAAAAGCATCAAAAGTTGATTCTTCTAGGGATGGAAAAATGAAAAAGAAATGTCAAGCATTGGGTGGCCCAAAAGGGCACAGACCTTATAGAAGGTTATTGGAGGGACAACCAAAGCTGCCAATTTTCCAAAATAAGAACTCAAGAGATCTCCCACTTTCAAACATAAAAAGTCAGGAGATTTTTCTCTCTTGACCTTAGGCTTTAAATGCATCTTTACAATGATAACTGCAGTTATTGTTCAAGATCAGCCATACTTCATTGCTCTTTCCTTATCAGGAAATATTTTTCAGAATAATGCACCAGCATGATTGGCACAGCTCAATTGCAAATTGTGTTCAATAAAGAATGACACGAACAAGCATTCCACTTTAATAATGCTGTTTCTGTTGTTACATTTACGCTCTTACAAAATTTAACAAGAGTGAAGACAACAAGCTTTGTAAAATTTAACAAATAATTTATTACCCTAGAAAAACAAGGAAAAAAGGAGAGAAAAAAACTTACAGTTCTATAAATCAGAACCAAAAATAATCCAAGAATTAAAAAAATATAAATCCTAGCAATAAAAAGTCCTAATATAACAGTTGGAATCCCAATATGTGTTTGCCAATGAGCAATTGTACACATAAAGAAATCTTATGTCTCACATCCATGAACCTGAATCATTTACAGTTCCTGTGCAAGGTTGTCATCTCTGTATTGAAAAGGAATAAACCAAAGCATACAACAAATATATACTGAAATAATGTAAACAATTATTATCAATAATGTAAACAAAATTATCAAAACAAATTAGAAGTGTAACAGTTGATAGCTACAGTGCTTCAAAATTTCTCGATGAAATTGAATTACACTGATCGAAAGCACATGTGATAATAATAAATGGGATGATATTGCAAAAAATGAATAAATACACTGGAATTAAAAAAATGTTTGTACCATGTAAAACAACATTTTGACTTACAATACCACTGAAAATAAAAGGATGATTTGAAATTTAAGCACAAGATTAAATCATAAATGGATTCTATGGCATACATCCTTATAGCGTGACCAGCAAAAATAAAAACTGGTTTACACTGAGTAGAATGGTAGACTCCTAGTGGGTAGAAAGGGTAGTCAACATGCAAGAATTGCTTCCCTTTGTCTAGATAATATATAGACAGATGAATTAATTTGGGTATGAGCTTTGTGATTCACTTTGAATATTTTGAATATGAGCTTTATAATGATTCACTCTATGAGCTTTGTAATGATTCACTTTGAATATGAGCTTTATAATGATTCAGTCTATGAGCTTTGTAATGATTCACTTTGAATATGAGCTTATAATGATTCACTTTGAATATGAGCTTATAATGATTCACTCTATGAACTTTGTAATCATTCACTTTGAATATGAGCTTTATAATGATTCACTTTATGAGCTTTATAATGATTCACTCTGAGCTTTGTAATTATTCACTTTTAATATAAGCTTTATAATGATTTGCTTTAAAAACGAGCTTTATAATGATTCACTCTGAGTATGAGCTTTGTAATGATTCACTTTGAGTATGAGCTTTGTAATGATTCACTTTGAGTATGAACTTTGAAATGATTCATTCTGGGTATGAGCATTATAACAATTCACTCTGAGCATGCACATCATGATTCACTTTGAGTATGAGCTTTATGATGATTCACTTTGAGCATAAGCTTTGCAATTCACTCTGAATGAGCTTTATGATTCATGCTGAGTATAACTTTATAATTCACTCTGAGTATGAGCTTTATGATTCCCTTTAAGTACAAACTTTATGATTTTCACTTTGAGTACAAGTTTTATAATCAGGGATCGTCCTGGGCTTCGCCAATGTCACAAATTGCAATTTTTTTTCCTTATTGGCGACAAAAATATCCCATCTGGCGATTTTTTTGGCGACATACTTTTTGGTTATTTAATTTGTACATACAATCATGGATTTGGACTGAATAAATTTTTTAAAGCCAGAACGAAAGGAAGCCATAAACTTGACTAAGCAATGCATTGGAATCAATCTGTTACACAAACGATCCTTTGTTCTTATTGACAACCCTATCTTTACAGTGCATTGTTACATCATAATCTGCTTATGCTGACATCTGGGCTGAGTACTGTATGCTGCGATACAGTCAATCATGCTACCGCACTATACCTACAACTGACCGACTTCTGAAGACGCGAATAGAACAGATACAATTAATTGTATGGCTAATCCTTCTGTTTTGTTTTTTTATACATATACCAATACAATAGTTTTGCTGAACCTTCATAGAAAACTGATAACCTTTGAAGTACCAACTACTGTGTATAAATACAAAGCAAATGGAAAAAATCTCAATCACAATTACATCTGTCGCCAGTGCAGAATTTTACTCATTGATCTTTTCCTTTTGCCATCAGTCCCGTGTTACGGCTGCAGAGACTTAAACTCCGCAACAAGAAATAGCAAAAAAAAAAAAAACAGTTTTGCATAATTAATAATAATTATTTATTTCTCAAAATACAGGAGTGAAAGAATCCCTAAATTGGGTGTGAATTTACGCTTATATATACGGTCCAATATTGCCAGGTGTTGACTCGTGTAAGTTTCATTCATGGGAATGGAGATCCTATTTTTCTTGTCGAGAAAATTTATACAGCATTCAGTGACCATTCTTGGGAGTTAGGAAGCAATTCGCTACAAGCTTTGTGAAGCTAGCCATAAAAGGGGGGGGGGCTGCTGAGAGACTACTGGTGTCACCTGTCAGCACTGAGGACTGTGAACGTGGATTCAGTAAGATGAACCTCATAAAAACTGACATCAGAAATAAGCTCTGCATCTCATCTCTCGAGAATTTAATGAGAATCAGCATGTACAGATGTGAAAAATTAGACTTTGAAACTGCATTCAACAAGTGGGCAGCCCTGAAATCGCGACGGATCTTCATGTAACACTTTGTAACATTTTGTTAATGCTTGTTGTAATTAAAGTATTAACTAATCCATCTTTTGTAATTTTCATTGCCTGTTACATTAATAGACTAAATTAACACTTGGAAAAATGTACACTACTTTTTTTGGCGACACTTTTTGAAAATTGGCGACAAAATATTGAGGTTGGCGATTATTTTGGCGACAGCTTTTTAAAAGCCAGGACCATCCCTGATAATGATTTGCTTCGAGTGAACTTTATAATTATTCACTTTATAATGATTCACTCTAAGTATGAGCTGCATGATTCACTTTGAGTTCGAGCTTTAGGGTCATTCACTTGAAGTATGAGCTTTGTGATTCTCTTTGAACAAGCTTCATGATTCACTCTGAGTATGAGCTTTATAATTCACTTTGAGTATCAGTTTTATAATGATTCACTTTGATTATTAGCTTTATGATTCACTTTGAGAATGAGATTTATAATGATTCACTTTGAGTGTGAGCTTTATAATGATTTGCTCTGAGTAAGCTTTATAATGATTCACTTTGAGTGTGAGCTTTATAAGGATTCACTTTAAGTATGAGCTTTATAATGATTCACTTTGAGTATGAGTGTTGATTCATTTTGAGTATGAGCTTTATAATGATTCACTTTTGAGTATGAGCTTTATAATGATTCACTCTGAGTATGAGCTTTATAATGATTTACTTTGGGTATGAGCTTTGATTCACTTTGAGTATGAACTTTATCATTAACTTTTAGTATGAACTTTGTGATTCATTCTGAATATGAACTTTGTGATTGAGTATGAGCTTCATAATGATTCACTCTGAGTATGAGCTTTATGATTCACTTTGAGTATGAGCTTTATAATGATTCATTTTGAGTACGAGCTTTACGATTCACTTTGAGTATGAGCTTTATAATGATTCACTTTGAGTATAAGCTTAATGATTCACTTTGAGTATAAGCTTAATGATTCACTTTGAGTTTGAGCTTTATGATTCATTTTGAGTATTTGAGTTTTATAATGATTCACTTTTAGTATGTGCTTCATAATAGTTCATACCAAAATGATCAAAATCTCTCATAGGCTTAATGAAATATATAAAAATGAAAAGCTTTAACCAAAACCATAAACTGGCGATGACAATGATCCTGGCACTGAAAAACTGAATGCTATGTGATCATGTCTCACTTCCCACTAATGTGGGCTCAAGAAAATTACTTAATTTTAAAAATTGAGTTATATCCTTTGTACTTACATCTAATACTTGAAGATCGTAATTTATAAAGTCAACATAACGGTGGCCCCATTCAGCAGTTTTCTTGATTGCGTTCTCCATGTAAATCTCCACATCAAACGTCCATTGTTTTATGTTTATCTTATCCTGCAATAAAATAATAATTAATATACCAACACTGCATAATGTCGTCAATATAGTTTCATACTTGTTCAATAAAAATTCAAAACAAGTTTCTTGATTATGCACATAAAATGCAAGCTAAAATCTTGGGTAGACACCTATGTATTTGGATTATTGAAAATTTGAATAAGCAATTTGTTAACTTATAAATTTGTAAATAAACTGTAATTAATTTTGTACTACAGTATATGAATCTCAAATTATGAAGTCCTTAAAACTGGAAATAGCTATTCACTAGTTTTATGCATCTTTTTGATGGACAGTAAGTTACTGAATTTTTGTCTGGGTTAAAAGAATCGGTAGGATAGTAAGTTATTCAATGTTTGTCTCAGTTAATGGAATTGGAAGGATAGTAAGTTATTCAATTTTTGTCTCGGTTAATGGAATCGGTAGGATAGTAAGTTATTCAATTTTTGTCTGGGTTAATGGAATCGGTAGGTTAGTAAGTTATTCAATGTTTGTCTTGGTTAATGGAATTGGTAGGATAGTAAGTTATTCAATTTTTGTCTGGGTTAATGGAATCGTAGGATCATCCATATTCAATGTTTTTATGGCAGCTTTTGTGCATATTCCTTCCAGTACCAAGAAAAAATAGGCAAAGAAGACATCCAAAGGTATTTCTGTTTGCTTTACAAATACACAATGAAAAAAGCAAAATGTAACAGTGCTCAATGAGAAAAAAAGGCTTCTTATTAAAAAAAATTTTATTTTCGATGAGAAAATAGAGGTGTACTTGGATATTAAAGCAGGGCAGTTTCCCCTCTAAAAATAGATCATATCCCTGAAAATAATATTCATGTTTAATTATGATTCAACATTTATATATAAATTCTTGTTGACCTGTTTTTTGAAACATTTTCAAAGAAGCATAATTTACAAATTCACTAACCTGCCCTACACGGTATGACATTAATAATGTTGGGAAAGAAGAAATGATTGTTGTGACGCATAAGGATGACAGAATATTACATGAATCATGCAAAATTTCACTTAGTCGTGGCAGCATCTCTGAGGAGTACCAATATAACTGTCATGATGGCCACTGTATTGGCCATTACAGACATCCCAGTGGCACCATTTTTGCTCAGGACCAACTAGGCATCCCAAGAAGTCTTCTTTTGAAATCCCATGTCAATATCACCTTCCACAAAGGAGGAATAGTGATAACAAGATTTTCAGTTGGATGCCATGATGGCCATGCTGGATATCACATCAGGACCATTGTCATTTGGGACCAATTAAACATCATAAGAAGTCTTCTTTTGAAACCTCATGTCAATATCACCTTCCACAAGATTTTCAGATGGATGCCATGATGGCCATGCTGGATATCAGGTCAGGACCATTGTCATTTGGGACCAATTAGACATCATAAGAAGTCTTTCGGTGAACCCCATGTTGATATGACCATCAATTCAGGAGGAGTAGTGATAACAAGATTTTCAAGATGGCCACTGTGGTGGCCATATCGGATGTCTCAGCAGTACCATTTACATTAAGGACCAACTAGATCATGGGCTGAATGTGTGTAAAGTTTAAAGGCAATCATCCAAGTAGTTTAGGATTGATAGTGATAGCAAACTTCTGTTATAGGATGGATGGACTATGGACAACAGAAAATGGACAACAAACCATAAGTTCTTCTGGTATAGGAACAGCAGAGCTTAACACCCATGCTGATATCTTTTATGTATATTTAGTCTGTGTTGTCTGTTGGCTTTTCCTAATGATTACTGTACATGTTATTTATATCTGTATTTTGTACCTGACATTGTCCAAAATCAAGTTAATAGTGTACTCAGCCAGTGACATTGATTTTATAAACATAATACATAGCTAATACTTCTCTTTGACAATAGATTAAATATTCAGATCATTATTAATAGTAAACATGTTTACTTTGAGTTAAAGATACAGTTATGATTCTGACCTAAGAAAACTTCAGAATGAAATTTCCTATTTAGCTGCTAGAGTATGCACAAAAATGGCAATTGTTACCTAGGTCAAATAAAGGGGTAAATAATCTTGTTTACATTTGAATTATTCATTCTTGCCATAACATGTAAAGTAGAATCAGTCTTATTGTTATGTTCAGTTTTTAATTTGGTTGAATTTATATAATCAAATTATTATTCACTGAAATTACAAAGTGTCCAATAACATTCTTGGACTAAAACATTTATTTGGAATTATAATGAATTCTGATAAGGAGATTTTGGATTATATTATTGTAATACATCAAAAGACTTAACACATCTTCACACTCCTGGCCAATGGCACATTAGCATGTTAAAGACTAAAGGCACACCAACACATTCAATAATGGAATTTATATGGAAACCATTAGGATTCAGTTTGAACTCTATACATTTGTGATAGAACTTTTAGGACTATTGGGATTTCACAATAATGTAAGCTCTTTTTAAATTTTCACTTTGTATTCTAGGGAAAAAATTATAAGTTGAATTTTACAAAACTTGATGTTCTTTTTTGTTACATAGTTTAAGACCATAGAATCATAACAATATGACAATCCATTCAGGAGTATCGAAACAAGATTTATAAGATGGCTGTTGCACTGACTATAATGGATGTGAAAGCAGCATTCTTTTCATATAGGGCCATCAAGATATCATATGAAGTCTTTTGGTGAAAATCAAATGGTAATATCACATTTTGTTCATGATGATAACAGATAACAAGATTTCGAAGATGCAAATATGCTGTCCATATTGGACATTATATTAGCACCATTTTCATGAGGAACAACTAGACATCATAAGAAGTTTTAGTGAACACCTCAGGTTGATATGACCATCCATTCAAGAGAAGTAGCAACAATATTTTAAAGAAGGCAGCTGTGGCAACCATACTGGGACCAACTAAACTTCATAAGAAGTCTTCTGGTAAAAACTCCATTTCAATATGACTTTCCATTCTGAAGGAACAGCAATAAGATGATTTTCAAGATGGCTGCCATGGTGGCCATATTGGACATTACATAGGCACCATTGTCATTTAGGACAGACTAAATAACGTAAACAGTAATATCTTCCCTGGACTACTTAACTAAACTTGGGCTGGCAGGATCTTTTTCTAGTAGCCCTGTCAGAAATCTGTTGGACTCTTGTGTCTAGATCTTACTGATTCTTCTGTGTTTTCATCTTGCAGCATCAAGTTTGAGTATTAAGTGTGGCTAATGAATGATTATCAACTAGTCATATTATTACTTATTTTATACAGAGAAAGACCAAACACACATGCAAGCATCATAATTCCACCAAGGCATAAGTACGAATATGATCTGGCTCCTGTATTCTCAAAACTCATCATACATTTTATCACTCTTAAATTCCAATTCACTGATGTTCCAAAACTTTGAAAAGAAGGTTCGATTTGGGAAACATTCAAAATCTTCTTAACTTTGGTTTCTCTACTAGCATGCACTTTACTTGGATATATCAAAAGTAGATCTGACATCAGGGTTTTCAATTAAAGAAGCACTCAAAAGAGTTTTTAGAATTCAGTGCCTGGAATGTCATGCATTTTAGTTGCCATAAATACTATGTACCTGTTGTGCAATTTGCAAAAATAGGTATAAACATGATTCTTTTCTCCAAAGTGTCCCCTTCTGTACCAAAAAGCTGGTGTTAAAATCGTAGAATTTATATTATTTGGTGTCGGGCAAGGTGGCCTCTTACTAGGATGTAGTCTCTCTCAAGAACAGGCTATGATTACTGGTTGGTTTATCTTAAAGGGGCCTCTGATAGGGGAACCACTATATTACATTTGGACAAATACACTACCTGCTTTGGGTCATCATCATTATTGTCAGTTGAACCTGTCTGTAGAGATAAGAGTCTTTCATGTGGTCCTCTTGCCTCCATAGGTAGCACACCACCATATGCCAAGTCATCTGAAAGCAAATTTAAATAAACTTTGTCTAATTTACACTGATTGTATGTGCTTAAATGAAACTCATCTATTTTACACTGAGTGTACAAGTTCAAGCAGCTTATGCAACAAGCTCAGACACTGACATAGACTGGTCTCAAAAGAAACCAAAGCAAGACTCAAACCTTGAATGGTGTCCACTGATATTTGCATGTGCTCGAACTAGGAATCAAACCTGAAACTGCACAGGTACAAAAGCAAGAGCATTCATGCTGGATATATAAGCCTGTTTGAAAAGTTACCTAATTCATTGAGTGTATCAATAATTACATATCTCTATGGCATGAACCAACTATGTATAACATGATGTCCTGACCAAAGTGGTGCAATGCAACTAAAATTAAAATTTCATTTAATTTACAAAGGCATAGTTCCAAGTCAAACAGGGGCAGGGCTATAAATTGGTCAAAAATTCTTTTTAAAAAAAGTAATACAAGTCAATCAATGAAGTCCTTCTAAAATTAATGAGCACAAACAAAGCTTGCGATGGATGTGACAGAATAGACAAACACAGGTAATATTATGTGCCCATCCACAGAATATGGTAGGTACATATCACAGAAAATTCCAGTACAGGTAACAAAAAATTGTTACAAAAATTATAATAATACCTCCAAGGTTTAACATACAATTGTAGCAAAACTTATAATAATCCTTTATATATGACCTAATGAGTAGGCAGACATAAGATTTGCAATGTTTAGCTCCTACCCATTCAATTTAAAATAAGTTGGAAATTCCACAAATGAAACTATTCATCCATATAGAAAGATAATGGTTCAAACATAACAAGGATAGACAAATCTTTACAGTTGACAATTCAATAGCAGACCTATGTAGTATTTTTGGAAAATGACAGCATGCAAACCATCTTCCAAACTTTGTATCCTGTCAGTTTTACCTATATTAGTATAATCTGAAGTTAAGAATTCCTATGATAACTGCACAATAAGTATGCATGTATCAAGATCATAATCAAACTCATCCAAAACCTCGATGATATAAACCTATTTACCAGTTTTATTAAAATAAGATGAGAACTACAGTCTCTAGAATTGACAAGCTTAATCAGTCTGATGCACATCCCCATCATTATGTAAGCAAATCTAACTCACCATAGAACCTTTAGAAGACTGTAATGTTACGATCCTATTTACAAAATCTAAGCAAAATCTGATAAAAATTTGGACTGCTGAGTCTAACAAGCTCAGCCAATCAGATACAAGACTACCTCCTAAATATGTGTAGATCTTGCTAATGATTAAGGTCATCCAACATCTTTGTGACACAAGGTTTATTCAACATGTAGGAACAAAAATAGAGTTCCTAGAATGTTGACATGCTATGCCAACCAAATGCCAAATCATATATTTAATTAATAAGTGTGGATCTCAGTTCTATTCACACACATTAAAATATAGAGTAGAAAGCCAACTCAGATATATTCATACACATCAAAATATAATCTCCAGGGTAGAAAGCCAACTCAGATATATTCATACACATCAAAATATAGTCTCCAGAGTAGAAAGCCAACCAGATATATTCATACACATAAAAATATAGTCTCCAGTGTAAAAAGACAACCTGTTACATTCATACACATCAAAACATTATCTCCAGAGTAGAAAGGCAACTCAGATATATTCATACACATAAAAATATAGTCTCCAGAGTAGAAAGCCAACTCAGATATATTCATACACATCAAAATATAGTCTCCAGAGTAGAAAGCCAACCAGATATATTCATACACATAAAAATATAGTCTCCAAAGTAGAACGCCAACCAGATTAAGGTCACCACATTAATATGCAAATATTTTGCTCAAAATAAAAACTCACCAGAGTCTGATGATATTAGACAATTAGTCAAGTTTGACCAAAATCAATTAAAAAAAATATCATGTATCAAGTGTTAAGTCTCTAAGCCAGTTAAGACCAAAGATCACCTCATTAATATGCTTAAATCTTGCTCATAAGTGTGTGTGTGTGTGTGTGCATGATTTGGATTTTTAAAGTAGCTTTTAAAAATTCAGTCGTTTCACTATGACATCTGCAGTGTGGCAGCTTATAGTGATGTCTAGCACTGGGGAATCATGATGCAGACATGTAGCATGATGTCCCACCCAGTCACATTATTCTGACACCAGGCCAACCAGTCCTAGCACTAACCTCTTAATGCTGAGTGCCAAGCAAGGCAGCTGTTAGTACCATTTTTGTAAGTCTTTGATATGACTCAGTTACAGAGAACTGAACATAAGCTTATACATAGTCTTTGGTATTACGACTCGACAGGGTTTGAACCTGTAACCTCCAGCATTCGAGGCTGATGCTCTAACCACTAGGCCACATAAGAAGTTCTTGCTCATAAAACTTTATTCAACATCTTGATAAAATATAAACTATTAACCACACATAAATGGTCTCAAGAGTGGTTACAAGCTCAGCAACTCAGATGCATGATGACCTAATTAATACGCATTAATCTCACCCATTATTAACATGACTTGTATCTTGAGAAAGCTCTAAATCAGACCTTATATGTTGTTATGTATATTTAATTTGCATTGTACGTTATTTTTTTTTATTCATTATATGTTGTGGGTTATGTAAAAATGTATATTGTCTCTGCCCTTGTCCAAACTCATGTTCACTGTGTACCTGATCAAAATCATTGAATATTTTTATTCTGTAAACAATTAAATACATAGCTAATATTTTCTCTATGAGAATGGGTTTAATATTAGGATCATTATCAATAGAAGTACATGGATTTATCTTGGTCTGAGTCTAGGACATTGTATTTACCACATTCTATATTACAATTTTAATAACAGATTTTATCTTGTGCAACATTTGGAACCTTCTAAGTGAAATTTTCCATTAGGTAATATATTTTCTTAAAGAAAATAATGCTAATTGTGACCTAGGTCAAATATAGGGCTTTATAATCTTGTTTACTGGGAAAATTATTCACTTGTGCTGTAAGATTCTGAAGCCAAATCATTGTTGTGTTCAGTGTTTGATCTGGGCTGAAATTATTTAATTCAAATTATTCTTCTCTGGAAATACAAAATGCTCAGCTAAAATATTCTTGGAAAGAGACATTAACTTGGAAATATAGTGAACTCAAACAAGTAAACCTAGGATTATATCACTCTGATTCAACAAAAGACTGTTGGCACATCATCACAATTCAGGTCACTGGTACATCAGCAGATTAGAGGCTACGGGCCACTATAGGCACATCAATGCCTTCAGCACTGGAAATTATTTGAAATACCACTAAAGTATTCAGAACTTTATTCATCAGGACTTGTCTTAGAAATCTAGGATTATTGGGGATTTAATTCACAATACCTTAAGTTATTTTTACATTTTCACTGTATTCTCATGCAATAAATTATTTGCTGAATTTTACAAAACTTGTTGGGGCCCCAAGTGGCCGAGTGGTCTAAAGCGCTCTCCGTTACAGATCACTGCCATCTCACCTCTGTCTGTGTGGGTTCAAGTCTAGGATTCGGCCAATGTGGGTATGTGAGAAAGCTTGCCAGTAGCTTCTCATGGGTCGGTGGTTCTTTCCGGGGTTTTCCTGGGTTCTTCCTCCACCATTAATACTGGCCGCCATGCATAGCCTATCATGTGCTGAGAAATGGCGTTAAACCCCACAACAACAACGACAACAACAAAACTTGTTGGTTTTCACTCCTTCCTATTACTTACTTAAAAGACCATAGAATTTAAATAATATGGCCAAAAAAGTAGTAACAAGTTCAGCCTATAAAATATAAGATCACCTCATTAATATATCAAAACTATCTGATATCTTAATACTAAAAGCTTATATTCCAAGTTTGATCAAAACTGAGTCAGAAATATGTCCTCCAAGGTGACAACAAGCTCAGCCAATCCAATGCATTATCTCCAAGTTAATATACCTGGATCTCGCTTGTTATTCAAAAGTCATCTGATACCTTGATGATATAAACCCAGTCCAATCGCAATCATATGCCTCCAGAGCAGCAACAAGCATGTGTGGACACATAATACACAAATAAACAATTTGTGCATGACTCACAACAGACAAAACATTGTTACATATATTTAATTAGTTATGTGTATATGACTTTGTCTGTAATTGAGGGTAAGAGTTAGGACCAGCTTGACTAATGTCATTTTTGAAAAAAAAAGATGTTTACTTGAATTTGAATTCAAGAGCTAGCCTTGATTCTCACCTTAGAAGGTTCTGGAAACGAACTTATTGACAGTTTGGTGGAACTTTCCATTAAGATTCAGAAAATGCTATTGCAAGGTAAGTAGGGATGTATATAAAAGCAGGTTTTGTCAAGAAAGTCTTAATTTCTATTTCAATATCAGTCTGAAATCACATGTTCTGATGTAATTTGAGGGAAATCATTTATTTAAATTATCATGGGAATTACAAACTGCTCACTGACTTTTCAGAGTAAAACACTATTTTGAGATTATTGAAGACTCATTCAAAGACGTTCTGGATTACACCAGTGTGATACATTAACACATTAACCCCTAGCGACGACTTAACGGGGCAGGAGGTAGTAGCCTACTGCCGAGCTCTGAGGCGTCATGGTCATGCATGATACACTAAAGTGGGTGGTATTATAGAAAGGTAGACAGATGTAGCTCTACAATGATACCAAATAATCTGGAATATCTCGTTGCACTACAGATAAAAAAAAACCATTCTTTGGACCCGACTTTTTTCTACCCAAAATTTGCCAGTGGTCGGAATCTGATTTTGTGTCCGGATTTTAGAATTTTTGGTCTCAGATCTAAGGCAAACTGGTATGAACTGCAAACAGACAGATGAGTCTTTGCAAAAAGTAGGATAAGATGGGCATTTGGAATAAAGACTGGTCTCCATACAAAAATAATTGCTCCGTTTAGCAAAAAAAAAACCAAAAAAAAAAATCTCCAACTTTTACCCTTCTGCTCATGCGCGAGTCAAATAGCCAATGAAAAACGATGTTTCTAACACAACTAGGCAGTATGTTATTGAAAGATGACTGGGGATTTGGTGTTTTCGAGTCTATTCAGAAATAGCTTTTAAATTGTGTTTCCTACTCGATTTTCAGGCGAAAATGACAAAAAGCTCCAGGGGTTAATGTGTTAAAACTATTCAGAGGTCTCACTAGGATTTTCAAACTAGGAGTCCAGGACTCCTAATTAGGTAACAATAGGAGTTCCACAAGCAAAGGTTGCAGTCTCCACCTAAAAGTATGTTGAAATGGCTAAATGTCTATTAAAATGTTATGAATACACCGACAAATCTTTGTCAGTTTTATTTATTTGTAATTATTGATTATTCTTTAAAAAATTATGTATCAAAATTAATATAATGTACAAATATCATATTCTTTAACTACACTATATTTCACTTTCGTCTATGTCGCATTTCACAAAATTTTCTGATGCTTGGCTTTAGATCGTATTCCCATTATTCCTCCATACTAGGTCCCTCTTCTCTGACTCACATCAACTGTGTTAAAGTCTCATGTTTTAATCTGGACCTTCCCTTCATCTTGACTTTGTTCTGCACACTGAAGCCTCTCTCGCATGCCATGGATGTCGCTGGTGACACCAACACAATTGCAGCTAGGGGACTGCAAAGTCTGGAAATACATCTCTAGACTCTTGAAGTAGAGTTGTACAGGCTTCTTTCAGTGTGTAGTTCAATGATTTTATGACTACCAAGCAAGTAGGTGGTCTCTAGATGTCTCATGCCTAAAAAAATGTGGAACTTTGCAGATTAGAAGAACCAGCTGTTGCATTTGAGTTTAAGTTTCCACATTCTTTACACCACTGGCATATAACTCTTGCTTGTCCATCAGAATGAATTTTGTCAATCCAAGGAAATTTTTATTCTAAACTTTAAGTCACGCATCATACACTTTGTTACACTTGGCTACTGTCCCATATGAACTATCAGTTCTAGTAACTTTAGCACAGTTCTTAATATCATTAAAATCTTCATCAGTTTTCCACTGAACCCCAAATTATTTAGCCAAATTTGCAAATGGTATTTTGTCCAAGTCTCAACGTGTCTTGATTTCATGGTTGCATGTAATATTTATACAGCAACGATCAGAAATGAACACAATAACAGGGATCATATTGGACTTCACCAATGTCGCAAGTTGCGAATTTTTTTCCCTTATTAGCAACAAATATACCATCTGGCAATATTTTTGGCCACAACATTTTTGGCTGATAAAAACTATATACTGTCTTGGGTTTGGAGTGGAGAAAGTCATAGGCACCATGACAGGAAGCTGCAAACATGGATATAAAAATGCACTGGAATCTATTGTTACATAAACAGATCCTTGTTTCATACTGACAAACCACCCTAACAGTGCAATGTTATATCATAATCCACTAATGCTGATATCTGGCCTTGCTAGTGTATGCTGTAATAATGAAAATAGCTGACTAACTACAATCTAGCACCTCTGAAAGCCAGAATGGGAAATGACTACAGTTGACCAGATAACACCAATTTTTTTTTTAAACGAACCAGAAAAAATAGGTTTACTTCACTTTAAAGAAAAATGATTGCATTTGAAGCACCGATATATACTAAGCAAATAAAAAAATCTGTCAGTGTCTCAATATTCTACAATTGTTCCCCGCAGCAACAGCAAATGGGTATTTGTTTGGTCCTTCAATAACACATGCACCTTCATCAAAGCAGGGCAACGACCTTTGATCAAAGAAAGTCAGCAAAAAACCTAAATAAAGCATTGTTTCATTTTTCATAGTGATTAGAACATATTTATTGTGCCATGAAAGTTTCCTGTTTGCAACAAAAAAGTGCGCAAGGAGAACTCCTCTGTGGGTGATTTTCTGAGTCCCAGATCAAATATTTGCATCCAAATATGCATAATTAAGTGTTTTTGAGATCTCTGCTATTTGTACATCAGCACATCCAAGACTGGAATTCATTCAGAACATTCTATACTTTTGGACTTGTAATAGAACATTTTGGATTATTTGGGTTTTAATTCACAATACAAGTTCCTCTTAAATTACTGTTTGTTAAATTTTACAAAACCAGTTGGCTTTATTTCTTTCTGTTACCAGTGTATCCCCTGGGGTGCAAGATTGGGGGGCAAAATTCCCCTTGGTGTCAAAAATGGGTGGGGGGGTCAGACTGAGTAAAACCCAAACTTTGATATCAAAACTGGGGGTGAAAAAAAAATCTGGGGGTCTCTGAAGCACAAATGAGGGTAAAGGGAAACTGTGTTACATAATGTAAGACCAAGAGTTGTAAAACATGATGCATGATAGATGAAGGACCATATCATAAGCTCACCATGTCTTAAAGTCAGGTGAACTAAAATTACTTTTCGAGTCTGAACAACAGATTATGATACTACTACAATAAAAAGAAATTCAATTCCAAAAAGGTGAGCATAAAAATCTAATACAGTCAGCTACATGTGTCTAATTATGCCTACCAATTTTAATTTGCTTCAGTCAAGCAATATCTATGTAACTGTGAAAACAAGGACTTCAATCTAGCAGTATCTGTGTAACTCTGCTAACAAGGCCTTCAATCAAGCAGTATCAATGTAACTGTGCTAACAAGGTTTTCAATCAAGCAGTATCTGTGTAACTCTGCTAACAAGGCCTTCAATCAAGCAGTATCAATGTAACTGTGCTAACAAGGCCTTCAATCAAGCAGTATCAATGTAACTGCTAACAAGGCCTTCAATCAAGCAGTATCAATGTAACTGTGCTAACAAGGGTTTTCCATCAAGCAGTATCTGTGCAACTCTGGTAACACGGGCTTCAGTCAAGCAATATCTAACTGTGCTAACAAGAGCTTTAATCAAGCAGTATCAATGTATATGTACTAACAAGGACTTCAATCAAGCAGTGTCAATGTACCTGTGCTAACAAGGGTTTTCCATCAAGCAGTATCTGTGCAACTGTGATAACAAGGTCTTCAATCAAGCTGCATCTGTGCAACTGTGATAACACGGGGTTCAGTCAAGCAATATCTAACTGTGCTAACAAGGGTTTTCCATCAAGCAGTATTTGTGTAACTGTGATAACATGAGCTTCAATCAAGCAGTATCTGTGTAACTGTGCTAAAAAAAGGCTTCAATCAAGCAGTATCTGTGTAACTGTGATAACAAGGTCTTCAATCAAGCAGTATCTGTGTAACTGTGCTAAAAAAAGGCTTCAATCAAGCAGTATCTGTGTAACTGTGATAACAAGGTCTTCAGCCAAGCAGTATCTATGTAACTGGTGGTGCAAGGGATGCTCATGGAGGGGTAGCACCTCTGATGGGGGTAGCAGTCATAATCCCTTGGGGATAGCTAGTCCACCTTTGGTCCCCACTTGGTGCTCAGCTCTCACCTGTGGCTCCAAGAAGCTGTGGCATGCGCAGTGGGCCACACCATGGGCAACGGCTTCAATAGGCCGGTTAAACCAGGCTGAGGGTAACGGACGGGTCTTAAACCCTCGGTGAGTTAGGAATTGTCACTCACTGCATGTGAAGACTGGACCCGATGGACTGCAAAGGAACTACCAGCTGGTCAATGGGCGATGTGGAGTGCTAAGAGCATGGCAAGACATAGACATGTAGGATGCCTTGGTCATCCCCTGCATCCGGACTTCATTCCAGCCGTCTTGACTACGTCTTGCCACTGGACAAAATGGGATGAGAGAGTGAGGCTGACGCAGCGCACTTTAATCCAACTCATGCACAAGTCATTTATGTCATCACCTGTGCCCAAGTCCTGCTGCGATGGGCAAGCTGCAACATGGCAGGTGTAGATGCACTGGCAGCCATAGTGGCAGACCTGCATGTAGGCAGCTCAGGCCATTAAGTTCGTCTTCCACTGACCTGAAACTGAAATGATGTTGGCAGCCATCTGAGCGACTAAGCAGACCTCTTCAGGATAGCACTGCTTACCTCCGTAGCCTGAGAAAGGGGCTAGAAAACGTGCCCTAAAAAAAGCCTGCTTCAAATACCCCAACCAGCTTACAGCGGCTGGATGGAATCCCATTCTTGCAGTCAAAACACAAAGAAAACCCAAAAGGTTCCACTCGCTCTTGGTGCTTGGAACATATGCACTCTATTGGAACATGTAGAGGCTGACAGACCAGAGAGAACTACCCTGATTGCAAGAGAACTTGCTTGCTACAAGATAGAGATAGCAGCCCTGACTGAAACTCACTTGGGCAACGATGGCCAGTTGACTTAAGTTGGAGCTGGCTATACCTTTTTCTGGAGTGGACATGGCACTGATGAATGTCATGAGTCTGGAGCTGGTTTCGCTGTTAAGTCGAGTCTGGTGAATAAGCTCTCCATCCTACCAAGGGAATTAATGACCGGCTAATAACGCTGAAGCTACCCTTACATGGAAAAAAGCAAGCCACAGTCATTAGTGCTTATGCATCAACCATGACCAACTTGGAGGAAGCCAAAGTCAAATTCTACCAGGATCTGGAAACTCTGATTGCTTCAGTAACAAAATGATCAGACAAGCTGATCATTTTTGGTGATTTTAACGCCGGAGTTGGTGTGGACCATATCTCATGGGAGGGAGTTATTGGTAGACATGGTATTGGCAACTGCAACAGCAATGGACATCTGCTCTTGAGGATGTACACATCATATGATCTCCTGATCACAAACACTGTCTTCTGTCTGCATAACCGTAATAAAACAACTTGGATGCACCCATGGTCTAAGCATTGGCATCTGATCGACTACATCTTAGTCCATCGGAATAACAGGCAGGATGTCTGTGTGACCAAGGCCATGTGTGATGCTGACTGCTGGATGGACCAAAATCTACTGATTTCCAAGATGAATCTTAGAATTCAACCTCCCAGACGTCCACAGGGAATTAAAGTCCTAAAACGATTCAACGTCTCCAGGCTGAAAGTCTGAAACACTCAGCAAGCTCTGTCTGAAGCTCTGACAAGCCAGCTGGAAACCATAGATTCTGATATCAATGACGAAGTGAAATTCTGAGCGGCCTTCAAACATTTGGTGTATTCTACCATATCTGAAACCCTTGGCGTCACTCTGAAAAGCACCAAGACTGGTTTGATGAGAACTGTGAAGAAATACAGTCCCTGCTAAAGGAGAAGCATCATCTCCATCGTGTATACAACACTGACCCTAAGTCCACTACAAAGAAAGATGCCTTCAGCACAGTCCGCGAAGCCATGCAGAAGAAACTGCGTGAGATGCAGGACACATGGCTAAGTGCTAAGGAACTTCCTAATGTAAGGTTCTTACCATATCTGAATTCAATCCAGGAAACCCTTCCAAAGTTGCTGAATGGAAACAAAACTAAAAGGGCAAAGTTCTAAGTTTAAAAATAGGCCATTAATCTGTAAACTTTTTGACAAAATGGTGAATGTGTTTGTGATCTGTAGTTTAAAAAAAAAATTCAGTCATATCACTACGATGTCTGCAATGTGGCAGTTTATAGTGATGTATAACACTGGGGCATCATGCCGCAGACATGTAGCATGATGTCTCACTTAGTCACATCATCCTGACACCAGGCCAACTAGTCCTAACACTAACCTCTTAATGATGAGCACCTAGCTAGGCAGAAAATGGAGAAAATAGATCTTGACCTAGATTTTGGTGGAAAGATTCATACCAAATTTGGTTTCAATCCATTAAAGCCTTTAAAAGTTGCAACACAGAAACAAAATGATAGACAAAACTTTTTATGAAAATAGTAAAAATGGAACTTGACATGGGTCTTCTTAATATTAAGCCCCATTCCAAATTTTTGTTTTAATGTATGAATTCTTTTAAAGTTATTGAGAAGAACTGAAATTTGTGACAAGACATGCCTTTTGACATTCTGGAATGTGATGAGACATGACAAGAAGGATGAAAACACTAGGGAAACACTAACACTCTAGATATCTGGCAGAGGCATAATAAGTTTGATTCCAAAACATGCAAAAAATCAGAAAAAGCAAAAATCACTTAAATGGTAAAAAAATAATGTAATTTTTCCTCTGAAGTGCAGAGAAACATGCCTAATAAATTTCAAATAATTCAGTCACTGTTTTCTGTTGTGCATAAATGTACTTACAACTAGCCCAGGTCAGACAATGGATGGACATATGGACAAGTGTACATCCAGATGCATATGCTGCACTTGCTCCATAAAAATGCAGCATTAAAATATTTTTCATTGCCCGAGATGATGCTCAATTTTGTAATCACCTTAGGGTTATAGGTTTCTACTCTATATATGCTAGGCATTATGTCACACACATGATGACATGGACAAGGAATCCATTACAGTGTTATGTTTCTACTCCATATATGTTAGGCATTATGTCACACACATGATGACATGGACAAGGAATCCATTACAGTGTTATGTTTCTACTCCATATATGTTAGGCATTATGTCACACACATGATGACATGGACAAGGAATCCATTACAGTGTTATGTTTCTACTCCATATATGTTAGGCATTATGTCACACACATGATGACATGGACAAGGAATCCATTACAGTGTTATGTTTCTACTCCATATATGTTAGGCATTATGTCACACACTTGATGACATGGTCAAGGAATCCATTGATGGTTTAGAGGTTACTACAATAAATATGCCAGGTATTATGTCACACACATGGTGACATAAACAAGGAATCCAATGATGGTTTAGAAGTTACTACAATAAATATGCCAGGTATTATGTCACACACATGGTGACATGGTGACATGAATGACTTGGTGAACCATTCATTCTCACCTATGAACTTGTGCTATGATGTACAGTATATTACTTTTAATAAACCTTCAAACCAAATTTAACTGTTGACGTAGACTACAATACCAATACAATACTAATACTGGAAAGTGATAACTTAGGTCTCAGCAATACAACACTCAATAAATCTACTTGTACTGTGCTCGTACCCAAAATGATTAATAGTCAATTTGACAAACTGTCATGTTTGTAGTAACATGACTGTACATACCTTCAGATCCCAATGGCGATTCTGATTCTGGTTCCCCCTCTTTAAAAAAATATCTCCGGCATGAGAAAGTAATTGTTTTTGGCTCGTTGGATACAAACATTGGACTTTCTACTACTGGACTATTTCCACAAGAAGAACCATTTTCACTATTACTTGGCGAGAAAAAAGACCTATGTGATGATGCCAGTGCACGTGGGTGAATGCACACATCAACCGTGAGACTTGGCCTTCCAATGTCAAAATTAAGAGCCTGACTACTGTGTAGTGGACTAAACTTGCCATTATTCTGCAACATCTTTTCACGAGAACCAATAGAAGCTTGAGCAATGATTATGTTTTGAGCATGTGAGACCAAGTCCTGGGTATTTCCAACCTGTCTTGACCTAAGTGAGTATCTACCAACTCCAGAAATGGAATACCGTAAATTTGAACTACTATCCTCACTGTCATCTGAATCAAAGTTATAAAGATCTTTAGCTACTGGATGGACATTTATTCCACTACATCCTGGATGCATTTTTCTAAGGCTGGATGAGGAATTTGGATTTGATGAGCTTCCAAAACCTAAACAATCAAACCAGTTATCATGAGGTAATGGATTTGTAGGGCTCTTCTGACTTGGGAATAAGACACATTTAGGACTCTTGGGACTTTTGATTTTCTCAAATTTCACTTCTGGTGGACTCTTCGGACTTTTACATTTGTCCAACCGGACTTCTGGTGAGTGAACAGATTCATTCTCCTTCTGATCTTCTGAATCTGAACACCGTGATAATGAGAGCTGGAGGGATTTTTCATTTACCTCTACTCTTGCATGAGTATTGAGATGAACTAATGAGTCTTGCACATTACATGTATTGTTAGACCCTGAAATAGCACCATTCTCTGACTTTTCCCTGTGCTTGTCATCTGTGGAGTTTTGTCGAGTCTCACGGAGACCTGCATCTGCCTTCTGTCCTTGTGAATCACACTTTTTCCTTGTGCTCAATTGTACACTGAGAGCTATGATGGAGTCTCCAGTGTTAATAATTATGGAGCCATCAAATTTTAGTTGAACACGAGGACAGAACACTGGGAATGGAGGTGTGAGCACATATTTTGTATGGACACAGAATCCATGTTTGAGACAAAGAGTCTTCTCACTGTTGGAATTCTCTGAAGTTTCTGGTCCTAAAAAAAGAAACAAAGAAAAAGAGATCAGCATTGTCAAGCTATGTCGTTGATGAAACCTATTCTTCCCATAAAAATTCTACACATTGCTACTTTTATGCTCTCCCGCTTAATAATCCATAACTCTTACCCTAAATTTACCCAAAAGGAACACAAAATTTGCACAAAATGCTATGACTCTTACTCCAACACTATGACTCTCTTACTCCAACACTGTGTGATAGCTAATCCTAACCTGGAAGCAAGTCACTATGACCTATTTCTGCCAGCAGTTAGTATTCCTCAAGATGAAAATGTTATTTAACTGCTACATGAACAAGCTAATGAAAAAGTGAAGTGACTTAAAGCAAAAATGTAAATTTGAAGTCTATGCCTAAAATAATACAAGTCTTCTCTACTTGTGTCTTATCAGTTCTCCATAGTAACCAGTTCTCATCATCATTCAAAAAAAGCACAGTGTTTGATATTTAAATTATTTCTGTGTTGTCTCAGCCAGTAGTGGCTATCAAACATTTTTTCTGAAGTATAACAATAAACATCAAGTTATAAATGCATTGATTCAAAAACCAAACCTGAATGGCAAATTAATTCAATCTTGTTTACAATGCTTTGCAATAGTTTCTTATAGATACAGCATACCTGCCAGAACATATGTCCAATAGAAAACATGATTTGTTACTCCTAACCACCACCCAGACACTTTAGAAAATCACAATTTGTATTCATCTTACAAAAAAAATAATAGACCTTTCTTGAAAACCACATTACATATCTGCAAACCTGAATCAACTCAGGGAAGTTTATACAGTTACTGTCATGACTGAAAAGATGACCTTAATCAGAAGACAATAGATATGTTGATGACATGTTTTGAATCTTCTGTAAAGGAACCCATCAGGCTACTTTGCATTGGAAGAGTGCACAAAATGGTACAACCCAATTAATTTACAATTAGGAACTGATCAATTCAATGAGGGTGGGGGTGCATTTGGGATTTTCTTTCAAATCAGATAATTTTTGTTTCTTTTACCTAATTAATTCTTTTCAATTAATATAATGGATCTTAGAAACTGTTTCCCACAAATCTGAAGAAGAAAAAAATTCAAGCGATATGGGGATGGAATATTTCTCTGAAATTGCATTTTACTCCATGTCTTGTTTCAGTAGTTGGAATAGCATAGAAGTATGATAAATTTTGTTTTAAAGCAAAATTCAAAATGTGTAAGGGAAGGATGAACCTGGACGATGGAGTTTGACTTTATGAAGCACTGCAGCAAGAGAAGTATTTTGGAGCGTACATCATTTCAACACAGCAATGCCACCCAGTCTGTGTGGTTATGATTATGTGAGCGTATGTATATATATGTATGACTGTATGGTGGTGATATCTGACAATGCTAAGAGACCAACCAATTAAGGTGAGGGGGTGCTGGGATTTTCTATATAAAAAAATTCCAAATATCCAAATAGCTTGAAAAAATATACTCTTCTCTGATTTGTAAAAGGAAACAGAAAAAATATTAGATCCATTATATTAGCTGAAAAAGAAAAACGGCAATCTGGTTCGAAAAGAAATCCCGATTTCAAGTCATTAACTACAGACTTATATGAGAAGATAATATATTCTCACTTTTACACTGTCACTATTTGGGGTCTCGTACACTAATCTCCCTCCCCCTCACCTTCAAGATATCAGAACACACTTTTTGAGTCTCAAACACCCCCAACACCATCAGCGAGGTTGGCAGGTATGATAAAAGGCTAACCTGATATTAGTGTTGAGGTACTGAAAATATACTGAATTATGATTCTGTGAAATAATGTTTATTACTGATGACAAATGGCTGGACAAAAGTAAGCTTTGCAGTAAACAGGGTGTACTAACTGGGCATAATATGAGAGGTGCCTAGTGAGAATAATACTGTGCAATGAAAAAGTATCAAGAATCTTTTACAAAGAGTTTTCACAAGATTCTGTTAATTAAGGTCATGTGATCAATTGTATTTCCAGAGAGCATCAAGATATTTGCAGACAGCTGTCAAATAGGTATCTTTAGATAATGCCAGAGTTGTGAATAATTTCATAATTTTCAGTCACTTAGTCACACTGTTGTGTGGTTATCTTGTTAGACTTATTAGTTGGGAAGAATCAAAGCATTCTCAGCCACTTTGTGGCACTGTTGTGTTTCTATTTTATTAGAATCAACAATGAGTTGTGAGAAATCTAACTATTTTCAGCCAATCAGTGGCATTGTTGAGCAGTTATCGTATTAGACTGAAAAATTAATTCGGAAGAATCTAATAATTTTCACCCACTTATTAGCACAGATGTGTGGTTATCTTATTAAACTGAACAATGAGCCGGGAAAAATATAACCATTTTCAGACACTTAGTGGTGCTGTTTTGTAGTACTCTTATTAGACTGAACAATGAGCAGGGTAAAATATAACCATTTTCAGACACTTAGTGGTGCTGCTTTGTAGTACTCTTATTAGACTGAACAATGAACCGGGTAAAATATAACCATTTTCAGACACTTAGTGGTGCTGTTTTGTAGTACTCTTATTAGACTGAACAATGAGCAGGGTAAAATATAACCATTTTCAGACACTTAGTGGTGCTGCTTTGTAGTACTCTTATTAGACTGAACAATGAACCGGGTAAAATATAACCATTTTCAGACACTTAGTGGTGCTGTTTTGTAGTACTCTTATTAGACTGAACAATGAGTCAGGAAGAATTTAGTTGTTTTCAACCACTTAGTGGCACTGCTGTTTGGCTATTAGACAATGAGTTGAATGAGTACTGAAAAGCAGTGCTGTATGTTTTAAACATCCTTATTTATCACACTATTATTGGAGTCATGAAGTGATCTCCATAAAAAGCAAACGAGCACTGTGCAGTTGGATGCATAAAATGATAACACAATTTAAGGTGCACTATGCAGTGATATGCATAAAATGATAAAACATGACTATACCATGTTGTAAGGGGACAATGTATGTGCAATCTTACCCTTCCATAATGGCCACTTCTCATTAACCTCCCACATATATCCATAATGGCTTCCTCTCATTGATCTCTTATAACAAGCTATAATGGTCACTTCTCATCAACCCCCTGCATCTAGCCATAATGGTTACCCGTCATTGACCTCCCGTATCTAGTCATAATGGTTACCTGTCATAAACCTTCTATATCTAGCTATAATGGTTACCTCTCATCAACCCTACATATCTAGCTATAATGGTTACCTGTCATCAACCTCCAATGTTTAGCCATAATGGTGACCTCTCATCAACCTCCCATATCTAGCCAGTATCTGATTGTCCTTGCTTATACCTTCAACATGCATGTTAAACTCCCCAAAGCAACATCTCCTTTCACAGCAGCCACAAGTTATTTCACCCCTTTGAGTAAATGAGAGCTTGCAGTGCAATACATATGCAAAACACAATTAGCTTTGAGTAACTGAGGGGTTGCAGTGCACTACATATGTAAAACATAATTAGCTTTGAGTAAAGGAGAGGCTGCAGTGCACTACATACGCAAAACATAATTAGCTTTGAGTAACAGAGAGGTTGCAGTGCACTACATATGTAAATCATAATTAGCATTGAGTAACTGATAGGCTGCAGTGCATTACATATGTAAAACATAATTAGCTTTGAGTAACTGAGAGGTTGCAGTGCACTATATATGCAAAATATAATTAGCCTTGAGTAACGGAGAGGCTGCAGTGCACTACATATGTAAAACATAATTAGCCTTGAGTAATGGAGAGGTTGCAGTGCACTACATATGTAAAACATAATTAACTTTGAGTAACTGAGAGGCTGCAGTGCACTACATATGTAAAACATAATTAGCTTTGAGTATCTGAGAGGTTGCAGTGCATTACATATTTAAAACATAATTAACTTTGAGTAACCGAGAGGTTGCAGTGCACTATATATGCAAAATATAATTAGCTTTGAGTAAAGGAGAGACTGCAGTGCACTATGTAAGCAAAATATAATTAGCTTTGAGTAACAGAGAGGTTGCAGTTACTACATATGTAAAACATAATTAGCCTTGAGTAATGGAGAGGCTGCAGTGCACTACATATGTAAAACATAATTAGCTTTGAGTAACTGAGAGGCTGCAGTGCACTACATATGTAAAACATAATTAACTTTTAGTAACTGAGAGGTTGCAGTGCACAACATATGTAAAACATAATCAGCTTTGAGTAACTGAGAGGCTGCAGTGCACTACATATGTAAAACATAATTGGCTTTGAGTAACTGAGGGGTTGCAGTGCATTACATATGTAAAACATAATTAGCTTTAAGTAACTGAGAGTTGCAGTGCACTACATATGTAAAACATAATTAGCTTTGAGTAACTGAGGGGTTGCAGTGCATTACATATGTAAAACATAATTAGCTTTAAGTAACTGAGAGGTTGCAGTGCACTACATACGTAAAACATAATTAGCTTTGAGTAACTGAGAGGTTGCAGTGCACTACATATGTAAAACATAATTAGCTTTGAGTAACGGAGAGGCTACAGTGCATTACATATGCAAAATATAATTAGCTTTAAATAAATAAATCATATAAAATGTAACACATGCTGCAGAAATGTTAAATGCTATTTATGAATATATGAAAAACATAAAAGCTCACAAAAATGTGAAACGTGTTTAACCTATGCCAATTTTAACATTAAATAGATGTTGTCATGTTTATAAACCTAAGTCATATTTAATTATGCACATGAAAAATAATTACAAAGGGCTATTTTCCAGAGTATACATTTCTGATTCTAACTATAGCCAGCAAACTTCACAATGAATGGATTAAGAATGTCCCTCCAATTTACTGTACTGTGCTGGACAGTTAATAACATTTACCATGGACTTTCCACATTCTTTTCTATAAAAAAAGCAACATCATTGCTCACTGTCCATTCATCAAACTGTTACTATATTAAACTAACAATATCAATCACTTCTGTGCTAAATGTTCACCCACATTTCTTAAGTTTAACATTCATTATCAAAAATTTTGCCTTTCTGTTGATTCTATTTAAACAGTAAAAGGCTTGGTTTTCTGTGATTTGGGACTGTAGTCATTGTTCCTATTAATAAGTTCTTTCAGCAATTGGAGGACTGTCTGTGTTCATGTGGGTCTAGCTGAATGTCTTATAAGGCTTAATGGCAATAGAAGCTAATACTGACCAGAATTTAGCTCCTTGCATGCAGCACATGGAGAAAGTGAAGGCACTGCTGTGATTGTGAGGTATGACTGCCTACTTTCTTGGTCCCTGCTATATACACTGGAAGATAAAATCAAACATTTGAAAATCTATGAAAAACAAGATTTGTGAAGAAAAAAAAACATTTAAAAATACTATTTAAGGGTACAACTAGTAAAATTATGGGTATTGTTTTACGTGAAACATTGCCAGCTTTTACCAAACAATAAAAGACAGGTTCTTCCTCCATCAAATATACTGGCTGTCATGTACAGGCCATCAAGTGCTGAAAAATGGTGTTAAAGACACGTAACAACCACCCCTTCACACACACACAAACCTATCAATTGTGAAAGAAACTGAAAAATACTTGCTACTGCAAGTCAATGCTTTCCAACTCAAACTCCTTGTGACCATTGTCTGTTCCAGGACATGATTTTCTAATTATTATTGCAACAGGATATGTTACAGTATATTATGTTTCGACAAGAATACCTGAATACATTACTGTCAGGATATAACTCTGCCACCTGTCTAATCCAACCTTACTAGAAAGATGAAAAATGTAATTTTTCCTACATATATCCCATACAAAGGGAATAAACTCTGGCAGATTACCTCGCCTGCAACAGATAGGTGGCCATCCATACACCAGATGTTATTTAAAGCCTAAGGAATACATCAACAAAAATGCTCACATTTGCAAGAGATATGGTCAGAGCTGTAATTCCTAACATAAAAGATTAAACTGCTCCATAACATGTTGGCAGCACAACAAATGAATGTCAAGATTCACTCACCTTGAATAATTCTGAATACATTTTTAAAATTTTTTTTTACCCAAATGGGAAAGCTAATGTTTACATAAATTATGTTCCTCCAAGAATTCTTACCCAATAACATTACATTAGGAATATTGGCCTGCTGCCTCGCGAATCCAGCCCTACTTAAGACGAAAAATGTGATTGGTTAAGTATTTTCAGAGAAACTTAATTTATTGAAAGATAGCCTTTCTCCTTCAAATATCTTCCCCAATCACATTACGTTAGGAGAATAAGTAATAGGAGGGGATGCTGAGCATCAGACCTCTATCTCAGGTATCCTTCTTGGGGATAAGTGGTAATTTCCCATATGAAGGATAACCCATTTTCCTAATAGCACAAGCAAAACAGCCTGTGATTCCTTGATCTAAGACTCTCATCTGGTTGAGAAGATGAAGTTCTTCTCACCTACAAAATTTTTCCTTGGTGAATCCACCAAAGCTAACAGGCTGTGTTGATTGATATAATTGGGTCTGTTGGCCATCTGTGCTGCTGCCACTGGCCCTACAAGCTCCAACATTTGTCTCTGCAGCGCTAAAGCTCAGCAGCAAAAACTTGAGAAGATAGACTCTGCATGCCATCCAGCAGTTTCTAAATATCTCAGATTGAGATGCTGCATTCAAAAGCGAGGCTCACAAAAATGGCTCTAATCCTGTGAGCTGTAATCCTCATGAAGTAACTTCAATCTTGAGAGACGTCAGAGTACGCCAAGCATATAACCCATTTCAGTCAGAAGCAAGGGCTTGAGGGGTGATGTATTGTTTTCCTGCCTTGACCGAAAGGAAGATATGTTGTGCATGCCATGTCTGTTTCAAGTAGTGCTTAAGGGCAGACTGGACCCCTTTGGAGACAAAAAAGGGATATTGGTCAAAGAGATCAATATTGTCTAAAAGATCCAACAGGTCTCTATCCTGTCCAAACACATTGCCAAGATGCTGAAATATGTCCAATATCATGGAGTGGTAGCCTTTGGTAGTGACTGAAGTCCAACTGTTTGTCTTCCAAGAACAGAGCCAGAGAAGTTGGCCAATTGAGCGATAGAGGCATACAGATGGATAATAGTTTGATACTCTCAGGATTCTCTCCACAAATGAAGGTCAGAGCTGTCTAATTTGCAAGGCTGTCCTGGTAAGAGCAGACCATGTAGAAGAGGGCGTTCAATTCAGGTTGGCCAGAATCTTCCTGGATGAATTATCATTAGGAAAAGTAGATCAGTTATACAGGGCTTGTCCCTGAAAAGAGGGGCATACAGAATCATCTTGCAATTCGGACTCATAACTATAGCACTTTAGGAGGACTGGCAGAGGCCCACAACCCCTCTCAAATGGCTGACAGTACATCCCTTGACCAAAGCTGTTATATCCTGAACTGGGGAGATGAAGGTGGGTAGCTTTTGCCACCTCGTCGCCAAAAGGTCAATCACTGGATGCCCTTGAAGTGCATAAATCCAAATGACAACCAATCGATAGATGGTCCATTGCATGTGAAGGACAATGACTGATTCTCAACCAGGCTATTGATACAGCCAGAAGGTGATTTGTATGTTGATATGGAGGTTGTTGCACCCCAGTAGAAAATTCCAAGTCAGAACAAACTGGATGAGTGGTTTGGTACCTCTCTGTTTGAGGAGATAGATCCCCACCTTATCGGACTGAAAGAGGACTGTTATCCAGAGCTGCCAACCCTCCAGACTCGCAATTAATGAAAAGTGGGATAAAAATTAGTGAATTTTAAACACAGTGAAAAATTATACCATGACACTAGCTCCATCCAATTTGATGGTCAGTACTGCCTTAAATGAAAATCCCAAAATAAAAATAAAACATTATTTACACTGATTACAAGTACAAATTTATCTGCAATCAAATTTATTGATATACTCAAATTTCACGCTATTTGCCATGATATGATGATGTGGCAGATTTGAACTTCCTTAACTGTGCTATGGTAAATTTGTTTTAAAAATTGTTCAGGGTTTTTGCATGATGTTTAATCTTGGTGAATAAAATTGTTGCAAGTTTTCATCATCTATAGAGGCACTAAAGTTTGTCTTATTTTTCCTTACATGAGGAAATACCCTTTCACTTTCACTGTTGCTGATCTCAACTGTGAAATGCAGGTTATGTTCAACAAGAAAACTCACAAACAATGCTTTTCAGCATCAGTAGCTTGCAGGACTTGAGTAGGTGGCTTAAAGTTCTCCAGAGCGGAAATCTTCTGAGTATTCTTCTTTTTTCCAATATCTATGTGCATTTCGCAAGCTGTGAGCTTTTTCACAACGTTCTGCCACATGCCCATGGGGTCTCATATCGTTGCTTACAATTTATCTGTCATACATGTACTATATAATATTATTTTATAATACAGGTATGACAGGTAAATTGTAAGCAACAATATGAGTCTCTGTGCACATTCTCAATTCTAAAATTCACAGCATACAAGTGTACAAAAAGTATAATGTACATCGATATTTGCAGGCTGAATGCAAGGTCAATTTTTGGTATACTCCAATCTATATTTCACTTTTTGTGGAATACATATTACAGATGCTGCTTAACAGAAAAATAAACAAAACAGGAGTTATGGTAGACTTCCATGCTCTAAAGCTGCACATAGAATGTTTAATTGATATTTTGTTGAAACTTCACTAAAATCACTGTCATGACTAACAGATCAGTGAAATGTCTTATCAGAAACATATGGCTCTGTTTTAAACTTATGCTGACTGCTTAGTTAATAATTAAACCATAATTCTATCAAAACATCATGAAATATGAATAAACTAAGCATAATTATTAAGCAGCACTACAGAATTTCACTATTAAAAGCTTCTTAATGGACAGGGTAAGCGAATAGTCAAATGTACACTAACTCATCATGACCTCATGTAAGGGCAATGATAGGGTGGTTGGACAGTGGTCCTACAAGACAAAGTCCCAACAAGTAACAAATTTCTCAAAATATTGGCCAAAATTGTAAAGTAAAGCAAGTAACCTGCAGAAGATCAATAGATCTATACCAAAAATGCAAAAAGAACGTTGGACGGGTCAAAAGGAACACAAAAAAGGGTTGGATTGTCACAGGCTATTGCATTGCGTGTGTCTTAGCACACAGCAAAGCTAAAAACTGGCAACACCTGGTGGTTTCAAAGGGAGGTAATAGGCAAGAGTTACTGCACTTTGTCTATCTAAAAATAGACAGGATAAGACATTTTTTATCTTTAGTAGGGCTGGATTCACAAGGTAGCAGACTAATATTCAAATGTACTGTGATTGGGGAATGTATTCAAAGGAGAAAAATGTGCTAGGGTTGGCAACAAAAAACAAGGGCAGTCATGAAACATATTTTGGGGGTGGGGGCCTTATTACCAACAGGCTGATCATAAGAAACTTTACAAGAGTCTGACAAACTACCGTGTATACTTACGGTACCAAAAAAAACACTGTTCAATTAAAAAGCTCAGATAATCAATTAGAGTCCTGGATTATATGGAAAATCTGTTCATTAGATGACTATTTCATACTTAACATGTTTTGGCTGGGTTAAACAAAATTATTCAGACCATTCTTTTCAAATAGGAGCAGCCACAATTGTGCTAGCTCATGAGCAACTGTGGTTACTGTTGGCATAGAAGATATCTGATTCAAACTTTGAGGACACTGGTCATCTTCATACTCAGTGTGCAACATCTGAGTGTGCACTAACAGGATACGGTCTGAAAAAGGATATTTGAGTATAGAAGTTTATTTCTGACACAATTCATTGCAGACTCTGCAAAGAAACTTTTGAATCAACAACTTGATTATCTGCACATCTGAATTGAGAACTTGAACATCTGCACATCTGACTTGACAACCTGAACACATGCACATTTTGAACTGACAACTACATGACCAGAATCCCTCTTATTATCATTGCAATCAGCTTTCAAAAATCCAATCAAATTCGATGCTATGCAGGTAGTACCACATCATCAATTTCACTTTCAAAGATACAACATGTTTTGAGTCTCATCATTTTCTGTGTTTGTACTTGCCTGCTGCCACCCACGACATGACAAATCTGTTCTGTACATTGTGGGCCATATAATGTACATCCATACACCAGATGTTATGTACTTTGATTAAGTCTGTATTAATATGTCTTCATGGGTCTGCCATGGGTTAGGTCTTGTTCCCCAATTGGACACTCATATTCTGTACCATTATCTTATCCCAAGACCTTTGGGATCAACCCAGACAATACAGGTCTTGGAGACTAGAATCAGTCCAGGCCACAATATGAATCTGTACCAAAGTCCATTGATATTTAAATTAGTTTAGTTAGGATACGTGTAACTTGACATCAGTATACATTATTCATGCTGAGATCAGTCTAGCATAATTCTACCCAAGGCCAGCATGAGGCAGAACAGCGCCCTGGGTGAAACAGACATTTGGCACCCACAACCCCACCTCACCCCACCCCCGATCATTAAAACATTTGCATATGAGAGTGCTCAAAATAAACTGATGAATATTATTACCAAAAAAAGGATTTTCATATGAAGAAAAAATAAACATTTCATTTTAGCTCCCTTGTCTGATTTTTGTGCTGCTTCTCTTCTCAGACTTGGCACCCTTCTGAAAAAATCTCCCTGTGCTGGCATGCTGCTTGCACACAGCTTGCAATGGCCCTGATTTTACATCATCTGGGATCGATCCTGAATACACTCTTATGCTAAGATCAGCCTAGTACAGATCCAACTTAATCTGGGATCAATCCAGAACAAACTCTTACAGGGTTCATACTGAACTCTGAATGATAAATTAAAAGACTTTTCCCAAACTTTCAAAGACCACAAGCATAGATTTCCAAGACCTATTTTCGCTAACATTTTGTGTACAGGTTATATGAGAAACAACGAATGCAAAATACTACAATACTGATTATTGATGAAATTAAAACTATTTCCTAAAATTGCTTTATTATGATGTGGAAGATAGGTTAACATTCACTGTTATTTCAGAAATATATAACTTATGCATCAGATTTAATAAAAAATAAATTGCTCTCTTAACAGACATCAGCACTGCTTTAAATGCATTATTATAGTTGCTGTTTTTTCCTCTTCAATCATTCTGGAAAGCGAAGCCACCACTGTCATCTTTTCCTCTGCTCTTCTTCTAAGAGCATTCGACTCTGTGACAAGCACAATGAGTCTTTTAACTCTGCTTCTTCTGCCTTCTGAACAGAGGAAGCATGTAGGCTAGCAATGTCAGCTTCAAGACAACTTTCTGGCTTTAAGTTCATCCACTTCATCCAAGGCTAACTCCCGTTTCTTTCCTTTTTGGTTTTTCTTCTCATCCTTCTCCTCTGCTTTCTTCTTATCCAGATAGGCATGGTACTTATGTCTTGCAGAGGAGGCATATGTCATCATTTCAATGCTAATGACGATTTCCAAACGTCCACATGCTTTTCTCATTGTGTCAATGATTAGCCTTTGAGCTCTGAGGCTTTCTCTGCTGAGGTTCTCAACAAATACCTGTTTGTTGACAGAAAATCCCCTCTATACTGTTGCCTACCCATGTGAAAACACCACCATTTTCTGGAGAACATTCCAAAGTTCAACATATTCCTTTCTTTTGGAAAGGATGGAATAATACACTTCATCACAGCTGTCATCTGTTCTAGTCAATAGTGCTGACTTTTTTTGATGAAGGGTGTAGCCGGCTTGCTTTGATGAAGAGTGCATGTCTTATTAAAGTCGCCGCCAAGGGCAACTTTGGATGGCCAAACAAATGCTCGTTTGTTATTGAGGTGGCAATGAAACTGAATGGGTCATTAAAAGAAAGAAACCAAGAAAACTTGACTATAGCCTGACTATACATCCCTGTTTGTTTGTACCCCCCTACCGATTTCAATAATGAAAATGTTTAATGTGATAAAAAGTACACAGAACTAAGTCAACTGAATTTGGGCTACTTTATTTCCATTGACAACATAATGACGTAGTTCATCCTATTCGGTAACTGCCAGACAATCCAGTAAATTACCATAACGCTGAGAGTTTGGAATTATATCCCTTTGCACACATTAACATAAAAATCAAACCGCTTGTTAAATCCATGTGAAAGACAAATTTGTTGTTGTCATTCTTTTCCTTGCTTGATTCGGCACTGTAAATATCAGAAGCAGATGACACATGTACATCTGTAGTTGTGCACACAACCCTTTGCTGAAAACGTACTTGTCCAAGAACTGGAAATGAATCTCAAGCATGTCCATTTTATTGAAAACTTCCGTTAAGCATGTATTAGAGCGACTCTACTCCATCAGGTTAGAAATTATAAATCAATGAATGAATTTACTAGGTTCCTTGCACTTTTTATCACCTTAAAGGTTTCCGTTTTTGAAATCGGTAGGGGGTACAAACAAACGGGTTGGTATAGTCAGACAATACATCCGAATCTAACAACATTGGACAATTTTATTTGTGATTATGGAAAAAAATTAAAATTTGGGGGTTTATTTCAAAGACCTCAGGGTAATCTGCTCAATTTTCCCAAACTTTCAAGGCCTTGAAAATGCTACCTTATTTTTCCCAAACTTTCAAAGACCGTACGAACCCTGTCTTATGCTGGGATCAGACTGGCACATATTCTACTTCATCTGGGATCAATCCAGAATACATTCTAATGATGGGATCAGACTGACACAGATTCTACTTCATCTGGGATCAATCCAGAATACACTCTAATGCTGGGATAAAGGCTGACATAGGTTCTACTTCATCTGGATCAATCCAGAATACACACTGATACTGGGATCAGACTGGCACTGATGAAAGTCATCATAGTCATGTAGTGTTTTATGCAGATTCAAGCTCATAATGAGTGAAAAGAAAAGCAGTGTTTGCAAGAAAAACACAAAACAGTATTAATAAGGCTCATACATACCAACTCCAAGTGAGATATAAGCATAAATATTGCTAATATAAACGTAAAAAAGTACATAAAAAAGTTTAAATTATATATTATTTACAATAATTAAAGGGAACTATATGAAAAATGTACATTTATTTTTTATACTAACCAGGATCTGCAGCTGGTTAAAATTCTTGTAACAAATCGGCAAAATCCATGTAGATGGGAACCAAAATAAAAACACAAAACAGGTTGTGTTTTCCTTATCAGCCAAGAGCCAGGTAATTCCTGGCTACTTTCATATTACACCCATTACTGTATTTTAAAAAATTACCTGTATCCCTCCAACTTTAAATCTAATGGAAGGCCATGATGTTGACAAATTATTTATATAAAACAATGGCTTTAACTAGTTTTAATGTCTAACATTCGATAAATTATCATAAAGTCCACAAATTCTGCAATGTATATGACAATGTGCTCAACCTGATTGCTGTATTACATTACTCTGATTTTCTTTTTAGTTTGTAAACACCATTGATTTGTCATTTTTCTGATCTGACATGTTTTGAAGCTTAAAAAGATTCCTCTCCTATTACATTTTTCAGTCATATACCATCCTGAGTCACACTGACCGATAAGCCCATTTTTCTTAACATCTGGCATCCTTTACTTAAAGTACAGACTGGTCAACTACCAGAACATATTTATCAAATGTAATAAATCTGTGAGAAAAGTTTCCATATTTAAGAAACCCATCTGATTTCTTGGAAATGTGTCACAAACAGCTGTGTTAAATAGAAAATAATGAAAGTACACAGCAGTCTTTGTTTTTTTAGAGTATTTTCAATTAATAAGTGCAGGATTAAAGCTGGACTGCTTTATTCTTTTTATCTAACAAAAGGTGTAATCCATACACAGGCAAACATAAGGTATAATTACGTGAAAAAGAGTGTAATGATCATGCCAAAAGCATAATTGTTGGCATGTATGAATACTGGATGTGACTATAAGATCAAAAGCATAATTGCTGGCATGTATGAATACTGGATGTGACTGTAAGATCAAAAGCATAATCGTTGATAAGATCAAAACCATAATCACTGAAATGTATAAATACTGGATGTGACTATAAGATCAAAAGCACAGTCATTGGCATGTATGAATACTGAATGTGATTATAAGATCAAAAGCATAATCATTGACATGTATGAATACTGGATGTGACTATAAGATCAAAAGCATAATCATTGGCATGTATGAATACTGGATGTGACTATAAGATCAAAATCATAAACGAATGGAAAGTTTCTTATCATCGTCTGTATAACATCTATAAGAGAAAGACACAAAAAATTTCCCTTCTAGGACGGCTGGATTTGAGAAGTGGCAGAGTTTATTTTCTAACATTATCATGTAATAGATTGAGAAATAAGAGTATTGAACTAATCTGCATTCAACTTTTGACAAAACTAAAACGCAGAAAGCTAACAAGTTACAGCTTATTAGCATGATATAGCATTTAATTCATGGGATCAGGGTTTAAACTTCATTGAATATCATCTAACCTGTGGCCAAAAATGAGTACTTGAGTGTGGTCTTCTGGCCATTCACAGAATAGGATATATAAATCCTGTACAATATCTTCTTCCCCAAACAGTCTCACATCAGACACCTGTCAAAACAAAAAGAAGGGAATTATTTATTTTTCCCATGGCTGTCTTCAAAAAAATAACCATTTTACGATTTCTACTTAAATTTTAGAAAGATAAAACTTAATGTGATAATGACAATAATGCATAAAAATAATGCAACACAAAGAAGTGCAAAAAAGACATGATAAACAGTCAATATAAGGTGAGTTTTTAAGTGTATTTTCTGCAGGATACCTTGAGAACACATGAAAGGACATCCTCAGGCATGGTTCCAACAGTGCTCCTAGATCACATGTGGGGTCTGAACTTCAAGCTATCATCTCCCAAATCATTTAAAAACATTGGCCTTACCATAGTAATGAAACTGCCCTTCTGAGAATAGTTAATCTACAAGGCTCTGTTCTTGACCCCATTCTTTTCATTCCATACACTCAGCCACTCTCAAGTGTCATAGATCGACATCTGTTGTCCCACGAATTTTAAGCTGATAACACTCAAATATACAAATCTAGCTGTCTAGTTGAGGTTGCAGATACCATCCAAGGCACAGAGAGGTGCATTTACAATGTGGAGTCAAGGATGACAAGTAACAAGCTGCAGTTGAATAATGATAAAACTGAAGCCATCCTGAAGGCAATGCAAAGACCGTCTCATTCACATCATTTACCACAAACATTAAGTGTCAGCAATGCGAACATTAAATACACACTGTCAGAACAAAACCTAGGTGTCATTCTTGACAGTACACTCTCATTACACTAACCTGTAATGATCAAGGCTGCATATCTGGAGCTGAGACACATCAGCTCCATTCGCAATTTTCTTTCTGTTCATAACACTAAACAACTGTATGTTCCTTAGTACTTTCAAAACTGGCCACCTTTAATTCACTTCTATCTGGTTCTTCTCAGTATTTACTACAGAAACTTCAAGAAGTTCAAAACACTGCTACTTGGATCATGCTTAGAGTACAAAGAACTGAGCACACGCACACAAACACACACACAGAGCTCTCTAGCCTTTGCTGGCTACGCATGTGATCCAGAACCAAACACAAAATTAGTTCACTACGCTACATTCTGATGAATGGCTCCAGTTCAATGTACACCAATCCCTCGATAACTCATGCCCGGATAACTCGTGATCCCACTTATAACACAGTGTCCGTCTTGGCTCCCGATTTTTTCCAGAGAAAATGTATTTAAAATATCTTTAAAATATGCTGAACATGAAAAAATTACGATAAGAATTGATAAATTAAACCTTGATACATTACTCGTTTTATCATCGAAAATGGTGATTAATGCCCGTAAAAATATAATCCATATTTTGAAATTTGCAAGTTCTAAAGAAGAATTAATTTCAGAGATCTCGAAAACGCTTAATTACACGTATTTGGATGCCAATTTTTGATCTGGGACGCAGAAAATCACAGAGGTGGGAGTCCTCCGTACGCATGTAATAGGTGCGCGGGAAAATTCAAAGATTTGCCGGTCCTGTTTCAGCCACCTGCTTTGTGGGAAAATGTGTCGATCAGTTAACTGTGCTGATATTTACAATGACAGAATTCAGTGACTGAAAGACTCTTTGATGTACTGTTGCCATTTTATAAGAGTATATTAAAAAAAAAAAAAAACATGATACAACAGCTAGGCTTTGATTGGCAGCCGAGTGAGAAAATGTACTGATATTTAGTGATTGAATTCAGAGGCAGAAAGACCCAGTTTTAAAATCCTAGCGAGACCTCTGTTTAAAGATATCATATATTATGTAAGTTTTTATGATAAATAGTTGTCAGTATACTGTAAATAAACAGTCTGGTGAAATAGCGATCAATGAAAACTTCTGGTAAATGCTAACAGGTGGCAACAGAGAATGAAATAAACACCAATTAAACGTCTTCCTGTGCGAAGGTCACGTTCTAATCCTTTAATTCCGTTTCAGTGTAAACATTATAGTCACAACATATTCTGTTCATTGAAAACATGAAAAGAGTCAATCGACCGTCACATCGAAACCCGTGAGTACTTCTGTGAGAACCTAATTACATGCCAGCTTTGTTTTGATCAACAACTTGGGGAAGTGTTTGTTGCATTAAAAAAAAAATCGATTACAAGAGACCTGGGGTGCTGGATTAAGGGTCTTGGAGCTGCCTTAAACGTAAAGCAAACCAGTAACAGAGACAGCAACGATGATAGTGACTTCGAAGGTTTCAGTGAAACTGATGTCATTAATGCCGAGGCTGTTTGGGAGAAATTCGTACAGACTCATGGTCCTGAGATGGGCGTTTCTCTTGATGATATGGAGGAGTGGATTTGTGCTGACAATGATTGCCCTACAGCCGAATACATGTCAGATGAAACTATAATTAATTCTATAACGAACAAATCTGCAGCAGAAGACGATTCTAACTGAAGCAACACAAGTGTTGAAAGTGATGCAGACGCAGATGTTGCAACCCCCCCACCCCTCTGCACAGGAAGCAATCAAATATTTTGATATTGCCATAAGGTGGCTGGAGACCCAAAGTGTTGACTACGTAAAGCTCATGCAGTTGAGAAATCTGAGGGATTTTGCTCGGCGGCAGAGAAACCAAGGAGTAACACACACACACAAAATTAACTGATTTCTTCAAAAAGTGAATTGATATTTGTCAAGCGTGGCACAAACAGCAAGTATTAACTTGTTCTAATTTACGTTGTTTTAAATTTGTAGACCAATTAAATATGTTAGTATTGATTAACCCTTGTTTTTTTGTTTTCCATTTTACTTCTATCGCATTCAAATCTATCTATCGTTCGATTGACACTGTTTCTCGAAAAGAGTCGATCTTTTGTATATAAAAAAACGTCTAATTTGGATCAAACAATAAAACTAGAATGTATCCAATTCAACATAAAAATTAGTGACGTAGTACACAATGTGTGAAGTGGTACACATGTTAAGTGAAAGGAAACCACGTGGAATAAAGTTTTCGATGATCGCCTCAATATACTGTAATTTATCCTGAAATTAATGTTGCCCTATGAGGAAATAATAAAGTACACCATTATGAAGAGATATTTATTCACAGTTAATCTCAGAACGATTATGAAGTGAGTATTCAACAGTATAATCTGCCTACCCACCCCCCCATTTTTCCTTTATGTCGTCAGTCACTTTATTGGTTTTGGGCTTATTTTATAGGTCCCTCGATAACTCGCGCGTCACTTATAGTGCGGTTGATGTTTCTGGACCCCGATGTGGGCGAGTTATCGAGGGAGTGGTGTACCTATCAGACCTCACCCACGTGTACAAAAAAAAAAACATTTAAAAAATTTTACAATCCTCATAAGACACTCTAACTCTCTTAGTTCTTTTGTATACCAGGTCTTAGCTACAATGAACGAATTGCCCATAGACCTCAGACACAAGAACACTGCAAGAATAGACTTAAAGACTTAAGAATGTTTACTTCCTAAATTATTATCAGCATGTTTTTGTTTTAAAATTGATTGTTTTTGTAATCTAGTAATTGTGTATGTTTTTATGTCTTATCTAATATTGTAATGTGCCTAAAATTTCTAAAGATTAGACACTAAACTAAGTCCATATTATTATTATTTATTATTATTTTTTCAAATACAGAAAAATTAACTCTGCAGTAGGTAACCTCTGTAATGAACTGCATGGACTGATTTACAATTTCATATCGTAATGAAACATTTCAACTCCAATTCATCTGCTGATACTTTAAATATCAAAATCTGCCATCTGCTGCAAATAAATAAGGAACGGAGTTTTATTTGTTTCTTATGTTTTGCAAATTTCACATTTAGGTTTGCATGGTATAAAAAGGATGAGTATAAGTGCTACTAATTATAGTTAAGTATTTACTGGATAATTTTCATTTATGTGATGGGTGATGTATGATTTGTAATATTTATTTATTCTGCATTATCAACCTACATGGGACTGACTATGGCCCACATCCATACTGTTTCAGTTATTTTGTGCAAAGGAAGCTCATGTAGGACCACTGTTCTGTAAAACCATTGAAAAAAGAGGGGTGACAATAAATGATGCCTCTGTCAAGTTCACTGCTCCTTCCAGTACTAGTCTCTCATATCCTTCACAAAGAATGTAGCAGTTTAACAATATTAATAAGAACTTTCAGAAATTTTGTTACCTATGACAATTCTATTTAACTGATGTCATGCTGGTGAAGTTTCTAACATGACGATAGGAGAAGGCACACATATACACATATAGATAATCCAATAAAAATTCATTGTCTTATCTGGTGAATAAACTATGCAAGACCTCAACTAGAGTTGAAACTCTAGTAAAAAGAGGAAGAGCAACAGTACTATTCAACAGTCAGACCATGAAATTCTTGAAAGCATTAAATGAAGAGATCAGCATGGTGTGGTGCAAAAGAACCAGAGTAATTAATATCAAATTAAGAAAACAAAATGTGACCATATCACAACATGAGGATAGTGAACTTGATACTCTAGCCAATCATCTTGGTCACAATATCCAGGTTCATAAAAAATACTATATACAATCCAGATAGCAAAATCAGTGATCAGTGTGGACTGTGTTATGTATATTTTTTAATATGTATTATTTGTATGGCATTTCTTAATGATTATATGTTATACACACACACACACACACACACACACACACACACACACACACACACAGATATATATATATATATATATATATATATATATATATATATATATATATATATATATATATATATATTCTGTACTTGACCTTGTACAAGATCAAGTTCACTGTATACATGACCAGGAACATTTACTTTGTAAACAACAGAATACTTAGCTAAAACTTTCTCTATGACTGTGAATTAAATATTCAGATCATTATTAATGCAGACAAGTTTACCTGAATTTGAGTTTTAAAAATACAGTTTTGATTATGACACTAGAAACTTCAAGAATGGAAGTTTCCATTAAGTGACAGCATATTTCCAGAAAATGGCAATTGTGACCTAAGTAGATGGGTAATATAATCTTGTTTATCTTAAAATTACTTGTTCTTGCCTTAACATCATGAAGAAGAATCAACCTTATTGGTGTGTTCACTTTTCATTTGGGTGGATTATTTATTCAAATTATTATTCACTGGAAATACAAAGTGCACATCAATAACATTCTTGGACTCAAACATTAATTTGGAATTCTAGTGAATTCAGACAAGAACGTATTTGGATTATATTATTGTGATACATCAAAAGAATCTTAGCACACTACAACACTCAAGGCCATTGGCACATGAGAGACAAAGGCACATCAACACATTCAATATTGGAACTTATCTGGAATTCAATTGGAACTTCATAAATTTGGACTTGTGATAGTACATTTTGGAATATTTCAGATTTAATTCACAATACTGTAAGTTCTTTTTAAAAAAAAATTGTATTCTAGGGAAATAAATTATTTGTTGCATTTTACAAAACTTGTTGGCTTTTTCACTTTTCTGTTACTTAGTTGGAGACCAGAGAATCGTAACAGGGGCATTTCTATATCCATACCATAAACATGGTTAATGTGAAACAGATATTTTGAGACAGAACATTTGGTGCATAAATATTCTAATTTTGTTTTAATCACAACCGTTACTTTTTTAAGACCTCTGAGGGACTTTTCATACATCTGACACACAAAAAATGAGGATTGTTTCACACAGGCAATGTGAATACACAAAATGCAAAGAGTTTTTACATGCTTTCTTGATGTATTACAAGCAATATGGAGACTTTTCTGTACATTCATTTTTGAAGTGTTACATAAAAATCACAGGTATTTTCATACACACAACCCTGAAATGGTACATACAAATAGGGATATTATCTTATATACAACAATGAAATGGTACATACAAATAGGGACTTTTTGTTACATACAACCCTGAAATGGTACATACAAATAGGAACATTTTCATATACACAACACTGAAGTGGAACATACAAATAGAGACATTTTCATACACATAGCACTGAAATGGTACAGACAAAACGAGGACATGAAAAAGGAAAGCATCTGAATACAGGCAACTATGAAATTCTACATACAAAATCAGGATATGTACATACACACTGCCTTACTTGTAACATACAAAATGGTGGCATTTTCATGCACACAGCGTTTACATAATAGATGCAAATTGGGGACATTCTTGTACACACAACTGTGACGTAAAAATGGTACATGCCAAACAAGGACATTTTCATGCACACAAACTTGGCAAGATACATACAAATTATGACATGGTAGTTGCAAAACAGGGGACATTTTCATATGAATTATGAAAAAAGAAAGGTTTCATACTAAAATGAAGCTGTTTTAACTATATTCTTGGTATGTTAGAGATTAACTGTGTTAAAGTGACACATCTTAGCAGAAAAAGGTTAAAAATTAATGTGTGGGATGTTTTAAATTCTGAAATGTACTCTTACCAATAAAATTATTTTAACTGAAGATTGTCATGCAGATCTTGATTATTTCATTTCAGGAAAAGAAAAACATTCTTTATATTTCGACACAATTCTGATGATTCAGTTTCTTCAAACTCATGGACAAATGTTTTAATTTATACATACATTAAACATAATATAAAAATTCAACATATTTCAATTTAGTTTGTTGTTGTTGTTGTAGGGTTTAATGCCATTTTTCAGCACAAGATAGGCTATACATGGGAGCCAGTATTAATGGTGGAGGAAGAACCCAGAAAATCCCCCGAAAGAACCACTGACCCTCGAGAAGCTACTGGCAAGCTTTCTCACATACCCACACTGGCCGAATCTGAGACTCAAACCTACACAGACAGATGTGAGATGGCAGTGATCCGTAACAGAAAGCGCTTTAGACCACTCGGCCGCTCAGGGCCCCAATTTAGTTTGGAGGACTAATATGTGTACGAGTTGAGATTACTAATGTATTGGGATTAATTTTATATTTGATATTTATTTCCAGTGAAAATACATATATATAGAATGTCCCTGATTTGACTGTATAATTTTATACACTGTGTATTCAGCTGTGTGTCCCTTCTCTGATGGTAAAATTTCTGATATATTGTTTGTTATAAATCAATCACTGTGGAGCAAGCATAGTGGGGACTATATATATATATATATATATATATATATATATATATATATATATATATATATATAGTGTGACCCCACTATAGCACGCTCCATTATAATGCAAATTCGAATATAACACTGTTGTGGTGTGGCTCCCGAAATTTTATATACATGTGTTTTTCTTGCACACACAAAAATTTCTTTCTGAAAAGTACGGAAAAAACCATAAAAAGTTTATTATCATTTTGGGGAAGAGATAATACAAGATGATCATGGAGTGGCTCCTGAAATTTTAAATGTATTTTTCTTCTTAAAAGTACGAAAAATAAAGTGTAATTTTGTTTTCTAGAATCACGTAGGGCTTCGCCAATGTCGCAAACTGTGATTTTATTTTCCTAATCTATATGACCCATGACAAAATTACTGACTATGGTAAATCTTTGTGGATTTTTTCGACGGAATTACTTGTATTGTGGATTCAATGTATGTGATGAGATTCACGGGAAAGTACACGGTGTTGATACTCTATTCATGCTATACTAAGAAATGTATATATAAACAGTATACACGTATATGTAAAGTAAAATAAAATATTATATATATACCTAATCTGTTTTTATGTTTTCACTACAGGTGTATTTCCCATTTAATATGCATCGATTTAAGATAGTAACTGTGCCAATAAAGCATGTATTTTACTGCCCGCATTTATTACACCCCCCACAAATTTGTTGGGGTACATGCATCATTTTCTTCAGCTAACTGACCTGGTTGCTTATAACACAGTCAGGTTATATGGCTCCTAACTACCATGTTATTGCGAGTCACACTGTATGTATATATATATATAAATATTGCAGCACTTACCATCCTAAGGGGCTGTCCAGGCACAAACCACCACCACTGTAGTCTGTAAATGTAGATAGGACAGGCCAGATGCTCATTTGTGTCTAGATGACAAGTGTAGGACACCACAAACTGGCCACATTTGGTGAAGCCAAGGAAAACATAACTGTAATGAAGGTATGAATTAAGTATTACATAATGAACTTGCTTAGAAATAATGATACATCTCTCCAGGGGGCACTCACCAGTTATTATGTACTTTTTAGAGAGTGACGTATGTAAGGTGAAGTTGTTTGCATTTAAAACATGCACAATGGAGAGAATGTTGGCATACCTCTATGTTACATTAATGTAATGTGGGTGATATTTCTTTGGATATTGTACTTTTGGAAATTGTACATAATCTAAGCACACTGCTAACTAAAATGACTGCTCCCTTGTGCTAAAAAAATCAGCCTGAATTAGTCTAAAGTACACTATCCATAGCAGCTATTACAATAGGGAAAATGAATTTTGCCAGACTAGACAATACCAGCTACTGAAAGTGCAATGAATGAATTTTATGTTTTTGAAAGGTGCACATCTGGAGTAAGGCCAAGCTGTATACTCTATAACCCATATTACACCCATCAATCATACACCAAAATAAAGGGAATTAAAGGTTCTTTGAATTATACCTAAGATATACAAGGTCTTTTTTAAATAGCCAGTATAACCAGTGAGGAAAGCCAGGGAAATTCTTTTTCTTTAAAATTCTAACCCTATGCAAAATACGAAACTGTAGAGCACCACCTGAAAGAGTGGAGTCACACTGCATTAAGTACAAAAAGAGGCATTACATAGTTTACCTCATCTACTGAAACTTAAAGGCAAAGTTTCAGAATTGTTAGACAACACTGTACCTGTACAAGCATGAGGCAAGGACTGGCTATGTAATCAGGAACTTATCTGCAATTCAAGGCCTAACTATGCAATCAGGCATATATCTGACAATTCAAGGCCTGGATATGCAATCAGGCATGTATCTGACAATTCAAAGCCTGGCAATGCAATCAGGCATGTATTTGACAATTCAACGTACCCATAGAGGCATGAAGCAAGGACTGTCTATGCAATCAGGAATGTATTTGATAATTCAACTGTACCTGTATAGGCATGAGGCAAGGCCTGGGTATGCAATCAATAATTTATTTGACAATTCAATGTTTCATATAAACTGTTTCTGTTTTAATTTCATTCAATCAACTTTTATGTGGATCAGTCCAGTAGCCTAAGTGGTTAGAGCATCTGCCTCTGATGAGAAAGGTTACAGGTTCAATCCATGGCATACCAAACACTTAATGGTACTAGCAGCTGCCTCGCTTACCACTCAGCATATAGAGGTTAGTGTTGGAACCGGTTGTTCTTGTGTCAGAATAATGTAACTGGGAGGGACATGATGCTGCATGTCTATGTCATGACGCCCCAGTTCTAGACATCACTATGAACTCCCACACTGCAGATCTTGTAGCAATATGACTGAAGTTCTTTTAAAGCTATGTTAAAGCTACAAAGCATTTTGTGTGGTTTTCATTTACTGGAACACCTGCCTTTGATTTATGAAATTTCTTTATACAGAACATCAAAAAGTCCCTTTCCTTAATTTCTTTCAGAATTTTTGCACCCTCTCAATAAAAGACACCTGTTAATAAATTAGATAGCTGGGTCTGTTCATTGTCATTTATTGACAGGTTTTACTGTATAATCCATGCAAGTTCATATATGTTTTATCTTTTTTTATACAAGAGTTCACACAAATCTTTAACAATGTTGACCTTGATGATTATGTATGAAGTGAGATAGGCATGAGCAGAATAACTGGTATATCACTGTATTAACTTTAGACCTTTGTAATATTATATTAAAATTTCAACTGAATGCAGCAACATATGCATAAAACATATGACTTTCAAAAACTTTAACTTAAGGTTCATCCTCCTCAAATAGGAGCAGGTTCATGGTAATTCAAAGCAAGAGTCCCTAAAAGGTACTGATGCTCTATTGTCTGAAAAGAATTTCCAGGAATTCAAGAAAGACTATTGTTCTTTTTATCTGCCAGGTGTTGAAACCATCTCTGATATACTTTAGCAGGAATATTTTCAAAACAATGCCACTGTAGCAGCCATTGTGCCTGTTAGATTGTCACCATTATTGTTTGTGGATAACTGGACACCTTTAGAAAACTTCAGGTGAACACCCCATGTTAATATGACCACACCTTCTGAAGAATAAATGATAACATATCAATATGTTCAATCTAGCAGTCATATCTGAGGAAAAATCAGCACCATTTTCATTCAGGTCAAACTCGATAACATAATCAGTCTTCTGGTGAAAACAATATGTTGATATGACTCTTCCTTCACAGAGATGAAATAACAAGATTTTCAAGATGGCTTTCATGGTGTCCATTGGTTGCATTACTGGATGACAGATAAGCAACATTTTTGTTAAGTACCAACTTGACATCATAAGAAGACTTTTGTTAAAAATTCAATGTTGATATGATTTTCCATCGAGGATGAGTAGTGGTTAGATTTTCAAGATGGTCACTGGGTAGTCATATTGGATATCAGATCAGCACAATTTTCATTTAAGACAACAAAATGACATAAATAGTCTTAAAGTAAAAACACAATTCTGACTTTGCACTTAGGATGAATAGCAGAAATAAATGTTCATGATGGCTGCTGTGGTGACCATATTAGATTTTAGATCTGCGCCATTTTCATTTGGACCTGCTAGACATTTCAGGTGAAAATTCCAATCTGATATGACTTTTTCTTCAAAGTAGAAATAACAAGATTTTAAGGGGGACTGTTATGGTGACTATACTGGACATCAGATCAGCACCATTTTCATTATGGACCATATGGACATTATAAACAAGCTTACGGTGAAAACTCCATGACTGTCTGTTCTTGAGGATTAGAAATAGCAAGATTTTCAAGAATGCTGCCAATGAGGCCAATGGATGTCATATTAGAACCATTTTCATTTAGTCTCAACTAGACAATATAATAAGTTTTCAAGCAAAAACCACATGTTAATATGACTATCTGTTCTGAAGCCATACTGGATGTCTGAGGAGCACCATTTTCATTTGGACCAACTAGATCCTGGGATGAATATATCTAACATTCTATGGCAGTCTTCCATATAGTTTAGGAGGAGTAGCCATAGCAAACTTGTGCTAAGGGACAGATTGATATTGGAAGACAGATTATGGACAACAGGTCATCCCACAAGTTCCTCTGGTCTTTGACCAGTGCAGCAGAAAAAGAAAGTCATGGTGACAATTTTATTTTACCAATTCTTCAAAGACATAAATTTGAATAAGATTAATCTGTAATGGTTTCCTTTTAGCTTTCTTTTATGAAATACAACAAACTATTCAAACTTATCCTATTTTCTAAAAAAAAGAAAATGTTGTGTTTGCCCAGTTAGGGAAATTGCTCACAAATTCCCGATAAACATTCACCACACCAGAAGTATGATTTCCAAGTAAATGTTGTACAAATTCTTTTTAAAAAGCAAAAACACGACTTAAGTTAGCAATTACAAGAAAAATGATGTGTACAAATATGAACTCCTAACATATCACGTAATTAAATTTTGGCCTAGAAAGATATTACCAAAGGGTTCAACTGAAATACAGCAACTGTTGTGGAAGATGTGTGACTTTGAAATACTTGGATGCAAATCTTGAGGATTATACTGCCATTGCTATAGGAAAAATGACAACTTTATCTTATCATGCAACACTAATGAGACAAACAGAAAATAGAAACATTCTTTTTTATTCACCCTTCTTCCAGAACAATTGGAGGAACAAGAGAGGGCAGCTGGTAACACAATCGTCCTGGAATCTTTTTGAAAATTCTTTGTGTCAATGATTTTCTGTGGTGTTTGAATAAGCCCTGGATCTGTGGAGAGGAAAACAAATCATTTAAAGCAAAACCATTCAAACACAAAAACCAAGGAGGTGGAAGGGTATTTTCAACTCTTTATAAAAATACCTGATTTTCAGATACTGTAAAACATTTCTGAACCAGAAAATGTTGGGACCAAAAAATGTTGGTCATTTGATAAAGACTGTTTAGGAAGGTTTTACAGTATTATGAAAATCTACACGTGTTCAAAGTAATTTAATAAGAAGCATTCCACAATCTGGTGTATCACCTGCATGCTTGTAAGTATAACCCTGTTATCTGACTTTCAGAAATCTTTCATACAATACAAGCAGTGTTGAATGTGTGGCATACGAAGATTGTATCAAGATTCAGAAAAGTGCTAAAACTGCTAGAATTGATAGTTCGGATAGGACAGTAGCTAAGTGTAAGAAAGTGTGTGATGCCTAGCTTAGTGTTTGGAATAGGTCCTTACTTGGATTGACAAAATTCAGTATCACTCTGATGGACAACAAGAGCTATTTAAGAGGTACATTGACTGACCATACTTTTTCTAAAATGCCCCTCAGGTGTACAAGAGGCAATTAATATATATATATATATATCCAGATCACCGATTCTGATCTTAAAACACATGTTTGTATGTTTTATCATCAAAGGATATCATGCAGGAAACTGATAGTTGCTACCTTACTCAGAAAAGGGTCAATGGTCAATCAGCTATCAAAACATAATGCTTGTGAATGGGCAAGAGTTTTTTGTCTGTTAACGCAATTGATATCAAAACTAGGCCTAGCTACTGATGTCTTGATAACTGAAATAGCTCTTGTTCGTCCATCAGAGTTATACTTAAATTTGTCAATCCAAGGACTTATTCCAAACACTAAGCTAGGCATCACACACTTTCTTCCACTTAGCTACTGTCCTATCCAAACTATCAATTCTCGCAGCTTCAGCACTCTTCTGAATCTCATTACAATCTTCATAAGTTTGCCGTTTAACCCCAAAATACTCATCCAAATTTACAAATGGCATTTTGTCTAAGTCTCAACATGTTTTAATTCTGAGGTCACTTGCACTACTTATTCCGATACATTCGGAAATGAACACAATAACAAAAGCTAAAGTTGTTTATTTGATGTGCTTTTATAAATGACCGCATGTACATCTCTGGGTCTTTCTGACTCTGAATTCAATCACTGTAAATATAAGTACATTTTCCCACCCGACCACCAGTCAAAACCTTTGAACTTGCCACCCAGCTATTGCATCATGTTCTTTTTGATGTACTCTTATAATGGCAACATGTATGTACATGAAGGGGTCTTTCAGTCACTGAATTCTGTCATTGAAATATTAGCACAGCTAACTGATCAACACATTTTCCCACAAAGCAGGTGGCTGAAGCAGGACTGGCAAGTTTTTGAATTCTGGCACACACCTATTACATGCGTACGGAGGAGTCCTGCCTCTGTGATTTTCTGCATCCCAGAAAAAAAATTGGTGTCCAAACACACGTAATTAAGCGTTTCCAAGATCTCTATCAGCGATGTTTTTGTCGGTATCACGTGACTACCACATTAACCGCTTAGTGAATCTGGTTTTACTTCAAGTTGCTTCAACATTTACAGATTTCAGTTCATTGTTTTCAAAATAAATATTTTGAGAAGTTTGTGTTCTTTCATTTTTCTTTAAAGATTACGTGACTTTCAGTCATATGTTCGATTTGTTTTCCTACAGCAACACTTATGAACGGGTTATTGTTGATGTCACATAACTATATGGCTGCTATATAGTATGGTCGTGTGCCTTTAAAGACGGAAATAGCAGAAGGAAATCGTGGATCATGGGTGTAACGAAGTATTTGGAAGTTACGTACCTTCTCTCTTATATATTATGATAGAGAGGGTCCTATGTCAGAACAGGTCATGGGGGTAATCTAAAGTATTTTTGTCACTCTGTATGAATTTTTTCCTTCATATTATTTTTTTTTCTATCAACATCAAGTTCGCGTCGAGCACCTGTGTCAAAAATGGGGTGGCAAGGGTCAGAGGTAGTCCTACATGTAAGACATAGCACATGTTGATTTTGTTTAGGTGCTATGTCTTACTATCCAAATAACGCCCTTGTATAGTGTGTTCCGATGTTGTTGACATCGGAATGAGTAGTCAGAGTTTCAGGAATATCTCACATCTGGCAGCATATATCAACACCCTTCCACTAATTTATGTATAATTAATATACTTACTGTGCGGTCTTTATCCTGGCAGAATGAAAATATGACACTAGCAAATGGACACTTTTTCATGTTCCGTTGACATACATTTGAATTTGTTGCAATGCGACGGTAGTCGAGGTATGCCGAAATACGTTTAAGTAGGTTCATGTGGCGGATATGTCTCTTGCACGCAACGAAACGTTGCTTTACAGTTCCAATAGGCATATTATATTTTAATTCGTTTCGTTAATGAATATTTCCACTTAACCCGATTTCGGCATTCTCAGCTTTCATTGCTTTCCACTCAACTGAAATGTAGGCCAACGAAACTTGAAAACAGGTACATTTCTTTTGTGAGAATTTGAATTTATTAGAGAAAAGACATCAGAGTAAGTAAAGTCTGACTTAAACATTATTACCTTACTTTGTAGAAAAGCGCCATTATTTTAGTTGCCAGTTATGTGGGATATCCCTGAAAATTTCACTTTCGTTACAATGTTAGTCGACATCAAAACACACTACACAGCACTGTTAGTTAGGCAGTAAGACCCTAATGCCCAAAACATAAATATCAGCGTCAGGCCTTACATGTAGGACTAGGGTCAGAGGTAGTCCTACATGTAAGACATAGCACATTTTGATTTTGTTTAGGTGCTATGTCTTACTATCTAAATAACGGCCTTGTATAGTGTGTTCCGATGTCATTGACATCGGAATGAGTAATCAAAGTTTCAGGAACATCTCACACACATGGCAGCCTATATCAACATTTTTCCACTAATTTATGTGTAATTAATATACTAACTGTGCTGTCTTTATCCTGGTGGAATGAAAATATGACACTAGCAAATGGTTGCATTTTCACGTTCCGTTGACATACATTTGATTTTGTTGCAATGTGACGGTAGTCAAGGTATGCCGAAGTAAGTTCAAGTCAGTTCATGTTGGGGATGTGTTTCTTGCACAAAACAAACCGTTGCTTACAGTTCCAATAGGCATAATATATTTTTTATTAGTTTTGTTAAAAAATAATATTTCAACTTTATCCTATTTCGGCATTCTCGGCTTTGATCGCTTTCCAGCCAACTGAAATGTAGGCCAAAGAAACTTGAAAACGGGTCCATTTCTTTTGTGAGAATTTGAATTTATTAGAGAAAAGGCATCGTAGTAAGTAAAGGCTGACTAAAACATTTTAACTTTTCTTTGTAGAAAAGCGTCGTTATTTTAGTTGTCAGTTGTGTGAAATATTCCTGAAAATTTTACTTTCGTAACGATGTTAGTCGACATCAAAACACTACACAGCGCCGTTAGTTAGGCTGTAAGACCCTGACGCCCAAAACATAAATATCAGCGTCAGGTCTTACAGGTAGGACTAGGGTCAGAGGAAACTCTGTCTATAATCTAGGGAGAGAACGGACGGACACGCAAGGAAAAATTATTGCTATGTCAAGCTTCCATCTGGTCAGAATCGTAAATAACTAATATACTTTTATTTTTCATGGTGGAAGTTCCATTACTTGTTCTGTTTACAAACAATGTGCAGCTCTAGGCAAACCATTTTGCACGTAAATAATGACATTAATTGATCCGACTTTATAACATTTACATAGGTGCGATGCATCATGTCATCGATTAATTTTGTAAATAATGAATAGAACATTTTAAATTCAAACAAATGAAAGTTATATTAATTTTTTACAAACTACACGACCTCTCGATTTCTAAGCTTAAACAGAACATTGTCCTCTCCGGCCGCCATTTGTTCAAACACCGGATGTAGCAGACGAAGTAGTGTATAAACTAGAACTAAGGTCACGATACCAATATAGTATCAAACGTGCAGTTAAGATTTTTTTTCCCCCTCAAGTTGAAATTCTTTACATATTGCAAACTATTTTATACATGTATAATGCATTTTAATATATATAATTCTCATAACAAAAAATATCACGTTAAGTGCATAAAATTAACTATTTAACTTTTTTATTGATCTCTCTCAAAAATATGGTCATTTTATAGAAGAAAAAAAATTTGTGTTTTAAGAAGGAAAAGATTGGTCGATATTAACATCACTAGCACCATGAGTCATTATAAGATTTGAGAGACGTTTAATTTATTTTTGTGTTTTATAACTTTTACAAACCTTCTTTTCACCTTTTACATTATAAGCGTCACTGAAACTTCTAATCGGGATAATTTTTTTTTATTTTTTTGTGTCGAATATATCCCCTCATGGGTGTAAAAAAAAAGGTAACGGTCTCTCAACCAAAAATTTTATCTCGACCGAGGATCATGTAAATTTATCGCGATAAATCCTTGTGAGATAGCTTGCACATGCGAGAAGTTTTTAAATTTAATGATATCCATGTCACCTGAACACCAATATTTCTTAGTGTATGGGTATCAACTCCACTAAACATGAATAAAAGGTTGCAGTTATATCTAATCACTTTAGGTATTTGTATATATCACTGAGTATTATATATAATATCGGTGTTTTTTGTGCCTTCCTCAGGAAAATTTCCGAGCTGGATTAGTTTGTTCGCTCAGTATCATATCATCGTATACTACAAGATTATTATTGCATCTATCAAGATCATCTATCAGCGGCGCATCGTTGATGTCGGTGATAAAGTCAATAATATCATTATCGTCCTTCTTCAACAGTGTTGGATTTTCATTAAAATCTTTAAATACGTTGAAACATCCCTGATCATCAACAGATGGTGTCACTAAATATAACCAATCCCACTTGAGCTATATCATTATCAGATTAAGCAGCAATTGTGTCTTACCAAACCCAGATGGACCTATGATAATTGCTATGATAGAATATGGTAGCGCTGGATGACGCTTGACTGACTCTTGCTTTCGTGTCGCTGAGACGATGATGTAAAGAAAACATTAGCTGGTTATAATAAAATGTGACAAAGAAAACATTAGCTGGTTATAATAAAATGTGACCAAAAATATAAGCACGACTTTGATCTCAATGCTGAATTTATCATAACACTGAAACAGCGACAGAATGATCATTGTGTGAGTTGTAACACTGTAATGTTACGGCAATATTCGAATAATAATCCAAGACGGTTTATTTTCGCAAGTAAATTTGGTCTATTTACCCTCCGTCTCGTATCTGCTGGGCAAAAACACAATGGTACAGGTAGAATTGAAAAAAATTTCTTTACGCATTATTTCACACTAAATTTTATCTGGTTGCAGTCTGATTAATTTTTTTAATTCCCTCAATTCTGGACCAAGCGCTCGGTAATCATTATTTATTTCCTCATAATAATCTACAAACGTTTATAGCCATTCATGCGGAGATGATCCAACAAAAGATTGACCATGCTATACACTCATGATCACAGCGGTGTTTCGAGTCAAAAACAAATCAAGAAACGTTTTAAACATATACAGCGACACTGTACATGTTTAATCCCAAATAATGATGCTAGGAATGTATTTTTCGCCCATTCGTTCAGGAGTCCATGCATCTCCTTTCCATCTAAAGAAACTGTGATAAGTTTCAGATTCAAATCTATGTTCGCTCATTTCTCTGGCAAGCCGATGAGTTGGAGTTAACATAACCATTTCTGAACAACTGTACAGGAATATTTCAATCGCACGCGTTGTTTTACCAGACGCACCACACCCGTTAAGATAAACATTATTATGTGTAGCTACGGGATCATATACCGATGGTGCTGATAATAATATCGACATTTGATTATTCTTGAGGTATACATCCTTAGATTCAACGTCGGCTGATTCAGAATAACTATCTTTTCTCGCTTTATTCTCAATTCGCCCCATGATGCATCGGTACTAATCTTTAACAAATCCGTATATTTTTTATTGATATAAAATGAATCTGCGGCAACTCTAACCGCGATATCAGGAAATATGTTTATGATCGATAATAAATTTATTGAAACATACGCAAACATCGAGGATCTTGAATGAGTAAACTGTGGTGAGTCACCATCAATATAGCTCACAATTCTACCCAATTTAGTTCAGTCCGGCAAGTAAGCATTATTCTGGCTTATAAATGTGCCTTTCTCTGTAGTATCAGTAATTATAAAATCGAGTTCGGCATGGTGGATGATTAATTTTGTGCAATGTCGTTTGTGATCACACGAACCACTCTGATTAAATTTACCAATTATTTTTATGCCGAGATCTTTTGCAAGTTTATTTTCGCATTCAATTTCATCGAGAATAGATCTTTCAACTACAGGTAACCAGACTTGTTTCCGTGGATGATATGATATTATTGCTTCACTTACAAACAACGACGTTAAAATTCCTGCATCAAGCATGTATCGTAATAGCAATATTGGAACTCAACATTTTTCTGCAAAATGACGACCAATCCAAACATAAACAATTGGATGGAGATTTTCCGTGACCGAAAACGATTTAATATATGCAAATCCAGTCAAATCAAAATCTGTTAAATATCCATTTATCGCAACACTGGTCATCTCATGTGTTGGATGTCAAAATCGCTTAAACTATTCAGCACATTCTCCCATTCCAAGAAAACTTCCATTATAAGATACAACAAGATCAACTGAGATAACATCTCCACAATCGTATTTAGTATTCCACAATCCGCCGTGTCCGTATTCGACACAGCTGTGTTGGACATCTTCAAAAAACTCCGATATTGTTCGTTTACGTGACTTTTTCTCTTGAGCAAAGTGAACAGCAACTGACGGAACGGTAAAACAATTACTGAGTAATTAATTGTTCAGCATCATCAGTATATTTCGACTCAAGATTTATCATTTCCGAGTGGAGACATTTTGCACGATAAAAGTCTCCATTAGGTCGTATAAACTGATCATAATTTCCATATTCGGAATTTTTTAATTTAACGGTTCTATCTCGTGGAAATATTGTTACGTTGTTCGTCCACGCGTGCGCGTTATGATCAATGATCTCTAACGAAGCTGCTTTTGATTTATGCTTCGGTTCGTACAAAATCTCGGCGGTTATTGTTTTCACCCTTATCGGAAATTTTAAGATTTTCAAGCTCGGCAACGTCGTTGATCGTAGCGCCATGTTCTTTGACACGCTCATCCCACTCATATATTTTTTACGTCGTAAATCCGTCAAACCATTCCCATGTTTTGCGTTTGTAAAATGTTTTATAAACGCTCAGCTACACCATACAGCGTCGAAAGTTTCATCGATGTGGGTAATTTGTTTTATGTCAGAGCATTTAATATCAGTAACCGCTGGATTTCAAAAATAAAATTATTAATGGTTCTATTTGTGTTTCTACGAAAATTTACGAACGCGTTTACGTGAATAATATAATCAGATCTAAAAGTAGTCATTCCATCATTGATTGTCATTAACGATGTCATTATTGGGATGTTGCTATTGTCGACGTATTTCTTCGTTGCAGCGTCATCGTTTGATTCCGGTTCTCCAATGCCAGTAATTTTATTATTAGACATGTTGAGAGAAAAAAAAAAAAAAACACAGTCACTGTATCACCGGCGGATAGTAAACGATCATCGATATCAGTTCTGATCGTGTTGTTGTTGCTGTCTACGTTTCTTTTTGTTCCAAATCATCGTCTAATTTTGGTTCTCCCACATTATTAATTGTATTAAAAATCATGTTGAGATCGCCATACATAATATCTCCAATTCTTCTGATGTGTCCAGTAATATCTCCCATGAGTGTTAAAATTGATTCCTCCGAGTTTTTAATTTTACGGTTTTTCGCAAGACTACTAAGTTATCTTCGGTCGCATCTGGAACCCGCAGAATACTATCTGTCAACGAGATATTGCTCGTCTTTAACCGTCATTGTTTATCCTTAAAAAAAACAACAACTTCATTTTGGTCCACAATTGCGCGACTCAAAAGATTAGCGAGTTCATTCTTGACCTAGTCAAGGGTTGTTTGTTTGAATAAATCACATTGGCGTTTGCCAAGAGTAAAACTCCGAGCAGATCGTCCGTAAATATATACCATTGTATAGTACGCTAAGACCTGTTTAAAACGACCATTTGTATCTTCGTGCACGACTTTATGGGGTGGTGTCAGAGACCTTGACACCGCGTCGAACACAGCGAGTACTTCGCGGCCACACATTGGAGGATCAGTTATTGTCTGTGTTGGTAATGTTGAATACCATATTGGTATGTCACCGGCTAATCCACTACATCGTAAAAATTCTTTTGGTGGTGCCAGCCCATACGAAGAAAAAAAAAAACAACTCCACGTGGATCAATCGCGTATGAAACCCAGTAATTGCCTGGACCAAAACTTCCATCGAGATTAATGATACCGGTTTCAACAAGGTTTGGTTCTTTTGGTAATTGATCACGCATAACAACACCTCTGAAATTTTTTTTATGTTTAATAGCGGCATCAAGTAAATCAAAATTAGACATGGGAAGCAACAACGAAGTGTCCTGGGCTGTCTTAGACACAATCCGCAAGCGGATTGATCGTACACCTTGCTGTGATGCTATCTGCCATGTGAGTAAACAATTTGTGTTACTTTGAACACTATCTGTGGTCATCTTTAACCATGACAATGTTGATTTACCATCAGAGTCCATAAAAGAAAGCAACCGTTGTTCTTCAGCGAGTGATGGTATCATTGTTGGCATCCACAAATGAAAGTTTTGTCAGCATTACTTTACCTTCATCACCGATACAGCGCCAGATTGTATCATCGTCTGTAACCTTTCTTACAAGTACAGCTGTATGCTTGGCTCCTAAAATCATCTTTCTGACATTTCTGCAAAATCCAAAGATATGTGACAGTAGAATTGCACATGAACATTTTCTACTTCCATCTTTCTACTTCCATCCTTCAGCATTGATCGACGTGCTTCGAATCCTAAGTTGAATTCTGGATTAACGCTAATAATTAGGTTTTCCACACCAACATGAGCAGCGCCGTCATTGTTTCTTGGTCGTGTTATATCATACTGTCTGTTGTCAGGATGGTTAGTAGTATCCTTCATGAACATCACTGACGGACCAGCGGATCTTAAAGAATCATCGCTGTATCTAGCAAGGACAAATATCGTCGTAGCAATATTGCTGAGTTTTCCAGGCATGGTTCAATATTTCTTTCGTCGATGCTAAACGTGGCACCATTGAACAATGCCGTGATGCCATTATTAACAAAACCAACTCTAACATCAGCTCCATATTCACTATCATCTGTTTTTAAAATTTCACCTTCAACTACAATAAATGCTTCAGCGGGTAATAAATATCTGCTTGTATCCTGAACTTGCAGCTCAGTTCGCCTACGCTGATTTGGCTCTCGTGCATCATACGAATACTATTGATAATCACCTATCAATTCATCCTTAAAAACTGGTGTATCGATGTCGAAAGCGGGATGAGATACATGTATAAACATTATTTATATCTGTTATCGTCTGACACGAAGATCGCTTCCTGCTATTAAACTAGCAGCCATATTTTTGGTTCTTTTTCTGACAGGGGTGCACCAGATAACTCTGCTAGATTTTTTATTTGCAGCTTGATTTATTATTTTAGTGACATCTAAAGGCATAACTTCAGTGCTGGGTAAATGTACTGGCTGAAGACGGACTGCTTGCGGCTGTTGAATAAAATTAATGTAGCATAATTTGAAACAGAGCATAGTAGATTCATTCAGTTTCTCAGTGTAGTCACATGACTGATGTCTGTTACTAGCCTATGATGGAATGTGTGCTATGTATATGATGACCTAATAAAAAATTGTATTGCTTTGAGAACAACGTCTTGTTTCATTTGCTTGTGAAGCAGCTGACTGGTATGTCCCCTACTAGTGGACAATATATCAACATGGTGGCAGCGGTGGCCAGTTAAAGACGCATCTAGGATTATGCGGTTTTAGAGGTAAACTGATTTTAGAAGTTACGCATTTTGCATCTTTTATCACAGTGTCGTACTACAGGTCCAGTGGCGGGAAAACTAACCATAACATGACCGACGGTCTCCTAAGCACATTCCGCTTACCGCCAATATCAAATGTAACCGATGAGAACGTTTCGGAAAACTTTAAGCATTGGAAAATACAAGTGCAGATTTACCTAACTGCAAGTGGAGCAACTGATAAAGAGGATGAGGTACAAACGACCATAATTTTGCATTGTACAGGACCGCATATTTTGGATATTCATGATCAGTTTGTGTGGGGCGCAGATACGACAAAAACAAACCCGGAAAGGTACTTGAAAAACTTGAGGCATATTGTAACCCCAGAAAAAATGAGGTCCTGGAATCACATAGGTTATGGAATGTACCGTACCAAGAACCTTTCGACAGCTTTCTAACTTAGCTTAGGACGCGAGCGTCGTCAAGTAATTATAGAGAGAAGGATATAATGATCAGAGATAAAATAGTTTTCACAGTTACGGGAAAACTTCAGCAACTCTTACTCAGAGAAGACAAGTTAAACCTGGATAAAATCATACACATATGTCGTGCATTTAAGCAGTCAAATAAACGTATAAAAGAACTAAGGGAAGCCAGATCTAGCAGTCAGACTGTAAATAAAATAACTAAAGGAAATAAAGCACAAACGTGAAGCCAAAGGAAAAGAGATACTAACAGTCAACCTAGGATTGGCAAACTACGAAATATACTGTCCTCACCAGCTCAGGGTAAATATAGCGTTTCACTTAAGGAATGTAACTTCTGCGGACGCAGACACAAGTTTAAGAAGGAAAAGTGTTCGGCATGGGGCAAGACATTTGACGTGTGCAAAGGAAGGAGTCATTTCAAGGTAAAATGCAAGAAAATCCATTTAGTTAGTGCTAGTACAACGCACGAAGAACAAAAAGATGATGGTGAAAATTGGCTGAATATCATAATAGCTAGAAAAGTAGAATTTCTGCATTAATGAATGTCAACAATTGTGAAGTGCGTTTCAAGTTAGATAGCAGGGCCGACATCAACACCATCTGCAAGAAGTATGTTCGTAAAGAACAAGTCAGGCTGACAACACTAACCTTAAAAATGTGGAATAAGTCACATATGAAACCACTTGAAGAAGCTGATCTGAAAATTAATAACCCGGGCAATGGGGAAGAAACTACTGCTACTCTAGTTGTTGTACCAGATGGTTACATGAATCTCCTAGGATCAAAAACTATTCAGCAAATGGGATTGATTTCGGTTAACACATGGACATATAACACAATTAATTTTACTATATGTTCTCTACATTTGTTTCTCAGTACTGACCTTTCCACTGTGTGACAATCAATACAAATAATATGTTAATCTAAAATACATTCAAAGATGACTTCACTGTGAAGTTCTCGTCAAAGGTAGACCTGCTCTTTTTTGAGATGCTGGACTGTCAACATAGCAGCATGTAAACAGAACACAGATTTCACTTCCGGATTATCACCAAGGCCTTATTACTCACTGTGCACTGTCGCCGAAATACATAGACAACAACAGTTACCTTTATAACCCTACAAAAAATGCATAAATAAAACTTTTATATCACCACCAAAATGAGAGAGGAAAAAATGTTCTAAAAATAGACTAGAACTACATTCGTTGGTACTGAACTGGAAGTATTAATTGTGACCCGATTCCTGACATGGTCGACTCTACGAAACTCGGTGATCTAGGGGAAGCTACTCTTACAATCGACAACGACATTTCAGCGAAAACATTGCCGTGCAGAAAGTTGGCACTCTCACTTTAAGAAGACGTGAAGAGAGAAATATATAAACTAGTCGAAAGAGAAGTTCTAATACCTGTTACCGAACCGACTAAGCGGGTTAGTCAGATGGCTGGTGTACGAAAGCAGAATGGAAATTTGCGTATTTGCATAGATCCTCAGCCACTAAATACTGCGCTCATGAGAGAACACGCAAAACTTCCGACACTTGAGGACGTGTTACCAAAACTTGCTAATGCAAAGGTCTTCAGTAAACTTGATGTTCGTTTTGTTGACACTCTTAAGCTCCATCCCAGCATATATAGCTGGTTAGAACTTTAGAGTGACACCCTGTTTTTCCAAAAGTGTGTTTTGGTGTGGGTTTCCCCTGTCTCCCTTGGAGGTCTGTAAGCGTTATTGTTCAGAAAACAATAATGCGATATAGAATTTTGCGGGGTTGATTTCTTTTTTATCCATCGAGTTCTTAGAGGTTTTTCATTTATCCCATAAGGAAGCATTATTGTTATACTTGCTTCCCTTTGTCCGGGCTGACAGGGGGCCTGATTTCTACCAATTTCGCTTCGGATTTTAGGGTTGTACTATTACCCCAAAGGCCCTGGGTTAATTTCCTTCCCTTACCCTTGTGTTATTTATTATTTTTTGAAATGGCTTTGCTAGAGTCATAATTCCGTTTTTGTGATGTATTTTCCATTTTTATTGAGATATGTGTCTTGTGTGTGTTTGATGTCGGACATTATAAATATTTCAAATTTACAAGTTTTGTTTCTATCTAATGTATCCCAAGAATAATAAATGTTTGAGTTTGTATTCTTGTTTTTTTGAGTGTATGTGGTGCGTCTGTATATGCCTTAGCATATAAAGGGTTGAAGAGAACAAAAATTCCATACACAGTGGTGGAAACGTATTCTGTTGTTTTAGTTTTAACTGATTGTGCCTTAGCACTTTATGTTTGGCAAATGAGGATAGAAATCCTTCATTATGAAAGCATAGATGAAGAATTCCATGTTTATTGGGTTTCAACTGGTTATGGCGTAGCATATGGTTGAAATAATTATGTTTGAATTCTTTTTTGCATGGATGTGATGATAACATCATAAACATTTTTGAGTTTAAATTTATAAAATCGGAGCTTACGGTGGAGATTCCAAAGGCAGATCCCTTATAGGGAGTCAAATTTTGACCTTCCGCTTGGAATCACCACCATGTTCTGCTTACTGGGTAGTCATTTGTCCATAATGTAACTTGATAAGAAAAACGGATCAATTTTGAAAACTATCTCTCACTTTGCGTGATTAGTTTATTGTGTAAAACCGGCATGGAGTATAATTTTAAAAGTTCTACTGAGTGCGGCCACCACCACCACCAATTACCATAGAAGAAAGAAACAGGAAAACAAGAGCAAAGAAATAATACTAAGAAGAGGAAAGGATTAGCAACCCGCCAAGCCGTGAACAAAGGAAGTGCACAGAACAAAGGAACTCTCAAACAAAGGAACGATAGGAACACGCAGTAAGATAGTAATATAGTAATATAATTTAAGCCTGAGGGCAAATCCATTCTCTGTGCAGTTTTGAAGTATTTAAACTCATTACTGTTAACACTACCCTTGTCCAACCATAAAATGTCACAACTCCAGTCAGCATTTAGACTTAGACGAGGTAAAATTAGGCGACAAAACACCCTCTCAAAACAATTAGCAAGCTGTAGCCCACAAACTAAAAAATGCACACAGGGCATAGCTAGCACCCCACCCGCAACTACCATTGGTAGGATCACAAATTGTAAACCACAAACCCAACAGCAAGTAATTAAAACAACACTCAAATGTACAATCAGGACCACCCCCACCCCCTCCCAAACAATACAAGCAATATATCCGATTGCCATGAAACTGAAATCTTTTTCAAAGACCCAAACAATCCCTACAAATCTGAAACATTAGATGACACAATACCAATGTCACCCAAATATGATAAACCACAACAAGCTCCCCCCCCCCGCCCCGACATAACCTAAATAAGGGAAAAACTCTACGAACACTAACAAGCCCGATAGTGAATAGCCCCAGGTAGACACGCACAAGGACAAAACTCAGTCCGAAAAGACAACACCAACCTCAGTTCCTCCCCCACCTAGAGAAACATTAAACCAAGGACAAACCCCACTCCAACATAAAAACCAGACTGAAAAAAGTGAACAAAAACCACCAAACAACGAACAAACTACACCAAAAATTAGGAAAGAAACCTTACATTGTAGCAAATAACCCGGCCCTTCTGGAATTAATGAAAACAACCCAATAACTGACTCACAAAACCCATTACATATAAACAATGAGTCAATCATAACAAACTAAAAACCAAACCACATAACAACCCAGATACGACTACCAACCTAGGTAAAGAAAAAGGACCTATGAAAACTAAATCAACCCACCCCCACCACAAACATCCATAAAACAGGATCAATCAAGTAATGTAGGACCAAAAAAAAAAAGAAAAAAAAAACAACCACAAGTACCATTTAATTGACCACACAATCTATCTCAGCAGTAAAAATAAACAAATGCTCAACCTTAGTACATCTGCCATCATGTCAACTCTCACCAGAACACACCAGGGTCAATGTAGAATAATTAGACCCAAAACAAACTACATAGTAAGCCAATGTAGCACTCTGGCACAAACACAAAAATATGTCGAAATTGAAAACATTGGGCCACTCAAGGTCAAAATGGACAGACATTATCGAACCCAAAACAGGAACAAACACACAACCCCACCAAAGGTAGAAACAATAAAAAAAACACAATTAGGCACAAAAGCAGGACAACCAATAACAACCTCAACTACAACATACAAAAAAGTTTTATCACTCAAGGGACATAATAAAGACATCCCAAATGACACCTTATTCCAAAAAATCCAAGCAAACGGCACCCAAATTACCAAAACGTATAGAATTAAAAACTATAAAGGACAGGAAACAACCAAAGCTGTTATTGAATCAACGGAGCCACTGCCCACTTTAATAAAACTTGGCCGATCAGGAGCTAGACACCTTTTATAACCCTTCAGAAACAAACCTCGTTTCTGCACGAAATGCCAACACTGGGGACACTTCAGATGTTGTTGTTGTTGTAGGGTTTATCGCCACTTTTCAGCACACGATAGGCTATACATGGCGGCCAGTATTAATGGTGGAGGAAGAAACCGGGAAATCCCCGGAAAGAACCACCGACCCACGAGAAGCTACTGGCAAGCTTTCTCACATACCCACGTTGGCCGAATCCGAGACTCGAACCTACGCAGATAGAGGTGAGATGGCAGTGATCCGTAACGGACAGCGCTTTAGACCACTCGGCCACTCGGGGCCCCTCACTTCAGATGTAGATTTGACCATAGATGCCACCGATGTGGTGGCAAACATCAGGGCAAGTGCCATGCACATAAACAAAAATGCCCAAATTGCAGGGAAGAATACCACCCAAGATCACCAGAATGCAGATATACCATCAAAGAAAAACTAACCATTGAGATCATGGACACAAAACACCTACCCTACCGAGACTCAAAAACAATTGCAAATAAAACAAATCAACCACCTAAACAACCTAATGTAAATTTATCCAAAAACCAAACAAACATACGACAAAATCAACCAACCAAAACCCACTAACCCTAGTAAAATAAACATCTCAGTTAAGAAATCAATAGCCATACAAACAGAAGTCACACAAAGGAATATCATAAACCCTAAACACCGGAGGGGAAAGAAAAATCAAAGCATACAACTCAAGTAAATACCCAATTATTAAATAACCCTTTAGAAGGAAACAACAGCTACAGTATGACATATGCACTAAATGACATCATTAGGTCATTCAAGGACAGTCTAACCCACTTAGAGCAGTTGGCAACTACTTTCTCTGAAAAGTTTAACAACAACCTTGGATAATACAACTAAAGACAAACTAACCATCTGGCAATGGAATAGTAGAGGATTATTAAAAAATCTCCCCGAATTACAACAAAAAATCAACCAGGCAACCAATAAACCAGATATAATATGTATCCAGGAAACGCACATTACCAACAAACAAAACAAATTACCCAAAATAATAGGATACTCGCCTGGAATTTTTAAACACCGACACAATGGACAAAAGGGAGGAGGTCAAGCAATCTTTACTATCGACACAATAATATATGTCGAAACATTACCAACTCCAATTACCACAAACAAAATAAACAGCATTAAAGATCAAACAATAATGGTTAGCACAGGTAACACAGATATCCAAATTATTAATCTCTATGACCCAGGGGGCAATACTCCCAATTAGCCTAAACATCTACCATCAAATTACCAAATCCAAAACCAACAACTTAATCATCTGTGGGGACTTTAATGCCCAGAATGAACTATGGGCAGAGAATAAGAATGATATAAGGGGGAAAACATCGAAGAGTGGATAACCAATCACAATCTAGTCATCCTCAACGACGGATCCAAAACTAGACTAAATCGTGAGAATGGGTCCCTCTCGGCCATAGATCTTACCATAAGCACCCCCAAATTAGCGCAAATCACTGACTGGGGTGTAGATCAAGAAGATTCACTAGGAAGCGATCACTTCCCGATTATTATCACTATTCAAACTAAAACACAACACATACCCATTGAAACCCCACCCAGATGGAAGTATAGTCAAGCTAACTGGAATCATTTCCAAATCCTGCTAGAGCAAATAGATATTGACAACCTAGAACATCCAAGTATTGACAACCATCATGACAATATAATAACTACCATTTTAAAAGCATCTAATCAGAGTATCCCAAAAGTAACAAACAACAACCAACAAAAGGCAAAAGTGGGGTAAACTATGCACAACAGCGCATAAGGCCAAAAGAAAGCTCTAAATAAGTTCCAAAAAACTAAAACCACACTAGACTATCTTAACTATGAAGAAAAAGAAAAGTTACTAAAGAATACAATCAAAACATCAAAAAAATAACACATGGCAAGCCTTCTGCTCTAAACTCAACCTAAATACTAATTCAAAGCAAGTCTGGGACAAAATTAAAGCAATTAGAGGAAAAACAACATATACAACCCCCAAACTTAAAGGCTCTAATAGCAATAAAGACAAGGCAAACATACTAGCAAAACATTTCTCAGATATGAGAAGTAATATCAACTATTCCAAAAATTTCCAAGACCATAGGCAAGAGATAGAGCTAACACATACTCATATTTTCCAAGACCTAGGAAATTTTAAACTGTGAGACTACACTGAGTGAATGGAACAAGGCACTTGCTTCCAAAAAAGAAACATCCCCAGGCAAGGAACAAATAGGCTATATAATATACAAAAATTTACCCAATAATATTACCAAAGCAATTTTCAAATTACTAAATAGAATCTGGGACACAGGACAACTACCACAAAGTTTGAAGCAAGCCATAGTAATACCCATTCTCAAAGTAGGCAAAGGCCCCAAAGATAAAACCTCATACAGACCAATTTCCCTCACAAACAATGTATGTAAACTAATGGAAACCATAATATCAAATAGACTGAAACACCACCTCGAAAGCAACTCCTTACTATCTGAAAACCAACGTGGCTTTCGAAACAAACGCTCCACCATTGACCAATTATTCCGACTAGAAGCGGATATACAAATAGCATTCAACTCAACAAGGAAAACATATAAAAACCTTATAGCAGTTTTTCTCGACTTTGAAAAAGCCTTTGACATGATCTGGGCTAAAGGTCTGATTGCTAAACTTGACCGATTCGGAATAACGGAGAGACTTTTAAACTGGATAAATAACTTCCTAACAGGTCGCAAAATTATAGCAAGAATATGAATCACCCTCTCAGACGAATTTGCCTTAGAAAACGGCACCCCTCAAGGGAGTGTACTCAGCCTAATACTCTTCAACTTAATGATAAACGACCTAGACCATAACCTGGCCTCCAACAAAGTCAATCTATCTCAATTTGCCGACGATAGCGGCATCTGGAGAGCCGGAAACCCCGCTAGTAAACCAGTTATAAAAGAATTACAACTTAGCCTAGACAACATAGGAAAATGGGCTGACAATTGGGGGTTCAAAATAACATGAAAAAACAGTAGCAATAATATTCTCCCAAAATGCAACTATAAACTAGTATACCCAAATTTATATATCCAGGGAAAATTAATTAAATATGTTAAAGTGGCCAAATTCATAGGCATGTATTTTGATAATCACCTAACTTGGAAACAACACATAGAATACATAATTAAAAACTGTAACAATGATCTAAATGTATTACGAAACCTAAAAGGAACATCTTGGGGAACAAACCATGACACTCTACTCAAGATATATAAGTCATTAATTAGATCAAAACTGGACTATGGCTGCCAAGTCTATAACTCTGCTAAACTAACATGGTTAAAAAAAACTAGACGCAATACAACGTAAAGCACTACTTGTGTGCACCGGAGCACTCCCGTTAACTTCCCTTGACGAGCTCCAGATCCTAACCGGGGAATTACCATTATACATGAGAAGGCAACAAATGACACTCAGGAACACCATTAGGCTAAATAACCACCCCAACACTCATCTTACCAAAATCGCAATTAATAAATGTAACATCACATTTAAAAACAAACTAGTACCAAATATCACAGGTAGAAAACTCGCCCTGGAGCTTAGGGAGAAATCACCTATTAACATGAAAAATACGTAAAACCACCCAACCTAACCACCTGGATGCAAACTACCAAGAGGGTTAACACCAAGGCCACTGAATACGGGAACAAGCACGACAGTCATATGAAGGATTCACTAAAGTCTAAACAGACGGATCCAAAACAGCTGAATCACCAAGAACGGTGGCTGCAATAGTTATCGCAGAATACAACATTCAAATGGGATCCCGATTGCCAGATTATTGCTCAATCTTCACCGCTGAATTCTGGACAATCATTGAAGCGCTCAAATGGATAAATGATAATAACATACCAAATACGGTCATAATAAGCGATTCTCTTAGTGTAATCACATCAATCAAAAATCGCCACACTAGGACCAGAGAGCATTTCCTTGACAGGGCCTTCTGTATGCTCAAAGAACTATCCACAAGAAATCAAATAGCTGACTTCATATGGATACCATCGCATATAGTAATCCATGGAAACGAACAAACCGACAAAATCGCAAAGACCAAATTAGAAGACCCCAACCCTATCCCATTAAAATATAGCACAACCGAAGCACAGAGCTTCGCTGTAAACTACATAAACCAAAAATGGCAGGAGCATTGGAATACCTCCACCAAAGGTAGGAAACTATACACTCTCCTACCAGAAGTTGACCGATCCATCAGACCACCTAAGGGCTCCAGTGTAGACCAAAAACTCATTAACAGAATTATGACAGGAAAAACTAGGTTACCAGGAAGCTTTGGCAGATTTATCGGACCGAAAGCAGCTAACATAAACTGTTATATACGTCACACTGTAGAAAACCTAAACCATATATTCAATGATTGCACAAAATACAGGAAAGCAAAGAACAACTTCCAGAAAGCTCAAAAGGAAATCAGATCACCCAGACTTCCTATATACATCTAATAGTAGTGAAGTGGGATACCCTAGCGTCAATGGGAATTAGCATTACAGAACCCCTTGGGACAATCTGGCGTCAATGGAAAATTAACATGGAGAAAAATCGTGGGACAATCTAGCGTCAAGGGGAATTTAACATGGGAATAAATCGTGGGACAATCTAGCGTCAAGGGGAATTTAACATGGGAATAAATCGTGGGACTGTCTAGCGTCAAGGGGAATTGAATATGGGATTTTTTTTAATTTTTTTTTAAAAAATTTTTTAAATTTAAAAATTTAAATTTAAATTTAAAAAAAGGGGGTAGGCAATGGAAAGGCTATCTCTTTTCGAGAAATATGGCTGGCCCTGAAAAGGGCCTTTGGGTTTTCTTCTTCTTCTGCTTCTAATTTCTTCTTTTCCTCCACCAACTTCTTATTTTATCTCCAACACTCTTTCTCTTCTTCCCTTTCTTTTTTTTCTTCTCCTCCTCTTCTTTCTTCTTCTCTTCCTCCTCATCTTTCTTCCTCTTTTCATTTTCTTCTTCTTTTTCAATTTTTTCGTTCCATTTGCGTATTCTTATTCTTTCCTCTTCATCCTCCTTCTCCTCCTTTATCTCTTTCATGACACCACTAATCTTGTCCTTTGCTTTTCTTAAGTTATTAATTTCCATCTTTACACGATGGGGACTATAGGAATCATGGTCTTCAACGAGTCTTATTAGCATCTGTTCCATTATTCCTAAGTTGTCTAAAACGTCCTGCAAGGTTTGTATTTTGTCCATTTGGTTTGACGCCATCTTCTTTTTATTCTTTGCAGAATGGTTTGAACGACGAATACTGTGGGTTCTTATACTTAAAGCGCGTACGTGAAGGAAAACATCCCCCTAAAAACATAAAATGGATCTTACCTAGATCATGACCGAACAACGCGCGGACGTGAAGGAAAACATCCCCCTACTTTTTCATTTCATATAATATAACCCCAACTATACTCTTCACATACGCTAAGAAACCCATAATCTACTATTCACACAAACATACCTGAGCTCTTACAAACACACAAACACACAAACGCATACCCTCACATTTTTTAATAAAGAGTTAGTGTTTATATACACACATTGGCAAATTGATCGTTATTTCTTTTCTAGAGTGTTGGGTAGCCCTGAAAAGGGCTGTTTTTTGAACTCCTGATGCATCTATCTAATGGTTGCACCGTCCTGGCCTGGCGCCACACACGCATCTTCTTCCCCAGTCTTCTTTCACCTTTCTTCTGGGGAGCGCAGAGGGAGGATGATTCGCTTCAACACCCCAATCCTCTGTCTCGGGAATATTGAACGACATCCTCTCTTCTCTTTTCTTTTCCTCTTCTTCCCTCTCTCTTCTCTCCTCCTCTTCCTTCTTTACTCTTGCTTCTTCTACTATAGCCTCCGCTGATAGTTCGTTTACTATGCGCCTGGCATATTCCAGGTGCATCTGGAGTTCTAACAGTTTCACTATTCTGCTAGTCATTCTTCTGGCTGTGTTCATCAATCAACAAGGGTAGCTAGACTGCCCAGCGAGTTTCAATTTATAGTGAAAGCGCGGACGTGATGGAAAACATCCCCTAATAACATAAAATTGATCTTACCTAGATCGTGACCCAAAAAAAAAAAACAGCAACGCGCGGACCTAAAAGAAACACTCACTCACTTTTTATGCTACCCATCACTATTTTAAATTTTTTTATAAATCACTCCAATAGACTATCCACATACGCAAAGCAATCCAATCTAACTCCAAATATACACCTCTAACAGCCAAAAAAACAAACATCATTTTAATCTACTATCCACACCAACCTACTTGATCACTTACAAACACACAAACACACAATCCTATACACAAACACATACCCTCACATTTTTTTTGAAAAAGAGTTAGTGTTTATTTTCACACTACTCTACCTACACACATTGGCAAATTGATGGTTATTTCTTTTCTAGAGTATTGGGTAGCCCTGAAAAGGGCTGTTTTTTTGTTTGCTATGGCATTCTTTTTAGTTTCTAAGAATGCGATGTCCTCTGAGGATAGACTTTCTGGCGATAGGTCTGCTTCTTCGGAAAGAGAAGAAGAACTCTTTGGTGTCGATACGACAATCGACAAAGCCTCTGTCAGCTTCAGGTTGCTGCTGCTGCTGCTGCTGTTGCTGCTGCTGTTGCTGCTGTCTCTGAAGTCTGTACTTCTCTGTCCATTCTTCTTTTTCCCTGTTCATTTCTTCTCTGAAGAGCTCTTCTATCAGGTCTTCAGTGATTTTTAACATTCTCACATTCTCTATTTCTTCTGGCTTCGGTATCAGACTGTGTCTGACCCTATGCAAATTCACGTAGGCTTCGTTGAGTTTAGCTAGTTTGGAGCACATCTTCTTAAGAGGATGAGTCGACAATGGATGGTTAGACTGGGAACAAACCGGTTCTTAAAGTCAAAGCGCGGACGTGAAGGAAAACATCCCCACACGGTTTTCTAGTCGCAACGTTTAGTGAGTGTCATGAGAGGGATAGTAAGAAATGAAAGAGCATCAATCCAACATTCTTATAGCTAAACAAAAGACAAAAGCATTTTTTCAAAACACAACATTTTTTATTCAAAAATCACTTAACACTTAACAACAACTCTAACATTTTTAACAATAATCCAACACTATAACATCAAACAATTTTTTCTAATCACTAACATTTTTTTCAATGGATAATTTACTTCAAACAGGGCTGACAACGTTGTGAATGAAATTGTGATTTCCACTGTTGGAAATCATTAGGCCATTGATGGACACTACGTTTCCTAGCTTGAGACAAAAGATAAGCATAATGGTCACAAAACCATCGATCTACTTTCACATCGTTTCTAGCAGAAGAACGAGGATCGAAATGAGTCACTAAATGTTCTAAGGAATAGCCTAGGCTGCGATGATGCAGATAATACACACAATATTGTCCACACACCAAGGAATCTGTGCCTTGTAATTTCACATTATTGAATCGGGTGGTTTGAGCATTTCTTCTCATAAAGTCAATGATATCGTCTTCCAAAGGGGGCAATCCGTACGAATCAAAATATTCCACACATCCTTCTTGAGGAAAGTAGACGGCTACCCAGTGGGTTCCTGGGAGATGACTGTCGTCCGTGTTGATCACGAAAGCTTGATGGTTTTTAGGTTTGCGATGAGGGAGTTCATCTTTAGCACAGACGACAGGATTCCAAGAAGCTGTATACGAACTGTGGTTCAAAAGGTAATAAAGTTCCCAGGTATCCATTGTTTTCTGTGTTGTTTTTTTCTTCTTCTTCACAGGTAATAATAAGTCGTCAATTCGATCCTGACTTTTTGCTTGAAAATGTCTGACGAATAAACGGTTATTCGTTCTGTTTCCTCACTCTGATTTAGGAGAGCTTCGATACGATGGATCTCTTGACTGGTTAATGGTGGACAAGAATGTTCACGCAAGTCTTTATACCACTGGTGCAACACGTCTTTGTTCGAGATGAGACTCCAAGCTTCGTCCAGATACTCGTCCAATTTTTCTTCTTGACTTAACATCAGGCATTTATCGTGTTGAATTTGACTGGGATGATCGTTTTGACATCCATAACAATTTTTCTTGATCAATTCCGTCATTTTATCGACCAAGTGTTTGGCAAAACAGGAGACTAAATGGGCTTCTTGTTCTGGCCATCTCGATTTCATCATGATCACTTCTTCTTCCACAGTCTCCTTACATTCCATGTCCAAAGTTTCTCCACTAGGTAAAGAGGGATAACAGTCTTCCATGGCTTCTAGTAATCTAGAATGACTTCTCTCAAACTATTGATTTCTATGGTATTATCAAATTCGGCATACAGGATGACGTTCACCGTTACATCAGGGTCTCGGTTTGCGAACTGAATTTCCACACGAATTTGGCCGGATTTTATAGGGTGGAAATGTCCCTCGTCGCTGCCTTGGTCTGGAGTGAAATCGAAAGCCCACAAAGCATAACCTCCTGCGTAATCCTCGTACGTAATGCCGTGACTGGTGTTGGTTCCTAACTGGCCGGTGGCTTCGTACAGGGACAAGTACGATCTCAAGTAATTCTTCTTCTCAAAGTCAGGTTCGAAAGGTCGGGTACACAAGGTCTTGCCATCGCGACTGACTTCGATCTTGGACACGCCAAAGTGTTGAAAGTAGAAAGGATTTTTTTCGACAGCTCCGTTGAAGGCTGTATTCTCGACGATACCAACGATTAAACGTTTGGGTAGCTGTCCTTGGAACAGATGATCTTCGATCATGGATCGCTGTCCCTTGGGAATGGTGAACGTTTTCACTTCCACGCGTCGTATGGGATACTTGGCGGTCGTTCTGCTCAACGTCTGACTGATGTCGTTACCCACTTTAGGTAACACTTCCACACGGTGTACGTAGAGCCTGGCTTCCTCGATGACAGTTTTGCAAACAGTAGTACCTATCAAATGGAAAGCGGCACTGCTACGATTCAGTCTCAGGCGAACATTCACCCCGTTTAGCAAATATTTCTCTTGCAACCACATGTCCAGATGTAAACGATCCATCAGTTCTAAACTTTGTCCGTTTTTGATTTTGTCTCTTCGTTCTACAAATCCGTCATTGTTTGGTGTTTTGCTTGCATCAGTTTCGAATCTTTCAAATTGGCCTGCTTCGTCAGCTTCCCATAGCACACAGGCATTGAGATGAGTGTTCTTGGCATCTATTCCGTACGTCAAGAGATTTTCCAGGTACGCTCGATAAGGGTAAGTATCCATGCTGCTGCTGACCAGTTTGTTGTTCAAGTACAAGTCCACTGCGCTAAACAAGGAATGCATGAAATTGTTGACGGGAGCTATTACCTCATCGCCATCTAGGGTCGAATTGTCCTCATCGACAACTTTGACTTTCAAGTACAAGTAACTGCTATTCAGATCGATGTAATCTTCGGGCTGTCCTTTGATTTCAAACTCGATGGGAGCTGAGGCTGTCAATGAGGAGACGGGGTGAAATTCCACCCACTGGGATTCTTGCATCGTCATCATGGTGGGGGGCATGGCAAACAGATCCAGTTCCGTCTTGGAACAGGCGCAAGACTCTCGGTGCATCATTTTTTCTATGTTTCAATAATCGAAAACGTCTAAGTCTCGAACGGTTCTTCTTTTCTTGGCCTTTCTCGCTTGAAGTCTGGTGAAAGGGTGTTTTCTGCGTCGTCTCTTTCTGCCTTGTCCTTGCTGAATGCCTGACTCGGTAGCGTGCAGGGCATTTATAGGTGTGTCTCGTCGGCCTAAAATGTCTTTACCCGTTTGCAGCAAGACATTTTTGCCTGCCCTCATGAAGGCTTCTTTAGGGTTTTGTTTGTCGATGATGACATTTTGGAGAAATTCTTTGCCTTGCGTCAGTGCCGCATCTTTCAAAGCGTGCAATCCGCGTGTCACCATCGGTTTCAACACCGGGGCCACCGAACGAAAGGCCGATTTTAACATGTCTCCTAAACCGTGTCCTCGCTGTCGAGCAACCCCTCGGTACACTGGATACATGACTTACTTACGAGTCGTGAGAGAACCGTTTTCGAAAATGGAGTTTCACCGTGACTTTTCCTTTGGTGAATGGAATATTTTGTCCCAAATCTCCTTTTATAGTAATGTTGACTGTGTCCAAATACGACTTGCTGACAGGCAAATAGTGAGGATGGACAAATTCACGGTGGACGTGGTAAGTGTTTCCACCTTCCTCGTCAGCGTTTGCGGCAGAATCCACTTTGAAAGGAATGACACGCAGTAACGGTACGGAGGTGTGTCCCACCACGTTGTACTCCACCACATCGGAGTACACGAACATCAAATTCAGTCCTTGGTTCAGTTCTACCGGGGTACGAAAATACTTGGCAAAAGAATCGTTGTCAGAAATGACTGGTAATTCACCTTTTTCTTTTTCTACTTTCTTCCTCAGCTCCATGTCACCGCCCAACATGTCAAACAATTCATGACAAAATAAGAAAGACATGATTTTGGGCCCCTCAGGAAATTTCATCAGGAAGCGACGAGCTGTTTTGTGGTACTCCAGGGTGACACTTTTTTTGACACTTTCCAAAGCTTTCAGAAACACACCATTAAACCTGGTGGCTATGGTGTTGACCAAATGTTGACCACTAAAATAATGGCCTGGGGGAATGAACAAGTGATAGGTGGTCCACTTTAGATTTGGTATACGGGTTTTCTTGTCATATTTGCTATGGGTATCCATCCACTGTTGCATTTGCTCGTCATGAACTTCCACATCAAATTTATTTTCATTGGGAAGGACATTGAGGACTTGGGTCGGGTGAATCATTTCTACTAAAGCCACTTCCCAATGGGCTTCGTGATCTAAGGGGATGGCCTGAGGTAATTTGGCCGTGTAACAGCACAACGTGTTGTGGGGAAACCCCTCCATGGAACTGTCACTGGGTAAGGTTAAGTAAAATTGGTTTTGGTGACTCATAATTCCAGAGTTCTGTGGCTGTCCGAGGGGATATTACTGGACGTCAGAGGCGTGTCTCCGCCCAAAATGGGGTTCTGGTTGTGGTTGGAGTGGTGACTGACACTGGCACTGGACACGAGGTTCCCGTGGTTCCCGTTCGAGGAGAATTTCAGGGAGGGATTGGGAAGCAGGTAACCGATGCAACTGCTCAATAAAATGGTCCACAATTGTTTGTCTCCTTGTTGCAAACTCAAATTGGCAATGGCTGCCCCGATGACACAATACACCACAAAGATTTGGCAGAAAAAGACGATTTGCGTTTTAGGCACACGTTCTCCACACCACACCCACAAGGGTTGTTTTTGTAAATCTTGCACAGAAGAACTAGGGGAAGAAGGAGTGGTCGACGTAGCTGCGTCTGCTGTGTGAAAGGGCATGATGGTCACTTCTTCTTTTTATAGTCGATGACTTGCGAAGCGTCGATCCAAGAATCGAAACTGGGGGGATATCCTTTCCAACGTACTTTGACTTCTTTGACACGTCGTTTGCCCACTTTACGGGTTCTGCGTTCGAGAATGCTTTCGATGTCGTACACGTCGTCTTCTTTTTTGGTCACACGTGGTAACTCGGGCAAATAAAACGTTCCTTTGAGCACTTCTCCGTTCATGTCTTCCAATTTATAGACGGCAGGATGACGGCCATGCACTCGTCCAGTGACGCGAAACAATTCGGTCGTCCAGTTAGGTAAGTAACCTTTGTCGAAAGTGCGTTTGGTTTTGCCAATGCGCACCCAATCTCCTACGACCAACTCTCCACTTTTCTTGGGGACAGCCCTCGTCGGGGACGTACCTAACAGGCGCTCAAACACCAGCACTTCGTTGTCGGGAGTCACGTCTTGCGGGGCACGTCCGATGCTTCGATGGTAAGATTGGTTGTACGCTTGCACCAGGTGCGGTAAGATGTCGATGTACTTCAGAGTGTGGTGATGCGTAAAATATTTCCACATGCGTTCTTTCAAAGTGCGTTGAAAACGTTCCACGATGCTGGCTTTGGTTTCAGGATTCTCGGTGGTAAAAAAATGAATGTCACGTTTCTTTAATTCTTTTTGGAAAGCTTGGTTCAGAAATTCGGTGCCTTTGTCCGTTTGCCATCGAAGAGGGTGACGACCACTTTGTTTCAACACCCGTTGCAGGGCTCGCACTAACTCGCTGCTCGATTTGGAAGTCAAGGGCACGACCCAGGCAAATTTGGAAAAGACGTCGATGACACAGAACAAATATTTGTAGCCACGATTGTAGCTGGCCAAATGAGAGACATCGGCTAAATCGGCTTGCCATTGATGATCGATGCCTTCCACTCGGGTGCGACTTCTGGCAAACTTGCGTCGAATGGGTTTGTGTAAAGTGTAGGTAGCTTGTTCTTGTAACCATTGTTGCACTTGAGGTAAACGGAGACTTTTCAGTCGAGTTTTGGCAGCACGATACAATTTTTGAACTCCTGCGTAACCTGCAGGATGCGAGGGATCGTAGTAAATGCTGGCTAAGACTTTTTCCATTTTTTATTTTGTGTTGGCGTGTTAATAAGTCACCCACTCTTCGGTGATGCTACTTTGGGTGGGTCGAAAGGGTGGTTTGGAAACGGATTTACGTGTCCGATGGGCTACGGGAGTAGAAGTCGAAGGTAGTGGTGGTGGTGGCAATGGAATGGCTTTGGTCTTCTTTTCTTTTTTCGCTTCTGGTTTCCCTTCTTTCTTTTTCACTTCTGTCGAAGGAGGTGTGGACATCATCTTTTTAACCCAAGCTTTCATTTCTTCTCGTTGGGGTGTGGGGGACGGGGTCAATAAGGATGCTGCAATCTTACTCGAAATGGGAGCTGCTGACGGTGTTTGAAACACTTCGCGCGTCTCTTCTTCCTCAGGTCTTTGTGGGGTAGCATCTCTGGTGACTGTTGGGGATGACAGTAGTGGTGGTGGTGGTAATGATGATGATGGTGCTGGACTTTTCATCAAGGTCTTAAAATCTTTCAGAGTGGGTAAAGCTGTTTCGTCTAAAGCTTTCTGGTGAAAGAGTTGCAGTCTTTGCAAGAGTTGACCGTACTTTTGCGATTTTTCTGTTTCGGACAAATCTTGGCGATCCATCAAGGATTGCAATTCGTGTTGTAACTGGGACATCTCGCTCAAATTGGGATTGGGAGGTAAATGCGGGGTGCGTTGTTCTTGCCACCGATGGTATTCCATCCATCGTTTGTAAGGCACTAAAGCTAGTTTTCGTCCTTCCATGGGTTGTCAGCGGTCGATTCTGAGATCTTGGGACTTCCGAGGGCCTTTTTATCTTGCTCCCACCAGTCCTCCCAACATGGTTCCCAAGACTCCTTTCAGTATGGGGCCTAACAAGAGAGGTAAAATGCCTCCACGTTGGACCAACATCTTCTTTTTTTGACGAATGGGAATTTTCTTTTGAACCATTTGGCGAAGAACGTGACGATGTTTGCTTAAGCATTGTTTCTGGTGTTTGGACAAAGGGATCGTGCCTTTCAAAACGTTCAAACAACATTCGCACACGGTATCGATGACCTCTTTGGAGGCCGTTTGAATGAGTTTTTTTCGTAGGGGTGGAGAAGCTTTGGACAGGACAGATAACAGGTCCCCATGTTTGGCTAAACGTGGTGGCAGTCCTTTCCTTCTCTTTCCTTGGGGTTTTCTGGAGGGTGACATCTTTGAGTCTTCAGGAGCACCGAAAAACACTGATATCCTACTCGGTCACAGGCCTTTTTTATACTGGAACGCGTCGCCATTGATTGTCTTTACGTCGTATCAGTTTGAGGACAGGCATGACACGTCGTGCAGGGGTACGTAACGGACTAAATCGAGCCAGTTCTTGCTTGGACAAATCCAGTAAACTTTGTAACATGCCCGATCGTTCATGGACTTTGATTTTGGGAGAAGGTACTTTGTGAGCAGCAGCCACTGCCGCTAAATTGGAAGGTCCTGCCACTGGGGAAGTTCTTTTGGGGGTCATCAACGGAGAAGTTCTTGGTGTGATCAACGTCTCCAAGTACTCTTCAGTTCCTGGTGACATCAACGGAGAAGTGGATAAACGTGAGGCTGCCGGAGACGCAGTCACCGCTGTGGTAGGTCGTGGTTTGCGAGTGTAAGGCTGCGTCCTGGTCGAAGTGCCTCTCTTGCGACTAGTTTTCTTCTGTGGACTTTTCTTTTTCTGAGGACTTTTTCTCTGTTTCTTTTTCTGGGGGCTTCTTTTCTTTTTCAGGGGTGGTGGTGTCTGGTAAGAGGAGGGTCCTGCCACTGGAGAAGTTATTCTTCTTGGGGACCTGGTCTTTTTCTTCTTGGGGCTTCGTTGAACTTTTGTCTTGGGGATAACTTTGGGGGCATTAGGATCCCATCTTAAGAGTGAGCGAATGATGACCCCTCCTAGAGTACCGCTCCCTCCAGGTTTCAAAATGATTTGTTTTTTGGTTTGAGTGTCGATGCGGGGATCGGCCAGTTGGACCAAAGCGACTTTGTTTCGATGGAAAAAGCGTTTGGTTTGATGAGGAATCTGAATGATTCCTTGGAGTAATTGACGTGCCGTCACCGTAAACCATCGTAAGACTTCTTTGAGACTAGCTTCTAAGACACGAGCTCGTGTTTGTGGATCTTTTTCTCGACTGATGGCATACAAGGCACGAATCAATTTGACGGGAAGATGTGACTGAAGGGACGTCATGTTCACACTGTGTGAGACAGACGAAAAAGGGTCTGAGGTTTTTATAGATTTTTTTATGGGGAGTGAAATGAAGTCGAGGACGGAGACGTGTACAGGACAGGCCCTCCGTCTTGGCACCAGTGGTGAAACAAGTGGGTACGAAATCGCAAATCCTCGGGAGTGGTAGGTTTCAAATCGACGAGTAAATAGGCGTGTGGCGTTTGAGTGGCATCGTCGTACGCCTGAGTCAGCCAAGGCGTTCCTAACTGTTTGGCTAAGACTTGCACTTGCGATTTATCTCGAGGGCTTTTAAACAAGACCACGTAATGTGCATTGAGACTGATGATGCGATGGGCTTTACTTTGTTGAAACAAATTTTGGGTGATGTAAACGACACTGGCATTACGGTGATGCCCTTTGCGCGTGAACCACAATTTAATTTCTTCTTCGTCTTCTCCTAACATGTCGTCGAAAATGACCAAATGGGTTTGACGGGAGTCAGAGACGATGCCGTCGTCTTCTTTAGGAATGCCTTCCACAAACACGATGGAATCACCTTGACTTTCTCGCAAAAGGCTGTACGCCGATTGCCACTCTTTGTAACACCACACGATCCGTTGAGGGGGCCGATCGATCAAATGATGTTTATGTTCGATCAAACGTTTGACGAATTCGGTTTTGCCTGAACCGCTAGGTCCAGCAATGAGCATGTTAAAGGGATGGCGAAGATACAAAGCCTCCCAACTGGCACGATCTAAGTGTTCGTCGATGACTTTGACAGTAGAGGAAGAGGGAGCAGAGACAGCAGAGGTAGCCATGGTATGAGAAATGTCACTTGTGACACGAAAAACAAACAAGACAAGAGTTTATATACTTTTTCAGAACACGTTTATTGAATGTTTCAAATATGAACACGAAAGACAAAAATACATACAACCCAAATAGTGATGTACAGGAATATAAAACACAGCAAAGCGATCAAAGTGGAATATAAACAAATGTATGTACAACATGTTTTGGGTAACCAAGATGTCCTAGGGACAGTGTGTAATGTTCTTACAGTCTCTACATGAGGTATTGTCACACAAGTGTCCTCCCGGAATGACCTTTCAGGAATGTCCATGACAGTCCTGTCCTGAAGCGAGTGGTTGTTCTCGGTGACGGGTTCTTCTGGCACCGTCACTAACACAGGTTGAAAAGTAACTTTTTTCCTTGAACAACTCTTGTGCATACTGGGCCACTTCTTGTGTCCAAGCCTCAAAACCCCCCTTTTTCCAGTCACGAACATCTGTCCAATGAGGGTGTAAGTCACAAGCTACACACACATCGTCATACACGTCTTGGGTAGCTAAAAGTTGACGAATCTTTTTTTCCTGTTGAGGTCGAGAAGTATCCAGATGAAACCGCAAGGCTTTGAGCAAAAGGAGTTTTTCGTGACCATTTAAGGCCATGGAGGTGGTAAGTACTGATCGTAAAGAGTCCACAAAGAATCGGCTGGTAAACGAAATCCCAGAAAACAAGTCACTAAGACACACACCACTTGTCGTCCCAAATTGAATGGATAAAGTTCTTGTAATAATCGATGGTAATGATCCACGGTTTGAATATAGTCATTGAGTTCCTTCCACGGAATCTGTTGGATGACATACGACATAAGTCGTGGCATAGCTGCCTGTTTTTATAGTCTCTTTGTTTCGAAAAGAATACACGTACTTTCTAGCCAGTGATCTTCGTTCTCCAGTTGGTAATGTAAATCTTGCATACTGTAACCGAAACGTCAGAGTTCGATTAGAAGTTTCCTCTTCCGCTAAGTAGATTCCACGTAACAAATGTTGGTAATCCTTTACCTCGTCTTCCTCAATGGGTTGCTCTAGGTGAATCTCGAAGTAACCAAAATGATCAACACGTGAATCATCGGGGGCCTGGAAGTATTGAACAAGGTCTGACCACTGAAACAATTTCTGACGAATCAGTTCTCTTATACCCTTCAGGTACCAGTGGTTAAAGATCTGGTGACGTAACGGATGCAATTGTTCTTTACGTTTCACTTGTATTTTGACCAGCTCTCGGTAAATGCGTTCTCTCAACTCCACAGGCAAAGCACGAATGTTCTCTAGCAAAGTATCCATGAATAGGTCATACTAAATCCTCTTTGGTCTGACACAAGAAATGTACTCTTTGCACAAACATGGTTTCACTTCAGTGTCGAATTTAAATCGTTGAGTCACTAATCTACACATTACAATTCGTTCAGAAGTTTCCTCTTTCACTAAGTTGACATTGCGTGAAAGATGTTGGTAATTCGTTAACTCTTCCTCTGGAATTCGATGCAGTACGTTTACAATGATGTAACTACAATCGTCCATACCAAACCAATCCTTTTTAAAACTAGAGGATCGTTGATCAATGTCTGTCCGATGGAACACTTTCAATTGAATCAATCCTTGTATAGCCTTCAGGTACCAGTGGTTCAAACACCGGTGACGTAACGGATGCAATTGTTCTTTACGTTTCACTTGTATTTTGACCAGTTCTCGATAAATGCGTTCTCTCAACTCCACAGGCAAAGCACAAATGTTCTCTTGTAAAGTATCCATGAACAGATTATTATGGTAAGAAGTTACTTCAATGTCTCGGTCCCACTAAGGGTAAGTAATGACAATTCGGTGACCATCGAGCATGTTCTACGTAGGCCGAATCTTGCGGTTCCCAGTGGTGAAGTGACACACCGCAACTGAAGCACTTGACTTTATCTCCTTCGCCCAAGTAGAAAAATCCGGCTCTGGCTAATTCTTCGGGGGTCGGTCCTCCCAGATACTTAGGCCATTTTCCTTTGAACGATTGAAGACGATTTTCAAAGTCGCAGTATTCCGACAAACGCACAGGGAACGAATATTCGTCTTTCACAGGTTCGTTTCGATGAGGGTTGAGTGACATGGGTATGAGTTTGCTCAGGGCTGGATGACGTCCGTAGGGGGGTAGACGTGAAGGTGAACATTCCCCTTTAAAACGAAACCCAGTAAAATGTCCAAGAGGACGAGCGGCATCACTTTCGCATCCCACAGGTTTGACACGCACAGCATCACTTTCCATGATAGGGGTAGGGGCACTAAAGTTCCCATGATGCTTTACGGCATCGCTCAGGTCACAAGGTACAGCATCGTACCCATCGCAAGGCTCACAATCGCATTCCACTTCCGAAGCCTCACACTTGAATTGTGCCCTTCTAAACAACTTGTTCTGTGTTTCTCTGAAAGTATTCATCTTGTTCGCTCGGTCTTGGTAGTCACAATGAACTATCGATCTTGCCTAGGGTTCCTTTTTTTATATACAGACCAATACCGACGTGACCGTACGGTAAGGTGAAATGATTGGGAAGTCTCACTCGCTTCTGGTACACGATTTGATAGATTTTTTCCAGGGGTCGACTGACGATGTGGTGAGTGGGTAAACGTACAATCTTGTTCGGTTGGTGAGTGGTCACTTTAAAGTTTCCATCCTCTCCCGATTGCAAGGCTTCTTTCAATACCCCAAAGTTGACCACTCGACTGGTACGATAATTCAGAGTCAGTCCTTTCACTTTGCACGTCGTGTGCACTTCTCCTTGTTTGTCCCGGTATTCGTAGCCGTAATTTTTGGGACCGCCACTGACGAAACTTAGAATCTTGTCGTCGGGATGCTCGTCTGTCCAGGCTCCTAAACGGTCTCCTTCGATGTTAGGGTGATGTTGAATCGGGTGATGGATGTAAATGCAACTGTCCGTGTCAAAGTACAGGACGCGTTCCCCTAACAGTTCTAAAGCTTCGTACAATTTTAAGCGAGCATGGGCTGTCACGTAAGCCGCAATGATGACATTTCCAAAAGGGTCGTCTTGTACAAAGTCCAGATCTTCTTCGTAATTGACCAAGATCAAATTCTCTCGAACGACGTCCACGTGTTTCATGTATTTGGTTTTGTCGTGAATCATCTGGAAGTAGCGGGAAGGTTCTGTCAAATATTCCGTCTTGGGTAAACACGGTCGTTGTGCCATTTTACCCCACAAGCAATTTAACATCACTTTGGCAAACGATCGCCTGCCTTCGTTTTTCTCGATGTGGTCTAAAGAGATGCCTTCTTGTTCGTAGTATTTCTCTTTGAATTGTATTTGGTCTTCGGGAGTGTGACACCAGGAAGGATAGCCGCTGGCTTCTTGCTTCAGTTTCAAAAAGGCATCCACGTAGTCTGCGAAAATGCCTTTCTGACTGGGATCACCCTTGCGGTACTGTTGTGTCTTGGGAAAGTGGCAAATCTCGTATACTTCTAACAGTTCGTATCCCATGTCCAGAGCTTTGAACAATTCTACGCTGACCCAGGTTCCCGTCAAGGCCCGTTCTTCCTGGCTGTGCTGACAAGGCTGGTCTTGGTTGCACGTTTCGGCACAAGTACGGCACAAGGGAAACATCAGTTTGCCTTGACAATGGTGAGGTAAGACGGGATGGTATAGGTTCGTGGGAGGCAAAACTTTACACTTGATCAAGCCTTCGTATTGTCGAATGTTTTTCAGGTCGATGTGTTCCGTTAACAATTGTGGGTGCCCTACGGGAAAGCGACAATATTTGCACACGTAGGGATACAGCGAACACACGTCCAAGTATTTGATTTCTTCTCCTTTCTCTTCGTCGGCTTGGTACAGCAAACAGGTGGCATTGGTCCTTCCTCCGTACAAACTATCCCTCGGGTTCAGCGGGTCCATGAACTGGTAACTTTCCACGAGGCGTTTAAACTCGGGATCGGTTTTCATACGGTGATCGTACTCGTGTTCCCACATTTCCACCACTTGGTATCCTTGCTGTTCTAACTTTAGGCGTCGCTGACAAGTGTCCTGGTACAAGTCTTCCATGGTTCGTTGCAAAAACTGATTTTTAGTGCCACGGTCAGGGTAACAAACGGGACATCCGTGAAATAAGCAACCGTTAAACTCGTACACGATCTTGGGGTTTTCTAAGTCCCAGCCATCGACCGAATACGTTCCGATGGTCTTTTCGCCCCCTCCGTTGCGGGCATGCTGAATCCACTTGTCTTCCTTGTCGCACAAGTAATGTAACCAACGTAGGGCTTTGACCGAGTATTGACGTTTGACAAAGTGGGTCGTTTGAGGGCTGATGACAGCCACGGTGTTTTCAGGCATGAATCGTTGTCGATACACTAGGGAACACGCTTTGGCAATGGTGCAAGCTTCTTTCAAAGGATCCACCCCTCCGTGTTCCATGAACAGTTCTCGAAATTTTCCACAGCAACGCCGTAAAATGTCCACGTCGGAACGACAATACTTTAGCATTTCTTCCTGAAAGTCGAAAGGGTCCGAAGCGTGAGCCTGGTACCAAGCGTAGAAAGCTTCTCGTTGTTCGGTACGCATGTTGTCGGGGTCGTAATAGTGAGCCTCAGGCAAATGGGGTAGAACGGCGTGTTGATTGGCTTCCGTATTGAAAAAGTGTGGAAAGTACCCTTTAGCCATTTCTGTCATTCCAAACGTTTTAGGCATTCGACTCAAAGGCATGGCCAAATAGCTCATCGAATCTTTAAACTGTACTTGTCCCACTTGCATGAAAATGATTTTGGCTCCGTTCAAAGTCACTTTAGGACGCTCGGTGCCTTGTTCCGTATAGTATCTGAGAAGAAACTGTCCATCGTATCCGGAAAAATTGTGAGCCATCACTGTGGCATGACGATGACAATCTCGGTAACGTTCGATGTCCTCTTGGCTCCACGTCTTGTCGACGGGGTCTAAGACCCATTGGGCAAAATCGGCTAACGTGTTCGGTCCCCGAAAGATTTTTTCACGTCCTCCAGGAATCTTGCTGCAGTGAGGGCAATGACTGAAGATAGGTTCTTGAATGCACTTCTCGCACGCTCGATGAGCCACGCAGAAATTAGGGATGTGAATGCCAGTCTCTTGCATGCATTCGAAATCGAAAAAGATGAAATTGCCTTTCTTCTTGTGACCGTCCTCTTTCTCTGGTGGGGGTTGGTATTTTTGCACGTAACATTCGTGTTCCAAGTCCACGATGTGGTGACAAATGTGACATTTTTTCTTTCCTCGACATACGTGTGCCTTGGCATTGTTGGTAAGTATGCCTTGTCCACACGTAGAGCACAATCTCAGGAGTTGACAAGCACATTTCTTCTGTGAACCTTGTGTTTTCAAATGTTGTTGGTAACAGGTAGGGCTGACAAACGTGCGCAGACAAGTTGAACAAGGCACTGGTTCTTCGCTCAGACAGGGTGGAGAGGCCAAACATCCTGGGCATTTCGATCCACAATGCTTGTGTTGCTCTCGATTGTTATAACCATAATCACATTTCTCACAATAATAACCGTATCCTAGGAATCCAGTAATACTGGTAATGGTATCGAAATGGCCATCGCTATAATAGACATGAATGTATTTTCCGTCCTTAAATTCTTGGCCTCGAAACAACAGAGGCCCGCGCATTTCTTGAGGGTGCACTTTCAAGGTGTAGCGTGGAGCTAGGGCATCTTGCAATTTTTGCATCTCAGGAATGCCACAGGGTGTGTCTTTGGACAGGCCAGCTTGTTGTAACAGGAGTTCTGCTTCGTTTCGTTGTTTGGCTCGGTCGGATTGTTGAATAGTTTTCCAGGTTCTTTTCCATTCTACCGTGTCGTTCTTGTTGGCATAGGTTCGTCCCACCACGATGGCACGGGCTAAACACATCTGGTCATGAGGGTTGTTAATTCGGACGAGACTTGTTTTGGTGTTGCGAAGGTCGTCCACCAATAACATCTTTTTGCGACCTGTCCCTTGAGGAGGAGAGACGTGGGTCATGTCCAGTGTGGCTTTTCCATCGGTGATGTCAAACTGGTCATTAGATTGTTGTACGTGTTGAATCTTGTCCATGACTTTGGAAGCGGTCAATTCTGCCGGGGTGCTAAACTCGATCCAAACAGGGGATTTCAAACCGTCGTGTTGTATGGAAAGTCTCAAGCGATCGTCTTCTTTGGGTTGACATTGTTGCTTGAGTGCAGTGAGCAAAGAATCCCACACCTCAGTGATGAACACTTCTGCTTTCTCTAACGGCACTTCAGCCTTGAAATCTTTAAACTTCACTGTGTATTTGTAAGCCGTGGTTCTAAATTTTCTAGAGGAGCGCTTTTCCGTCTCTCGAATGGAATAGTACTTTTCAGGGTTGACTAAGGGTGGTGAACTTGGTTTAGAGGGTTCGGATTCTGGTTCACTCATGTCCTCTTCAAAATCACTGGCACGAATTTGTGCCAAGATTTCAGCCCTGGTACGAGGCGATAGATCATGTTTCTGCCTCTTACTTTCTTCTTTCTTCTCGAATGAATGGGATCGTTTCATCTTGAAAGCAAAAAGTCAAATGACTCAAGTTCAAACACCATAAACTACTTTATAGTCATAGCAGACCAGCGTATATAAAAGGGTGTGTGTCTTGTCCTTTCACTATTCATTTCACTCTCAAGCTGAGCACAACGATGGAAGAGACTAACCAGATGGAACGTTTCGTCAAAGCTTTGCGAGGGGTCATTAGAAAATTCTCTTCAGACCAGCCGACGGACTACTCTCCTTCCTTTAGAGATAAAAGTCAAGATACTTGCTATATCTGTCAGAAGAAAGGGCATTGGTCTTCAGAGTGTCCAGACCGTCAAAAAAGAACAAAAACAGGGACTAAAAAAGACAAAAGTCAAGATACCTGTTATTATTGTAAAGAAAAAGGACATTGGTCTCCAGATTGCCCAAAAAAGAAACAAGAGGAGTCAGAAGAAAAGAGGAATTCTTCAGAAGAAGAGAGGGATTCTTCAGAGGAAGAAGAGGAAGAAAAAAGACAATTCTATTTACAAGAGGCAAAGAAACAGGAGAAGAAAAGAAGAAGGGAAGAAAATGAGGAAAAGATGGTGAAGAAATTTAAAAAACATAGAGAGTAAACAAGGAGAAAGAAGAAGTCAATGAACTTTTTATTAAAGTGTTGTGTTGTGAATTGGATTGTAAAAAATGGAGAAAAGAATAAATGAATGATAAAAGGTAAGTGTCTTTGAGTTGTGATTTTAAAATAAGAAGCTACACTCACGCACTCATACACAAACACGTACTATAAGGGTAAAAATGGGTGGGTTTTTTTTTTGAGTTATTGGCAAATTGAAATTGTATTTCTTTTCGAGAAATGTGGGTGGCCCTGAAAAGGGCCTTTTTCTTCATGGTGAAGGGGTGAGTTTAAGCAATCAACTTTAACTGCCTTATGCCTTTGCCACGGCCAAGGCCTACTTCTGGACTGCGTAATGTTGATGATGATTGGGTTGAAATCACTAAGGGTGGTACGGTAGGCTTAGTCACAGGGTTGACGTGTTTAGCTCGGGAAGGTCGTATTCTCTTCGGTCGTGATAAAGAAGTCTGATACATTTGTTTCAGACTTCTTAACTCCGCTAAAATGTCCAACAGTACCGTGACCGTTTGATTTTCACACTCTTGTTTCTTTGCTGCTACTTCTTCTTGCTGTTGTTGCTGTTGTTTTTTTCTTACCTCTTCTTCTTGTTGCTGTTGCTGTAGGAGAAAAGCCTGTTCCGCTTCCTTTTGTCGCTGTATAAATTTCTCCAATTCTTCTTTCTGTCTCTGTCTAAAATTCTCCACTTGCGGTAATGAAGAAGGTAACGAAGGTTCCGGAACAAATTCTTGCGAGGAGAGAAAATCCACAAAATCCCAATTCACCTCTTCTGAAAGTAAGTCCGAGTTCCCTTGGGCAGTCTCCCCTGCTGGTGCACCCCAATGAATCGTTTTCTGAGTTTCCGTCATGTTGAATCACTGTCGCATAGATTGACTGCACACAAGCGCTAGCGAATCTATATAGACTACGTGACGTCACAGACTGCACTCTTCGGATTGGATGCGGGCTGACTGAATTCTGTAACGCGTGTTCGGATTGGTGAATGAACTCAATCCGTTTCAATCCTTCCTGTCCCTATAAATAAGCGCCGTTCACTGCATTGATTCACCTATTCTCGGAGCCTCAACATGTGGACAGACGTTGAATCTTCAACCCTTGTGTCAACAATGATGTTCAGGACGGACATGCTCATGTATGTCCGATCCAAGTGGACAGTTGTCCACAGGACCAACAGCAGCCTGTGGATAAGAAGAGTCTATATAGAGAGACAAGGTTGCCTCAAGAGGACTCTGATGTATGGCCCTGCTGTAAGACGAAGTTTGAGGAAAAGAAGATGTCGCAAATGCCCTTTATGTTAAGGGCATATTAACATAAACCAAAGGCCCTTTTCAGGGCCCCCCATATTTCTCGAAAAGAGATAGCCTTTCCATTGCCTACCCCCTTTTTTTAAATTTAAATTTAAATTTTTAAATTTAAAAATTTTAAAAAAAAAAAAAAAAAATCCCATATTCAATTCCCCTTGACGCTAGACAGTCCCACGATTTATTCCCATGTTAAATTCCCCTTGACGCTAGATTGTCCCACGATTTATTCCCATGTTAAATTCCCCTTGACGCTAGATTGTCCCTCGATTTTTCTCCATGTTAATTTTCCATTGACGCCAGATTGTCCCAAGGGGTTCTGTAATGCTAATTCCCATTGACGCTAGGGTATCCCACTTCACTACTTCTAATCCAAATAAACACTTAACTACTCAAAATATATTAAGATTTCTAGGAATGACAGAACTCAGAAGTAAGATATAATCAATAAACAACAGCTTAATTAAATAATCATTCAAATCCTATATCAAACTCAGGTAAATAATTATGACGGCCGACTAGGTCTCGTGGGTTCACAGACCAACACAGCCGTTCACATCACACGGACACTGCTCTTCACATGGGTTCACTGAAGAGCACTCCACTTCACATGGGTTCATTAAAATCGCCCACTCAAAACAATCTATTTAAAAAAAAATCAAATTTAGGAAGAAGAAAATAAATAAATAAATAAATAATATTTTTAATAAAAAAAATAAATAATAATAACAAAATTCTCTAATTCACACTCTCTTAACCCGAATATACATCTCTCCTAATTATTAATAATAAAAAAGCACAGGATATTATCCTTTCCATCTCTGGCAACAATAATTATCTAAATTCAAAATTTGACGCAATCATCAACCTGGATCCAGTGGACACCGCCAAGGAGAGCATATGATAGCCTCGAAGCGCTTTTCCTCCCTTGCCACGTCCGGACACCAAAAATTAATTTCCGATATATTAACAATAAACTGAGTGAGTGCAGGTAAATTCCCACTCAACCAAACAGGTAAGCAGAAATATTTTAGTAGTATCACGAGTGCGTGGGTCCATTCCCTCTCATGAACCAGCCCTCCAGTCAGACCGCAATGGGTCCAAAAAAAGGTCCCGCGGATGGAGGCTAAAATAACCAGTGCACCGTGTGCACATAAACGCCGGGGGGATGAGGCTCTCATTCCTTCTCCCAGGAACAATTGTCAGGTCGTAGTGGAAGAACGCAGCAGCAGAGGGAGCGTAATACATATATGCAGACCCAGCCAGCTAGCACCCAACCCACTAAACTCACTAAAGTGAATAAACTACAGCAGCCGGATAGACCACCACTACCAGCAACAAGGTATAGGACTAAATCTAAGGCTGCCCAGGCGAAGAAGGAAATAAAATAAAACGAAAAGACATTTGCCAGCATTGTCTCTAAACCTCCACCACCACAACCAGTGCATGTACCACTGTTAATGGTCGCACAGCGACCTGATAATTGATCCTGAGGGAAGGAAAAAGAGCCTCATCCCCCCAAGCGTTTGTGTGTACAAGGTACACTGGTAATTATAGCCTTCAGCCGCGGGTCCTTTTGGTTCCCATTGCGATCTGATTGGAGGGCTGTTTCATGAGTGGGAATGAACCCACGCACTCATGCTACTAAAATAAATTTTCTGTTTACCAATCACTGTGGTGTCCACCAATGCAGTTGTAACGTCAGTCGCAATTGGTTGGTGACAATAACGTAACACTGGGACACCAATTTTAGGCGGGTGGAAATCGTTCCACATCTCCGCCCTTTGTACGAATGTCCGGGCGTGGTAAGTGGAGGGGATGTCCCGCATCAGACAACCCTCCCGTACTTAGCCAAATTATGTCCAGTTGTTTGTAAATGGACCCTAACAACCAATATTGTGTGAGCCAACTGTGCAACTGAGTCAAATTAAAATGAGTCAGATAATTTTCGTAACTCCTAACAATTGAAATAGTACTAGTACATAGTGTACATAGTGAGATGCCCTAACAAGTTTGCTTTTCTAATTGTCTAAGCGACAAATAAAAGTTTAGTCACTGTTAGGTAATTGGGTTTAAATTCTGATGCAGGCAACCGAAACGATCAAGTCAGTTTTGTGTGGTTCTATCGAATTGGAAAACCAAGCCAAATTGGTCCCCTTAGATAAATGGCAATTTGTAGCCCTAAGAAGGGCTGTTATTTCTCCCCAGGCGGGAAGATACCTCTGCTAACTTCTTATTCGCATATTGCTTCCGCTGTCCGTGTTTCCCTTCGCTTTCTGGCTGGAAAACTTTCCAATCCACGGAACCCGCTTAAAACTTCGGCTGCTCCTGTTAGTGTATTCACGAGATGTTGAGTGTAGGCAACGTTGAACATTTTCTTGAGGATGTGACGTCCTGTGTGCCACTGCTGGGACGTGGGTTTTCTGTCCTTAATTGACCTCCAGGCTATAAATATAGTTGCTTTCATAAAATCGTGCGCTAACCTGATGTCAGCTGGAGCCATTTGAAGTCCCAGTGCATTTAGTCGCTTTATGTTTGGGTCGCTTTCATCCTGTGTTGTTGCTATCTCTGCTTCCTGTACGGTGACTTTGAAGGTTTTGTCCGGTGGTGGGTCTAATGGGACCTGTAGTGATAGCAGGATTTCTTTGATATCAGCTAGAATTTGTTCTGGTTTCACCTGTTGCATTCTAGAAACTGCAATTGGAGTGCTTGTTCTAGGAGTGGTCCTGGTCTTCGCTGGCGGAGGTGATTGTGGTGGTGGAGGTTTAGAGACAATGTTGGCAAATGTCTCTTTTCATTTTATTTTATTTTTATTTATATTTTGCGGTGCTGCCCTTCTTCGCCTGGGCAGCCTTAGATTTAGTCCTAATTGGGTTCGTTATAAGATTACTGTTATTTTGCGCCATCGCGCTATACCGACCATGGGATGTTTCCTTGTTTTTGATTGGTGGGCAAGGTGTATATTCATATTGTTGGACAAAACATGTCCAGTGGCTTTGTTTGAAATTTTGAATTAAATATTGAATTTTGAATATTTATACTATGATGGTAGGTCCAAGACCAGAATCTTTAATAATACTTTCTGCTTGAAATCTCCATCATATTTTTAATAGTTCTTATTTCTTGCCCTATGTTTCTTAATAGCCAAAGGTAAAAAATTTCCATATATTAAAACTTTTCTATACTTTATCATTTTTGTTGTTTTGGATTTCATTGCCGAAAGTTTCCTGTGAAAGTGGGGGAGCCACACTCATGAACAAATGTTCACGGGTGTGGCTCACCTTTGCGTTATAAAAGGGATTGAAAAATGGAAAACATCCTTGATTTGGTGTTGATTTTAGTGTGTTATTATAACGGAGGGAAGGAATCCGGATCCTAGGAGTCATAATTGATCTTCCTTTTCCATCCCGCCGCTATTTTGAAATTGCTCTATTTAGCATTAATTGGGATTATAATATTTCTTTATAATGGTCGAGAGGTTCATGCTAGGTTTCTTTTGAATGTCAGAGATGACCTTCTTATGCACTTAGTCTCTCCACCATATTGTTTGACCAGTGTGTCATTTATTTTAATGAAAATTTGAGGGAGGGTGAAATTTGTAGGAGGTGTTATAGATCATGTCAGAGTATATTAGAGTCCAGGTAATAGTGTAGAGATCTCATGCTGGGGTCCATTAGGAAGTCACAAGTTACCTCCCATGCACGATGCCTCTCCACCATTTAAAGTTTGTAATTTATCAAGGGAAGATTTGGTTTTTGAGTATATGAAATAGTGGAGAAATATCATGTTGGGGTCCATTCGGAAGTCACTAAGTGACCTTCCCTTCATGATACCCCTCCACCATTAATGTTTATAAATTATTACATGAAAATTTTGTTTTGGGATGAATCATTCCATGGTACAGTCACACAGGGACCATATATTACTTTAAGTTCATGACTATATCTTTTGAACTATGAAAACAGTGTAGAGATCGAACAAAGGGGGCCATTTGGAAGTCAATAAGTGACCTCCCCAGTTGTGACTTCTCTACACTATTGGTGTATAAGATCTTTATGGGTCAAATTTGTTTTGGTTATTGAGATTTCGATAGCTGTATGTATAAAACATACATATATAGACCATTGCAGCGGTGGATAATTCTATCCGCAGGTGCAGGCGTCTAATATGAGAAGAGATTAAGTTTATTTGTTATTGCATGTATTGCTTATTCAAGTGACCAGCTGGTCAATCAATCAATTAATTAAAGGCTTTAAGTCGCCTACGCAACTAGTGCTTTCGCGACTGGTTAAATCTCGAAGGTCGAGATTTTCAATTGATGGGACTGTAGGAATGGAGCCATTACAGCCCCGCTTTTATGTGCAAATGTCGCACTTTTTAATTCATGAACATGTCCGGCCGAGGAAAGGAGACAAGGGGCCCGCGGAACTCAAGTCCAGTTGTACTGGTGGACAGAAATTTATTCCAGTGATGTGTAAGTCACTCGTGTAATTTTCCTAATCCTTTGAGTTGTGTAATTTCATTACTATTTTTAATTAAAGCTGGAATTTGGTGTACATGGTGTACTTTTGATTTTCCGAAATGTTGACAATCAGCTGGGTGTCAGGCACCCAGCTGATTGTCAACATTGCTGTTTTGCTAGAGTTTGCTGTTCTGTTTCGACTCGATTTCCATTGCCTTACATGTTTGGGTCACGCTGTGTTTACTTTCGGTTTTCATTTTGCTGGTGGTATACAGTAGAGTTAGGGTTGTGGGTATAGAGCTTGTATCGAAAGAGGTCTTCAATAGCCGTAGGAAGAACCTCATATAAATTGGCAATTTGAAAGTCGATGTCCGTTTTCTTCTTTACTCCTTCTTCATTCTGTGATATCCTCTTTCTTTCTTCTTCGTGCTGTTGTAGTGTTTTGCTGTTTTGCTAGAGTTTGCTGTTCTGTTTCGACTCGATTTCCATTGCCTTAGATCTTAATTTTGCGACTGGTCTTTTATCGCCACGATTCTTTGTTTAATAGCTATATTAAATTTAGAAGGTATATTGTGCACCTTTTTGTTGTATAAATTAGTATGTTTGGTCTGAGTATAAGTGTTGGATTTACATGTCGTGTTAATAATTGTGGACTGTGTTGTTGTTGTTTATTTAGTTCCGCAGTGGCGTGTGTGTGTGTGTGTGTGTGTGTGTGTGTGTCCTCTTGACTTGGCTTAGGTCACCTTATAGTCATAAGATGGTTGGTGCCTAAGTATATTTTGTGTTTATTTGTATCTTACCACTCTTGTCGTGCGTATCTGGACCTGATGGCGGGGGTTTGCCACCTTTATAATATGTATACATAGCTATGAGAATATATGTGTTGTTTTTCTCAGACCATGATGGTTAGTATTGTGTTAGCTGCATGCCTACATGAGGGGGAAAAAAATATAAAAAAAAAATTTATATAAAAAAACACAACAGTTGCCATGTTTGTTAATTTGTTTGAGATACCTTATTATGTTCATGTATGTGGTATCGATGTTTTTGTTGCGTACCTTGTCCAAAAATTCAGGGTGTGTTGTAGGGGAATTCATTTTCTTTTGGTAATCTTGGAAACCGACTCGTTGATTATGGTATCTGGGACAGGTGTTGAATACGTGGTCCAGTGTTTCTGCAGCAGGGCAATGTAGACAGTTACTAGTTTGGTTCAATTTCTTCCTCAGATGTTTCCCAAAGCTGTTTCGGAGTAAAGTTTTTCCTGTTTTGATCCTATTGATAATTCGGATGTCCACGATTTCCAGGATTTTAGGTGTCGTGATTACCCTTGTGGTCTCTTTTTGCAGTTGGTATAAATGTCTGCCCTTGTTGATGTTGTCCCAGAGCTGCTGCCATTTCTTGTTCATTTTGCTTCTTATCTGGCTATATATCTCGTACACACTGTAATTAAGTGCTTCTGTTACATTGTTCAGGAGATTGTGTTTCGCTCTTCGGTCAGCTTTATCGTTGCCAATCAGATTGATGTGAGAAGGTACCCATAGGAATTCGATGGTTTGTTGTTTATCCTCGACCTCCCTGATGGATAACATAGTGTGTTCTAGCATATTTGCTCTACTTTTTGATGTGCCAGTCTCTAAGGATTTGAGTACGCTTAGAGAGTCTGTTATAATGACGTACTGGCTGTGGTTTTGGGTCTTGAGCCATTTGAGGGCTTCATTTATTGCCCAGAATTCTGCTGTGTAAATGGAGCAGCCATCCGGGAGTCTTGCACCAAATTCAACTTGTTGTTGCGGCACCACTATTGCAGCAGCAGTTCTGTTTAGTTCTTTCGATTTAGATCCGTCTGTGTAGATTTTAAGAAATCCAGAGTAAGTTTCTTCGATGATTTTCTGGATTTCTGTTAGTATTTTTGGTGGGTTTTGTAGTTTGGATCCTAAGTTCTGGGCAGACAGGTTTATTTTGGGCGTGCAGTTTTTCCAAGGGGTAGGATCTTTGATTTTGTATTGTTCTGCTTGAATTCCGGATAGTTGAATTTCATCACAGAGTGTGTGTACTTTCTTACCTGCTGGGTGGTTTAGAGCTCGTTTTTGCCTGAACGGAATGTTGCACTTTTTAATCATCATTTTGGTTGGGCTGTTGTCTTGATGTATTGAGTTTCTGGTAGCATATCTCAATATGTGCTCTTCTCGTCAGAGGTGCCTCGATAGATCTCCCGTCAGTATTTGTAGCTCCTCGAGTGAGATGTTAGGTAGGGTCCCCGTACACAGTCTAAGTCCTTTATATTGTATGCTGTCCAGTTTCTTAAGCAGGTCCTTGTTTGCGTGACCAGCTGGTATTACAATAGGATTGAAATCTTCCATCAAGCGGACGTGATGGAAAACATCCTATTAGATAATGTTGTTAGTATAAATTGTAGTCTGTCTTTTTAAAGTAGCCATGCGGCTTTCAGATACAACCCTGGTGTTTTAGAAACTAGCCTTTGTAGGGCTCTCCAGGGTGATGGGGGTAATTATTAGTAAAACTAATTAATTGTATAGTTCTGAATCCCATTTTTTCTTCTCCTTTCTTCCATTATGTTGTAAATAAAGTTTATTACTTCTTTGTAGAGTTGCTTATCATTGATTCCGTTTGTAAACAATATATTGTTTACATTAAAGTTTCCATATTTCAAGTTGATTTTATCTACAATTTGTTGTCTTGAGTTATTAAGTTTATTGCAATCTAGTATTAAATGGTTTTTGCTATCTATTGTTGTATTGCATAAGAGACATTTGGGTAAGTGATGTATTAGATTTCTTTGGTGGGCTACTTCCCCAGTCCACCAAGCATTGTGTAAGTATAAATAAAGGTTTGCTTTTTTATTGGGGTCTTTTATCTCCGTATAGTTTTTCCATATAGAGGTAAAATCGACTTCTGTTATTTTTGTTTCTATATTATTTGGTGTAAGAGTCGTGTTAAGTGTGATTTCTTTTTCAATGTATTTATTCGTTAGGTTCCATAGACTCGGTGTTGTTTTAAATTTCGTGTTAGTAAGTGATATTTTAAACACACATCTTGGAGTTCATTTCGAGATTTTAAGTTTATTAATATTTTGAGTTAGATCAGAGATGTGATTTAGGTGTTTGCCGAACCAATATATATAAATTCCTTGCCAGAAATATGTAGGGGTTTGTGTAAGGCTATTAAGTCTTTTGAATATATTGGTGTATTGTTTTTGGGGTAAGTTGGGTAATCCCTCACCACCCACTTCCGGTTTTCTTTGTCGAGTATTTTTTGCGATTTTGTTTATTTTTTTTCCAAAGAAAATTCATAATAATAGAGTCGATTTTATCAGTGTATATATATCAAAGTCTATAATATTGAATTCGTACCAGATAGAATTATGAAGGTACGTTTTAATTATTTGTATTTTATTGGCAAAACTTATATTTCTATCTGTCCAAATCTTTATATGTTTCTCTAATTTCTCTTTTATTTGTAAAAAAGTCAGTATTTTATTATCTTTACCTAGGATTATACCTGGGACTTTTACATGTTGTCTAATCTGTTGTATTGGGAGCCCAGCAGTGTTTTCTTTCCATTTCCCTACTGGGAGTATTTCTGTTTTAGCCTCATTTATTTTCGACCCTGATGCTTTTCCAAAAAGGTTATATTGTTTTAGTAGATGAATATATGAAGATTTAGTTGTAATTATGTTAGAGCAATCGTCAGCATGTTGAAAGCTCTTACATTCAGTATTCATATTAGGTAGTATTATTCCTTTTATATTAGTATCCTGTTGTATGGCATTTTGTTGGACTTCAATTCCAATTACATACAGTAACATTGAAATAGGGCATCCTTGTCTAACAGATCTCGTAATTGGGAAGGATTTAGTATGTGCCCCGTTTTTCTGTACTTTAGACGATATATCAAAATATAGTGTTTTAATCCAGTTTATAAATGTTTGACCAACTCCAAATTTCTTTAATACATTTATTATATAATTTATTTCGATTCTATCGAATGCTTTTTCCTGATCAAACAGGATAAGTGCACCTTCCATTTTGTTTGTTTCCATATATTCTAAAATTGTTTTGGTAGAAAGGGTATTATTTTCAATGTTTCTATTTATTTCTCCACACGTTTGGTGGGGATTAATATATTCTTCCATAGTTTCCGTAACTCTATTTGCAAGTATTTTACTAAGTATTTTGTAGTCGACATTCAATAAAGAAATTGGGCGCCAGTTTTTGTCTTCATGGGACCCTTTATTTTTGAAGATAAGTGTAATTATTCCTTCTTTCATAGTGTTAGTCATTTCCTTGCTTATATGAGCCGTGTTGTAAACATTTTTTAAAAGTGGCATAATATATGGTTTGAATTTTTTGTAAAATTCGGCTGTGATTCCATCAGAGCCTGGTGATTTCTTGCATGATAATTGCTCTATGGCTTCAGATATTTCAGAGTCTTGTATATCTTGTTCACAGTGTTCTTTAGAGTTATTTGAGATTTTAGGTAAATTAATGTTATTGAGGTAGTTTTGAATTTATCTTCACTTATATCTTGGGAGGTGTATAATTTTTTATAATAATCTCTTATGTATTCCAACATTTCATTTTTCCCTTCAAGGGTTTTATTATCATCTGTAATTTTTGTAATACTCCTTTCGGCTCATTTTCTGATTTCCTCTTTATTATAAATGTTTAATATAGGTTATCATACTTCCCAGCCCTTATTTTTGACCCTTGCGTTCTGTAGTTGTAAATTTGGGTTAGTGTTTTCTTAGCTATTTTTTTTTTTTTTTTTTGGTTTTCAGGTATATTCGGGTTCTCAATTATTTTCCTACATTCATTCTCTATTAATCTATTATTTTGTGCTATCATCTTAGAATACTTTTAGTTATGTTAGTTACTTCTGCTTTGATTTCATCCCAACAAAAGTATGCGAAATTGTGATCAATATTTTGTAGTAATTCGATAATCTCGTGTTGATATTTGGGTAGGTCTAAGATGGTATTGTTCATTTTCCATGAACCGTTGCCCCATTTATTGTTTTTTTTATCCTTTATAGTAATTGTAATGGGTTTGTAGTCTGATATTTGTTCGTTTATTATTCTACAGTCTATTAAGTTGTTTTGAATGATTTATTAACATATGCTTTATCAATTCGTGATTTTTCATTACCATAAGTATAAGTGTATTCCTTTTTTGTAGGATAAAGTATCCTGTAGGATGTTCGTGATGTTCGTGAGCCATACTCGCATGTAGGCTTGATCAGAAATCAAGTGAACTAACTACAATGATTACACCTTTCGGTCGTTACAGATGTGCTAGGTTGCCATTTGGACAAAAGGTCTCGAGCGAATTATTTGAAAGAAAACTCACCGAAGCACTTGGAGATCTGGATGGTGTTTTCACTATTGCAGATGATATAATTGTTGCTGGACGTGGGAGCTCTGAACAAGAAGCGAAACTAGACAACGAGAGAAAATTGCAAAACTTGTACAAACGATGCATCGAACGGAATATCATATTAAATGATCACAGAAAGAAGTAGGATTGACTGAAATCATTTTTCATGGTTACAAAATAACTAGTGAAGAAGTCAAAGCAGACAATATAAAGGTCAAGGCCATACACGAAATGCCCACACCAACGGATATTTCTGACGTGAAGAGGCTATGTGACATGGTGCAGTACATGGCGAAATTTCTTCCAGACCTTGCAAATGAACTGGAACCGATTCGTCAACTCATACGTAAAGATTCTGTCTGGAATTGGTCCGAAGAGTGTGAGGCTGCTTTCCAGAGAATTAAGAAAAGGCTGACTGAAGCACCAGTGCTGACCTATTTTGACTTAGACAAAGAAGTCGTACTAGAAATAGATAGTAGCAAGAATGAACTGGGTGCTGTCTTATTTCAGGATGGTAGACCAGTTGAATCTGCGTCGAGAGCACTGAAACCGTCCGAAAGAAAGTGGGCGCAAATTGAAAAGGAAGTTTTTTCGATGCTTTATGGTTTAGAACGTTTTGACCAATACACATATGGAAGAAAAGTCATAATACAAAATTATCACAAACCGTTAGCTGCAATACTAAAGAAGCCTTTGAGCAAGGCCCCAAAACGATTACAATATATAATGATGAAACTGTTTTGATATGACATCGAATTTAAATTTGTGAAACGAATAAATCTTGTTATCGCTGATGCCTTAAGCCGAGCTTATCTAGAAACTCTCGACATAGAAACTGAACGACCAGGGATCCTGAAAATTATGTTCGACAACTTCCCAGATGCGAGACTGTAAGAAGTCAAGAAAACAACTTTGGAAGACGCTGATATGCAGTTACTTATGGAACTCGTTACTGAAGGCTGTCCGGAATCTGGAGATAAAGTGCCATACCCAGCGTTACCATATTTTGATATGCGGGATGTCTCTAGCGTTCAAGATGGAATAATTGTCAAAGGAGTGGCAATTGTAATTCCCAAATCATTGAGAAAGGATATGAAGAATCGTCTTCACGGTACTCATTTAGGCTACGATAGCATGATGAGGCGAACTGGAGGAAAGATATTTTGGCCTGGAATGGCTGGAGAAATTAAACAAATGGTTGAATCATGCTGACGCATTTGAGGAATGCAAACCTAGAAACCAAAGAGAGCCGCTTTTACAGCACAGTGATGGCGACAGACCTTGGAATAAGGTAGGCATGGATCTGTTTGAAATCAAGGGTAGACTTTATCTTGTTGTGATCGACTATTTTTCAAATTTCAGTGAAGTGGACTACTGAAGTATGGCACCTTGTAGTCAAGTTGTTACCGTACTGAAGAAACAATTCTCAGGATTTAGAACTCCCACCACAATTATATCAGTTAATGGACCCCAGTTTACAGGAAAGGAGTTTACACAGTTCATTCGAAGATGGGGCATTAACCACAGAACGTCAGCGCCAAATCATCAGCAAGCAAACGGAAAGGCTGAATCTGCTGTTAAAGTCATCAAGAACATGTTGAAGAAGACACTCATAGATAGTAGAGATCAATATGAAGCCTTGTTAGAACTTAGAAACGCACCGCGTCAGGATACTGGACTAAGTCCGACTCTAAATGTTTTTCGAAAGAAATACCTGATGAATGATCCCATTAACAAGTGATTTGAACAAGGAACCGGGATTTAACTACCGATCAGCGCGAAAACGCTCGATAAAGAAGTTACCACCAATGAGTATCGGAGAGTCCGTATACTTTGAACATAAGGAAGGAAAAAATGGAAACTTGTTAAAATCAAGGAAAGACTGAGTGATCGCTCGTACATCGTGGAAAGTCAGGATGAAGGAACGTACAGACGGAATCGTGTGCACGTATGACTCAAAAGATAAAAGCATTCATCCGGGAGACTTCACCTTTACGTGAACCCAAGAACACTGATGTACCGACGAATAGCTACAAAGATCAAACAACTGCAACACCAAGTGAATCAAATAGGTCCGGAATGTCACCTTCAGAGAATTTAAAGATGACGTATTGCCAAATTCAAATATAACGACAACAATTGCACCAAGAGTCGGACCCAACAGGGAGTCTGCATATCTGAAATACTTTGTGTGCTGCAAGTGAATTATTAACTCTTAACATGTAGACCCTAGTCAGTTAATTTTATATTGTTTTGGTTAGTGAATATGAACTGATAATCTGATAATAGATTCAGACAGTGAAGATTTAAAGTTTAGTTTTCAATATACACTATATGTCAAGCATATGAAAAGTATTTGTATAAATAATTTAATAAAGTAGAGATAACTAGTTCTTTAAGCAAAAGGGGATGTTGAATAAAATTAATGTAGCAAAATTTGAAACAGAGCATAGTAGATTCATTCAGTTTCTCAGTGTAGTCACATGATTGATGTATGTTACTAGCCTTTGATGGAATGTGTAGTATGTATACGATGACCTAATAAAAAGTTGTATTGCTCTGAGAACAACGTCTTGTTTCATCTGCCTGTTAAACATCTGACTGGTATGTCCCTTACTAGTGGACAATATATCAACATGGTCTGCGTATTAATCGTGTTAGTCTATTCTTGATTGTTGAGAATGTTTTACTAGCAACATCACCAATAGTACCACTACCTTTATCACGAACAACGTCAATAGCTTTCATTCCCAGTTGCTTTGCAATTGGTATTACTTTTGGGGCTCTCCCTCTGAATAGAGCCCTGAATAACATCACCGAGTCCATCGCCGTAGGTCTCTTTATATGTTGGTAATCGCGAATTTATCACCCTGACCATTACAGGTCCACGTTGAGCATTTTCTATGATCATCTTATTTTGTTGTCACTGATCTAATTGCATACCCTCAATCAAATCAATGTCGTAATTATCAACGATTTCATCAATGAGGGACCGATAAACATTAATGTCCATGATACCGCCTGTAAATAATCTCTGACAAATAGCAGCTGTTTCATTAATGATTTCTGAGGAATTATTACCGGCTTGTTTTCCTCCAATGAGGATTGCTAGTCTGTCTACATCTGCAAGGGCATTATCAGAACAGAGTTTGTCAATTCCACCATTGGACAAACCACTTCCAGTAGCCCCGGAGGAGACAGGATTTGCATTATACCATTCTTCTTCTTCCTTACTTGTTGTTTTACCTGCTTTTTTGAGTGATTGTTGTTTTTGTTGTTGTTGCAATACTGGCCGTGGTTGTTGTAATACTGGTTGTGATTGTTGTTTTTGTTTTTGTGGTTGCTGTAATACTGGCTGTGGTTCTTGTAAATGTGCAAGATATTTATCTCTTCCATTAATAAATGTAATATATCTTGTATCATTATTTCGGGCCTGATCAACTCCTTAGTATATGCGAAATATCCATTTATACTAGTTATCACGACTTACAGCATCATCAGCGTACTCGTTTTTCAGATTATTTTTTTCCATCAAAACTATGCACGACAAACATAGGTAAGTCATCTCTGTCGATAATTTTTTTTATGCCGGCAATACTCACTTCGGTAAATATTTCACTCATTTAAGTTTTCTCTGTTACTTGTTCTGGTTCTGGTTCTTTATATCAGATACTTCAGAACGAAGCTGCTCAAGTATTTCTTCTGTTTGTGTTTGAGCTGCATATGTTTCACCTGTAAGATCTCTTAGAATCTTTTTTGTTTGTTTAGTTCTTTCTGCTATTTTTCCAGTTGCTTTAGCAGTTTGTTTCAACGTGGGATGAAGACCCACGGTAGCATTCGTAACCGGATTAAATAATTGTTCTGCACCTTCCGTAAATTCTACCTGAGACTCCTGACGCTCTTGTAGTTTTTGTTGGACAGAATCACGAAATGGAAGATATTTTTTAACTACCTCTAGTCGCCGTCGAGCTAGTTTAGTTGTGCGAGATTCCATGTTTAGCGTTATTATTTGATATTATTAATTATTTAATTACGCCACCTTTTATTTACACCCTTGACTGTCAGGTCACACACACGATAACGACCCCGATAAATGTATTTGACACGCACAAAAATAACCCGATTAGAAGTCTCAGTGAAGCATGCATTTTTTCACCCGTCGTAGGAAGTTTTATTTTCGCAAATAAATTTGGTTTATTTACCCTCTCTACTTTAGCGATATTTACGCTTTATTTTTTTACCCTCCGTAGGAAGCTTTATTTCGGTCTGGAAGCCTGGTCTATTCATCCTTCCTGCTGCTAGTCATCCCCAGCCCCGGGTTGCCGTGGATAAAATTGCATGTGTTTAAATAAATGGAACGGTGTGTGTGTGTGTGTGTGTGTGTGTGAACAAATTTTTCAATCATTTACAGAATAATACATAAATGTGAAAAAGTGTCCATACCAGAGGTCAGACTTTTTGCTGAGAAAAGTTACAGTTTGTCGGTGAACATATATGCACCCAGGGAATTTCATTCGTTTTGATTTGTTAATAGAAAAGATCGTTCTCTTTTTGTACGAGTAAATATGCTTCTAAGTTCTTTTAAAACAGGTTCTTCATATGTCAAAAAAAAAATTGCTTCCCAAATTATGTTCTGTAAATTAGTACTGTACTACTATCTGGTAAAATTCTACAAATTCGCTGTTAAATCTCTGTTACAGAAGTGGTTTAAGATTTGTAATAGTACATGATAGGCGCCAAGGTGCGACGGGAATGTTTGTGAATAACAATGTTAACAGCCTTCGTGTTTTGTTTTAGATGAGAGTGAATTTGTTCAGAAAATAGCTAAACCAGATTCTTGAACGCAGTGTTTCACTTTGCATGCTGCCACAGTTCGTCAATCACTGATCGTTGGAGTCAACTGTGTATCAATATTTGTTTTGGTAACATCTTGCGTGAAACTGATTATTTTCGCCTGTGGACTTAAGTCTGAATTATTTTTATTATTATTATTATTATCATTATTAAAAGCGATTCATTGCCATCATACAAAGTCTCTTATACATATACAAACACAACAGCCATGCGGACACAAATAAAAAATAATTCATTAAAATGTTGTAATATATTACTACATATAACTGGGGAAAAAATCCATGCGCGTGATTTCCTAAGGCAAAGGCTTACGCTAAGTCATTAGAGATATGATTTTAATCAGATTGGTTTTACTCAAATATTATTGTTTATAAATCCACAACTCTCTTGATATTTGCTCCAAGTTGTTGATTTTCTATTTCCGCCAAAACTCTCGAATTCAGTATCCTAGATAGCTACTGAATATAGATACTGATTGTAACGTTGTCTCCTATGATATTTTAGCTAATATAGTAGGAGGATGTACAATCTGAAATTTTTAAATAGATGGATATATATATATATATATATATATATATATATATATAGCTCCGTGCCCCCAGTCAGCAAGGCCGACGGTCTAGGTGGATAATATACAACAAAACAAAATGTGAGTAATAACAATTTAAGAACAGATCTGAATATTTCAACAACACAAAAAAATTTCCACAATTTCACTACTCGGTCGACCTATTTAATTTGCCATTTTCATCATCTGATGTGCAACTTGAGAGTGTTTCCACCTGTCCCTGCTACTTTACTCCGTCCTTCCATAAAGTCCTTCACCCTTCCACTTCCTCCACTTACGTTCTCCGGTCTGCCTTCAAACTTCTTCCTCCGTTATTCCATCCGGTCCTGTGACCTCTATAACCACATCTCCCTACTTCGTCACCTTTGGGTGGCACTCGGTCCAACCCGAACAACTCCAAACAGCAACAAAAGCTTCTCTGTAAATAATAAGGGACGTATAGTCTAGTCTCCCTTTCGGCCAAGACAATCTCACACCCTCACACAACCTTTCATCAGCATCAAGGCGATTGAAATCATTAGGTCAAGCATACGCTCACATCGAAATATTCCATACACGCTTGTACGATAAAATTAGGGTAATAATACAACAACGGTCTCAACAACTCCTTATACATACATCAACAACTTCCGTGACTTGAGTACAAATTTTTAAACATCACACAATCATACGCATTCCTTACTTTGCAAATCATAAGAGGCTCACACAATGTTCAAATACAAATATGCAGATACTTCGCGATATGTTCACAACTATGTATTCAAATTCAAAATTAAAACAAATGTAAGTTCTAACATAACTCATTAATAAATGCAATAATTCAATACGATGCACATAGTAGCAAATTGTACAATTAATTCCGATCACTGGCTAACAATCTACGTAATTCGATCTTGTATACTACAAATTTCTTGACAGAACGTTACGATAGGTAAATAACTCAAATACGTAGGTGAGATTAACTCTAAGAAAGGTAACTTCTACATACCAACATAATTCTAGTAATCAATGTCTACATACTACATATAAAACTTACAACTCTCAGTAATGTTCAACAAATTAGAGTGAAGAATTCTTATCTTTAAGAAGCTTTTCAAGTCTGAATTCCCGCTCTACCTTTATGAATGCCGAGCATTCGGAGTACGCCTATTGGAATCCACTCCCAAACTTACTAGACCTCTGCATTGGTCAAAATCCTGGCAAGTACTGAAGTGATTGTAAAAATACCTATAGAATAGGGTCTGCTTTGGACAGTGCCCCGCACATATTTCCCTAGCTCAGCCCTGATTTGATACTGGGGTCTCTTTGAACTGTTGTCTGCCTAGTTTCTCACGTACATGTCAAATTTCTTTCTCCCGATGCTAGGACGAGGCTTGGGTGTTAATAAACAACCTCTTCCGATTTTAACAGTTACTTCGTCTCTTTGAAGATAGCCGCCACTTTGTTCACTCACTTGCCGATTCAAGCCGCAATCTTGTGCAACAAAGGTCAGACACCAAGATCGTGGCTACATTCTCTACCCCTGGTTGGTTGTATACATGAGGGCTGTCTTCACAACGTGATACTGATCGTGTTGAGACTACTTTGTCCCACAGCAAACATTTCTGAATAAACACGTATTCGTAAATGCAATCGTATGGAAATTAATTTACTACCGCGATCATAGACACCGGTTGATATCGATATAGCTCGGACATTAATTCCGCACCTATAATAATTGTTGTGGTTGTGATTCCTGTCACACTAAGACCAACAGTTGTTACCGGAGCAAGAAGCAAGAACCAAATACCTGCGTTTGTATTTCACGAGTAGCGCGGCTCTCTTGGTGATATCATTTCGGAGCTGTTGCTACAGTTTCGATTATTTGTTTACATCGGTAACATTGAGGGTCCATCATAGTTCTTCTATCAATAATACAATCGAGTAATACAATTACACAACTGGCAGACTCTGTCTGAACTCATCACGCCCAGGTGTAATATGCACACGAACTTCTAACGAATTGCCATTTTTTTACTGACACAACTGTCATACAGTTATAAAAAATCTTTGCCCGAAGAATATCTTATTTTTTTCATAATCTACGTTCTGAGGGTTTAACACCCTTTTCACAAAAAAAAAAAAATATATTGGTTACACCTGTACCTGGCATATTCAGTGATTGTCATCGTCGTATCCCAACAACTGTGACACAGACAAGTGCGTCCTTACCAAATAACAGTTGATATGTTCTTTGTCTCAGCTGAGCCAATGTTGGTTTTACATATTCGTTGGATAAGGTAACCAGGATGAGTTCAGCGATTAATTCCACTTTGTCGTTGAAGAAACAATCCAGCAGTATTTTTTCAACGACTGAGCATTGTTACGTGCTAATAGAATTACACCAAGCTGACCTTGAGTTGGTTGTGTTCCATAGAGGTGGTCCCAACTATCGGTTTCTTTTAGGCGCTTAACATCATTATATATGAGTGTAAACTAGAGTCTGGTAACACCAGTTTGACGCAGATAGTCGTCGTCATGTGGGAAAAATTATCAACAATATTAGCATCCGCTGACATTCGGTGTAACGCCCCGTCGATAAATTCCTTATCCTATCACCACGGTCAGAATCCATTACATATATAACAAATCTAATCCTAAACACAAACGCCTAAAACGGTTAAGTACCGGGCCGAATAGAGGTGAAATACTTGGAACTGAATTTCGTCTAGAGCTGCCAATGATATATGTTATATATGTGAAAGATTTTGTAAGACCAGTGTCAGTTTCGTTCCGTATTATTATTACTCGTGGAGCAGGCTTATTATTTATCAATGCTGTCGTCGGGCCGAGTAACGTCCGTAAATGTTAATAGACATTCTGCACCATATTAAGCGTTCTTTAATGTAAAGTTAATATGTTTGCAGAGTTGGTGAACGCTCAAGTGGATTCACCACCAACCACCTTTTTCAGCACCATCCTTCATGCATTTTCCACAGCCCCTAACTCCGCAGCTTTTGCAACCGCTGAAGTCACTGCTGTTAACAACGCTGGAATCTTGGCAAGGAATGGAAATATTCCACCGGTCATAGAATGGAAATATTCCACCGGTCATTGCGATTTCATCACCTCAGATTTAAATAATTGTAGCACCGCTTAAGTGTCGTTGTGTTGCCGTGTTAAGCTGAACATGTTGTGTTTGGGTCTACCGCACAGGAACATTTCCGATCAATTTTTTTTTTGTCGAAAGTTTCAGTTTAACCGCACAATTGTTTCTTTTATTGCGTTTATTATTTCCCCAGCTGATATTCACTAAGGCCGAACTTCACTTCGTAATAGTACATTATTATTTATAAAAGCAGCAGGTTTAAGAGATATTATACAACTTTATTAAAAAAATCACTTACACTCATGTACTCACAGATATAAAATAAATTAATATGTGTAACTAAAGTGATCAACATATACATAAATTAATAATATACTATAGACAGGTATTCATATTTCTGTACGTCAGGATTCATTTACACATAAATGGAATAAAACAATAACATATTACTTTAGACACAATGATGTTTTAAAGGAAGCAAGGGAGTTTGAATTAATTATTTTCAGAGGTAAGGAATCCCAAAAGGTAGGTGCCGATACAGTAAAAGAGCTTTTGAAAAGGTTGATTTCCCACCATGGAATCTTGATCGCTGTTGCCGATGATAGATTACCCTTAGTATTTGATTATCGTATTTCAGTTAAGTTAAAAATATAATTTGGCCATATATCGTTTAAAGACTCACATGAAATGATTCCTTTAAAATATAAGATACGTTTTTGTATAGTAGCCACTGAAGATGTAAAAACATAACATTCGAAGATATGACAATAGGAAATTTAAGAATTACTACAATGGCTCATTTCTTTGAGTATGTCAATTCTGGATAGATTATAATTGGATGCTACGAATATTTTATTTTTATTTTAAACACTAGACACGTCTAATCTATTTTGAATTACATGTGTTACGATATAATTTCTCGAGATTGTTAACATGCATTTTTTTTGGAGGAATTTTTAAACAGTGTAATGTTCGGAATTTTTGTATTATGGTATTCTAATAAAGAAAATGAGTGTTAGAATTTTCGTATTTTGGGTATTTTACTATAGTGTCTTTAACAAAGTCTATCACTGTTACAGCTGGATCCTGTAAAACGAATTTTCATTAGAGACTATCATTCATTATATCTTGTAAAACAAATCTTCAGTAGAGACTATCATTCATTATAATCGTAAAACAAATTTTCAGCAGAGACCATCATTCGTTATATATTGTAAAACAATTCTTCAGTAGAGACTATCATTCATTATATCTTGTAAAACAAATTTTCAGTACAGACTGTCATTCATTATATCTTGTAAAACAAATTTTCAGTACAGACTGTCATTCATTATATCTTGTAAAACAATTCTTCAGTAGAATCTTTCATTCATTATATCTTGTAAAACAAATCTTCAGTAGAGACTATCATTCATTATATTCGTAAAACAAATTTTCAGTAGAGACCGTCATTCATTATATATTGTAAAACAATTCTTCAGTAGTGACTATCGTTCATTATATCTTGTAAAACAAATATTCAGTAGAGACTATCATTCATTGTATTTGTAAAACAAATCTTCAGTAGAGGATATCATTCACTGTATCTTGTAAAACAAATCTTCAGGAGAGAATTTCTCACGCCGTCAATTTTCCGACATCACTAAAACTAGATTGGAATATAAGTTGTGCGCTGAAGCAATTTTTGACGAAGCAAAGTATCGCAAAAGCAGAAAAAGGGCTTCGTGGTTCTTGAATCACGAGGGTGTGGGTGTTCATAAGATACAGAAGTGAGGCTGAGGGTTGTAAAAGTAATGTACTATTATGGCCAAGCTAACGTCTCCCAGAATAGGGATATATATATATATATATATATATATATATATATATATATATATATATATATATATATGCCCGCTCTTACTGCTTGGTCAAGAATTGTGTGTCGCAGATTTAAATTTATAGTGCTAAATACAATTATTTCAGGTGCTATGGTATTTATATTAGTTTTAGAAGAAAGATACATTTGTATATAAATTTTCTAAATTCTCTCCATAAATTGAATAATTGTATCTCTGTGATAGAGGAGTACATATTTATTTACTGTTAAGTTTAGGGGATGAGATTATAGGTAAACATGGTTTATCTGCAACATCACAACATTGGTGTCAAGTTACAGTATTAGCTGAGAAATTGAAACAAAAAAAGTCATTACAGGGATAGGAGGCATGTTTATAGATTTATTAAAAATCAATTATAACAAATTTCCCATAATGCTTAAACATTAAAATTAGTGACCAATTGTTGAGAAATTGGAATCTCGTTTAGCAGATATACAGTAGAATTGAGTAGCTGCAGTTTAATTTTGAATTAATTAGCTCATAGGGATGAAGATAACAAAATATTGTCCAATCTAATATAATATTTTTGGAAATTCTAATGTACATCATCAGATGAAAATTAGTGTGTGGAGAACGAATATATGGCTTTATTTTGGATTATATAATTTAGATTTTGTGTATCTTTGTATGTATCCTCGAGTTAGATAAACGATCTGCAACTAACACACTCAAACCAAACGTTTAGTCCTAGAAATTTTCTTCAAGGAACGTTCTCTCTGAAGTCCACTAGGATTAAGTCACAGGGTCAACCATGGTACAAAATTCCGCGGAAAATAAAAATAAAATAACAGCGATAAATAAAGATGCAAACTACGATGAATGCAAAGGGAAATAACCCGTAAAAAGTACGCAAAACTTAAAACCTACACTAGGTACAAACACACAAATAGAACAGGCAAAAAACACAGAGATAAAAAAAAACAATGGAGCAGAAAGGAAATGGAAGAAGGAAAAGACGAAAAAAAGAACAAATGGCTATAAAGGCATAATACAACTAAATGCATCAGCGCAAAGATATGCGAAACAACGAAAGTGAGCTCACCTGTTTCGGAGCCAAGTATACGAGAGCCATAAGATAACAGAGCAGCCAGGGACAGGAAATTCCACCGTCCTGGTAGAATTATCAGACCCTCCACCACTACTAGTTAGATCTGGACCATACGGAAAATACATTAAACTTGAGAAATATGTAAACAAAGCCAGGTTTTGTAGTAGGTGTAAACGATGGGGCCACTTCACCACGCGGTGTCGCTATCATGCAAGATGCAACAGACGCGGAGGGCAGCATGGAGGCAAGTGTAGATCGAATACACAAAAACTGTCGGAGAAACCACGCCCCCAAATTACCGAAATGTCCCCATACCATCAGAGAATCAGAAATAATCCAAAACATGGAGGACAAACAGATCAAATATCACTAAGCAAAAAAAAAAAAAAAAAAAAAAAAAAACCAACCGACCATTTACAACCAAAGGATGATTACAAGGAAGAAAACTCCCCCAAAGAACAGAAATAAATACAATAACCAAAGAACTGGTTAAGAACGGAAACCACAAAAATAAGAAACAGTCAAAGCAGCAAAATCGACAAACCAAAACCTACTCATGAATAAACGAAGAAGGAGGATGTCCCTCAAAGACCAAGTATAATAAACAACTAGGAAACAATACTCAAACGAAAGGCGATTATGGAGCCTACCGAAATGCCAAGTGAGCATAACAAATTCCCACAGTGTAGGTTTGTTTTGTGAAAGGCTTTGCCAAACAACGCATTGACTTTGGAAGCAATCCAGTCTACCAGATGTTGACCGCTAAAATAATAGTCTTCAGGAATTTTCATCAGATAGATGTACCTTGGAGTATCAGGTGACACTCTCCGTTTCATAGAGGGATCTACAGTTTTGTTTTCATTCAAGTATTGTTGCACTTGGTTGTTCAGAACTTCGACCCCAAAAGTGTTTTGATTTTCAGTGATGTTTTTGATTTGTGTAGGATGAATCATTTCGACCAAAGCCACTTTCCAATGGGCTTCGTGATCCAATTGGATAGCCTGAGGTAATTAGAACACATCCATGGAACTGTCACTGGGTAAAGTTAAGTAAAATTAATTATTCATATTTGCAGAGTTCTGCTGTCCGATTGGTCACTGGAGGTCAGGGAGTGTCTACAAGAGGGTTGTGTTTTTTTCGTGGTGACTGTTGGGAGGGTGACTAACGTTGGTCGCAAGATTTCTGCTGTTACCGTTAAAGTATATCAAGGAAGTGTTGAGGAGAAGGTAACAGATGAAACTGCTGAGCAAACTGGTTCACAATTGTTTGTCTTCTTGCTGAAAACTCAAATTGGCAAGTGCAAAACCGATGATACAACACACCACAAAGATTTGTCACAAAAAGACGATTTGCATTTTAGGCACACGTTCTCCACACCACACCCAGAAGGGATGCTTTTATAGATCTTGCAGAGAAGAACTCGCACAAGGTGGAACTAAATAATACCAGAACACTAATACACCCCCAATAGAAACACATAGCACGTAAATTCCCCTTGGCACACATCAGTAATACCCATGACCACGCAGACCAAACGCTTCCACCAGTAGAAAAGGGCACAGTCTTATAATAAAAATTACAAAGACGACGATACAGTGCTTGGACGATCAGGGCCGTACAGAGCGATCAAGGACCCTGGGGTAAGAAGCTCCGGGGATATATCCCTGGTTATCCCCCCCCCCCCGTAGGCCCTGTGGATGATCAGGATGCAAGTAAGCCCTTGTGCGTGGCTGGCGCTTCCGTCTCCGTCGTGACCTGCTTCTCGTCAAGGTACAAATGAGAAAGTGGAAGATTTAATTGCAAATATAGTTGCTAAGAGATCTGGCCTAGAATTAACACAGACACAAATTGAGTATATAGTCATTAATGAACTAAATATACATATACGACAATTCGTATTACAAGAGAATCAAGAAATGGTGGATGATCTGCGTCAACGCGCGAGATATGCTGAAATCACTACGACAGACAGTACTAGAGAACAACAAACACTTCTCAGTGCCAGTGTCATCAAAGCCAGAATTCAAGCATTCATCGAAAGAGATTGGACACTGGATAAATCGCACAAGGATTCGGCCAGTGTGGGTATGTGAGAAAGCTTGCCAGTATCTTCTCGTGGGTAGGTGGTTCTTCCCGGGGTTTACTCGGGTTCTTCCTCTACCATTAATACTGGCTGCCATACATATTCTATCGTGTGCTGAAAAATGGCGTTACACCCTACAACAACATAAAAGCCGCACAAGGAAGTAACCCGAGGTTTGTGGATGGTGTGGACGATTTCCTGTATGTGTAAAACAGAGATTTCCAGCAAATGGCAAACAACGCCATAAATGGGAAACATTTAACCATTCTGCAGTTGTGTTCATATCAGCCCAACGTACACAGTCGACAGCATGACTTAAGAAACTAAAATTCTATCACAGAAAATGCCGCAATCAGATCTCAGTAGCATACAGGATACAATCACATCCGACATTAACAGAAATCACTCAACAATGATTATCAATAACACCCAAACAACAGCACTAATTGATACAGGAGGAGCTCTTTCATGTATTTCATGTAGACAACTACAGTGTTTGGACAATAATTTTGAATTTGAACTACCCAAAATTCCCTTCATCATTGGTGTTAATGGCGATCAACAAAGGTCTCTTGGATGTGTAGCTCTGGACTTATAAATCAACCAACTTACAGTTAAACACAGTTTCCACCTTTTTAAATAAATACATTGTGACTTTTTATTCTAGGTATGGACTTCTTAGAAAGCAAGAAAGTTACAATAGACTTGAACTCAAAAACAATATCCCTGTATAATGGATTAACAGTGTCTGCCTTAAAAGGTGAACTTAATCAGAAAATAAGTCTTGCTAGAACGCTTGCTAGGATTGCAGTGCCTGCACAATCTGAATGTGAGATTCCAGTGAAAATTAAGAACTGCTCAAGGAACAATATATTGTTACAACCTGTATCATCCTTACCCTCCACAACCCAATTACTTGGGGCAAGAGCAATAGATAAGATTCAAGGAGGCAGATGACAATTTCTTTTACTAAACCCCACACACAGAGATATAATCTTAAGGCCAGGTAAGCAGCAGGGAAGTTCTACAGACCAGACGGTTCCGCCAAAATAAAGCCTCCTACGAGAACATTTCCCGTAGAAGCCTCAGATTTCAAAAATAAGCCTTCCTACGAAAATTAATTTGCGTAAATTCACTCCCGACTGCAATTTTTTGTGTGCAAATTCAATGATTCTAGACAAGGAAAAAAAGGGGGGGGGGGAAATTTATTCTGGTGTTTTTTTGCACAAAGGATTTGGCTGCAAATTTATGAATAAATTTGATCAAGACCGATTCGATATCTACTACGTGGATCATGAAGATTAATCGTGATGAAACCGTGCGGTGTTGCCTGGGCGCGACTGAAGAAATTTTTAAATTTGTTTATGTCCATATCGCCGTTGCACCAAGTCTGATGAATATTTCTCAGCGTGTGAGTATCGACGCCATTGAAAACCGACAAAATGTTACAATTGTCCCTAATTACCTTTGGAATCTGCGTATATCGCTGCGTCACGTAAATCACATCGGTGTTCTTATGTCGGCCACGCGAAAATATCCTAGCCGGATTAGTTTGCTTATCCAGCATAACATCATCGAATACGACAAGATTATTAACATCGCCATCCAAATTTTCCACGGATGGGGTTTCATTGATGTCTGTGATGAATTCGATTGTGCCTTCGTCGGTATTGTCGCTAAATTCCTTTAGTACTTGATAGCAACGCTGATCATCAACGGACGGTGCAACCAAATACAACTTATCCCATTTTAGCCATCGCATTATCAAATTTAGCAACAACTGCGTCTTTCCAGAACCGGACGGGCCAATGATTATCATCCTTATCGAATTCGGTAACACCGCGTTGTGTTTCACCTGCTCGCGTCGCTTCGTGGCTGAAAAATCAATTACATTCATGTTACTAGAATACATGGATCTATATTGTGTTAAGTGTCGCACTCACACAGCTACGATAAATCCAATCGAAATTGTCACACGCAATAACAGGAACGCAATTGCAGGAGAATGCGAAGTTTGTAAGACACGCAAGTTTAAATTTGTAAAAAAAAAAATAGAAGAACCGGAGGAGACATTGCCGCCTCCTTGTCAAATCTACCCGGAACTCCCTGGGCGAAATATCCCGGAGAAAAGCATCTGCCAGGATACAATTACTGCGGACCCGGCACAAGGCTCGATATAAGACTCAACGATAATAATCAACCAAATCCCGGCGAAGATCCAGTAAACGCCATCGATAACGCGTGTTACTATCACGATCTTGCGTATCGTAGCGGGGATTTACAACAAAGACATCTCGCTGATATTAGGCTAATTCATGCAATAGACGCGATTCCTGACAAAAGTTTCAAAGAAAAATTGGCAACTTGGTTGATAAAAGGCGCAATGAAAGGTAAATTAGTACTCGGCGCTGGTAAATAATAATGGAGCAAATATATTATTCTCCGCGAGGTTTTTGGCGAGGAAAATCAGCAATAGCCAAACTCGCCAAGGCCGCTAAAGCAAAACAATCCGTTGCTAAATCGTGGCTATCGAAACAGGCAGTCTGGCAAATATATCTTCCTCCGCCTAAGAAAATACCGTACGCGAGTTTCTCTGTCAGCGTCCCTAATGAAGTTCATCAGGCTGATTTAATGTTTCTTCCTCACGATACCGTCGAGGGAGTCACATACAAGTATGTGTTGACGGTTGTTGATATTGCTAGCAGATACAAGGAAGCGGAACCGTTATCGAATAAAACAGCAACAGAGATTGCTAAGGCGTTTAGCGAAATTTATTCACGATCTCCATTAACATGGCCGAAGCTTCTCCAGGTTGATCCAGGTCGAGAATTTCTCGGCGCGGTTACTTCATTGATGAAAAAGAATAATGTTAAAATCCGTCGCGGTATTGTAGGTGTTCATCACAATCAGGCTATCGTCGAAAGATTCAATAAAACTCTTGCAGAACGATTATTCGGATATCAGTACGCGCGCGAATTTATTCAAGATAATCGATCTCATGATTGGGTATCAAGATTGCCTCATGTGATTAACGCGCTAAATAACGAAGTAACACGAACAATAGCAATGAAACCCGCAATTGCGATTACAAAATCGAAAATACCCCTAAAGCGAGATTCCACAATTTCGCCTGTGCTAGGTAGCGTCACGGTCCGGTATTTATATAAAGAAGGCGAGGCCGAGGGAGGCAGAAAAAGAGCAACCGATCCAAATTGGAGCGTAACAACACACAAAATATCAGCCGTAACAAGATCATCGGGAAGACCGGCAATTTATTTCCTAGATTCACTAGCGCCACAACGCGGATTTACCAAGGAGGAATTACAAATAATACCGAAAGATACTCAACTACCGCCAGCGTCATTAATGTGAAACCGAATTCTACCTAACTGAGATAATTTTCTTACTCTTGACACGGCTAAATAAACTAAATTTGACCAGGAAATTCTATCATCGACGATCCAAACTTGGCCATCCACGGTTAATCCCTGCGATGAATGTATCGTTGTTGCGTAGCCTAGTTTCCATGGTGATCTTTCTGCGTTTATCGCGTCATTGACAAGATTAATATCAACGAGAATAATATCATTCAAGACTAAGATCTTTTCCTCTCCGCATGGTAAAGTAACACTGATATTTTGTTTCCTGGTATCAGCGGGCCTGTAACACAACGGCACCTGCAATGTTGGAAATTTCTCGCAATGAAGCTTGAATAATATATCCTGAATAACATCGCGAACAATTTTCCTACTAGCAACAATCAGATGATCGGGACGCCACAAATTTAGAAAAATATCCATCGGAGTCTCGTCGATTATTCTTCTCATCACATCGCATTGAATTTTATTCGGTTGTAATCGAATTATTTTCTTAAATTCAGTCAGTAAAATATCATCGGATCTATAATCGGCGTCGATTTCCTCATAATAATCAACGAAATTCCTAAGCCATTCGTGAGGAGATTCACCATCAATCGGATCAGGTTGGCCATGATCTCCGCACATTACCACGGCGGTATTTTTCCCATCCAACCAGGTCAGGAATGATTTTAATACAACTAAATTTACTGTGCAAATTTCATCAAATATTATAATTTTGTTGATATATTTGTTTCCCATACGAGCCGAATCCCATAATCCACCGCTGTATTTGAAATAACTATGATAAGTACAAGAATCAACGCCGCGTTGCCTTATTTCTCGCGCTAATCTGTGAGTTGGAGTCAACACGATCATATCAGATTTCGCAAATAAATTTATCGCTCGTGTTGTTTTACCACTACCACCAGGACCATTCATGTAAACGAATTTGTTACGTGAAATCGGGTCAAATGCGGATGCAGCCGTCGATATTTCCTCGCATTTATCTCGATGAAATTTATCGCAATCTTCGACATCGGCGTCCTCACAGTAATCTAGGATATCTTCGTTTTTTATCCTCCAAGTGCCCCAAGAACCATCGGCGATTAAATTTTCTAGCCTATACTGATATTTCTTATCGATATAAAACGAGTCCGTTGCGACCCTTACCGCGATATCAGAAAATTTATTTATCATCGACAGTAAATTTATACTAACATAAGCGAGCATCGATGATCTCAAATGCGTATACTGCGCTGATTCTCCATCGAGATAGCTAATTACGGTACCCAACTTTACTCCGTCAATGATAATATTCTCTCTGTTGCAGAATATTCCTCGCGATACCGTATCGGCTATAATAAAATCCATCTCGGCGTCGTTGATAAATAACCTAGCGTGTCGGTGTTTATGATCAACGGATCCTCCTTGAGTAAATTTGCCAATTATTTTTCTTCCGATATCCTTCGCGTTTTCACAATCCGTCGGCAACCACACTTCAGTTTGTTTTCTATACGATATAATCGCCTCGCTCACTGTCAACGATATTAACATTGACGAATCTAGCATATACCTCAACAACACTATAGGGACCCAACGACGCTGCGATAAATGCCGACCAAACCAAATATAACAAATTTTATGTAAATTTTCAGCAAGCTCGAATGAAGTAACATAAGCGAATCCTGTCATAACAAAATCAGGCAACGGTCCGTTAATTGCTACCCTTGTCATTTCGTTGGTGGGATGGCCAAATTTTAGCAAAATAATCCGCACAATCGCCATATCCAAGGAAACTTCCAGGATGGCACGCGCTCATATCAACGGATATCATTTCTTCGAAATAATACTTGGTATTCCACAATCCGCCATGGCCGTATTCGATACAACTAAGTTGAATATCAGTGAGAAATTCGTTCCTTGTAGGTTTCCACGAATTTCTTTCTCTGGCAGCGTGAGCAGCAACAGATGGAACCGTAAAGCAGTTCGTTAATAACTGATCAGGATTTGACGAATATTTCACCGCGATATTTTTCATAGATTCATGTAATTTTTCATCACGGTAAATATCTCCGCGCGGCAATATAAATTGATCGTATCTTTCTTCGCTCGAGAATAACCAAACCGATATTGGATCAGACGCGGCTAATATTTTGATATATCGGAACATGGCATCAGCGCCTTCCACGGGATAAAATTTAACAGCGCGATTTCGCGGAAATATCATTACCGATTGTGACCACGCATGTGAATTATGATCAACAATTTCGATTGGTACTCCTCGAGATCTATACGGCGACGAATATAATATTTCTCCCGATAGTGTTTTCACCGTGATAGGAAATTTAAGTTTCTTACTCAACACAGCAACATCATCAATCGATGCGCCATCAACAACTGTCTTCGCCCACGCGTTAATTTTATCCAACCTCAACTGAGTCAATCCAGATCCACGACGAGCGTTTTTCATGTGCTCGATAACACGCTCAGCCACGCAGTTTATCATTGGAGATTCTTTCATCGCAGGTAGATTTTTCATGTCAGGATTATTATTTAGCCGATAAATTCCATAAACAACTGCACTAGATGGATATGCCCTAGCATAATAAGGACCGTCAATTCCCAATAATAATCCTGGCTTCGAATTTTTATCAAGAACAACATTTTTCTTACCGCCACGCACGGGATCTCGTTTATCGCGAATAATCCAAGTGTCGTCAGGCATTTGTGCAATAAATTTTATCCCAAAGATAAATCGCTCTTCCTTGTGTTCGAATTTTATATGCTCGATTATCTTCTTGGCCCGTTCCAGATTCATCGTAGCATCAACAGAGTTCGTTTTCCATGTCGACCAAGTGTGAATCGCTCCATCATCGAAAAATTCTTTTTTGGCACGATCAACCTCAGGTATAATATATTCTGCCTCATCAAGATCAAATGTATCCATTATTATATTTTAGACAAATATTTAAATTATAATATGCAATGCAAATGGATACCAATCGGATCAACAAAATCATGCGACAAATCCTGCAGAGGTGATTATTGTGGTGCTCATATATATGCGATTCGACGAGGCAGTAAAGGACCACAGCGGTGCTTAGTTTGCCAAGTTGGCACTCGAGGAAAAACTCGATTGTGTCTGGCTTGTGGAGGGAAAAATTATCGGGAATTGCGGCGATATTATGAAAAAAGATCCTCGTCGATAATAACATGCGAAGAAGATTATATTAATCGATTCAAGGCAAATTACGATTTAAACAAACAGAATATTGTATATGGAACTGAAATCGACGATTCCTGCAATGAAAATCACACACGAGTTTAGATCTCATCCTACGATCAAGGGATACGAGTCATCATCAGATGGTATTGTCAGAAATATCAGAACGAAGAAAAATGCTGGTAAGGTTGGTAATTCGGGTTATCTCAGATTTACTGTCAGTGAGAATAAAAAAACGAATTATTTCTGTCACAGATTTGTGTTCGAATGTCACAAAGGACCTATCAGGGATGGTCTTGTTATCGACCACATTGACGGAAATAAACTTAACAACAAAATATCTAACCTTCGCGCAGTAACTCCAAGTGAAAATTGTAAATTTAATGGCGGATACAGAATACCAAAGGCAGTTAAATCAGTAAATAGAGAAACAAATGAAGAAATTATATTCACGTCGATGAGCGCCGCTGCAAAATATTATAATATTAATCCAGCATCGGTGCATCGTGCGGCAGAAAAAATAACTAGCGCAGCATTTTCCTACAAATTTGGCGAGTGGATCGAATTTTACTATATTCCAATAATATCCGAAGAAAATTAATTAAATATTACAAAATTAATATAACATGAATGAACAAACCATAAATAACATCATCGAAGCCATCGATGACCTGAGAAAAAAAAATATAAATCTTCCATCGGAGTTGGACACGAATAAAATTCGATCCGAATTCGAGACGATTGTTCAAGGGAAACTTGAATACAAATACACGCTACCATCCGAATACAAATTAATAAAGAAAATCCAAATCGCGATGTATCAGTCGCTAGCTACAGTCAGCGATGGTCAAATCGAATATTTTGTTAAATTATCGACGCTGGTGGAAAAAGCTAGGTTGATTTTATCAGACGCATATGAATCAAGAAAAATTACAAGCTCACGCGTCAGACAACTGAAAAAACTTGTCGATGAGAGCAAGGCCAAGGAAATTCCTGAATCCTCCTGAATATTTCCGTGAACAAAAAAAAACAAAAATTAAAAATTTTTACTAATTTTGAAAATTTCCCCGGTTTTTATTTATTTTTTTGGCCCATTTTTCCCTGGTGGACAGATTTGAAAATTCAAGAGTCAGAGACTCTCACGATTTTACCAGCAGATTGATACTTATCGTTTCTCCGCGTATATCAAGCAAATTTCCTTTCTGATCCGTTAGTTTGAAATTTATCCTCGACAATAATCGATTATGACATCTTAGGTAAAACGGATTTACTGGTTCTTTTATTATCAAAAAACCCGGAGATGCGCTAGGTGAAAACGAATACAAGATAAATCCCTGTTGCGCCTGATTTGACTCTGATGAATCAACATTGTAGCTGCCCTCGACAACATCCGCGTGAAGATAAATCGCGATAACTTCCGTTATATTGACGATACCTGGCGAAATATGCCGCCCGCCTTTGGTCGGATCATTATCGTGTCTGAGAAACAGCGCTAATTGTTTTTTCTCTGCCCATGCGGCGTGTAATTTCGGAAATAACTCATCGATGGTATCAGTGACGGATTTTCTCATTTTATCAACGTCGTAACCGGGGAATTTGAAATTTGGTAATGTCTCCGTGGTTAATTTATGTAATGTCACAAATTTTTTCTTATTACCTGAGTTTTTGATCAATGTGTGGCCGTAGAAATTAAACCCAGCTGATATATCGTCGATGATAGCCCTAATGAACATACCGTGATAATATTCAAGATCGTTCGCGAGTCCATTTAAATATTTCACATATTTGGAAATTAATTCACATGAAATTGATTTATCTGAGATACATTCGTTGAATAATGTTCTCACGTGAGATAGATACATTTTATGTTCCGCGTTAAATTCGTCGATAGTTTTTTTTATATAATCGCCGTATATTATGGTCGGGTGCTTATTTGCACCGATATAGACGATTTGTGTATCCGAGGGTGTGGAGGGGACGGACATAAATGTTATCGATTCCTCATCAACGGAAGTAAAGGCGATTATTATTTTGCCGGATTTATGTTGATTAATGAAATCAATAGCTGCACTGACTCGATCCAAGTGATATGAGAGAACTTCATACGATACCTCGTCCGTGGTAAAGTCGGATTTTTTTGGTTCGGGTTGCCTTGATGAATCCTTCGAGGTAAATCCTGGAGTTGTATCGGGGGATGTTTCCAGGAGTGGAATTTCAGGCCAACCTAATATGGTCCTAATCGATGATTGGTAAATATCTACCATATATGGTGATTTCACTTCTATCATCGATGATAGCGTTGGTTCGTGCGCAGATATTTTTATTCCCGGAGTAGCATCGCCGGTTATATTTGATATTCTGGTAGTAAATTCCTTATCCAGCTGATCAATTTCGTAACTGCCTGTTGGTATACCAACATGTATCCAATCAGGTGTTCCATCGGATTTGTTTTTGTTGGCAAAAACAAGTGAATTGTTTGATAATAATCTGCCAGATGATTTTGATCTAACATTAGGCCAGCTATTGTAGACACGCAATTGCGTTAACGCAATTTCTTTGACGCTGATTGGTGTTGAAAAATTAATGCTAAATTCTGGATTGGTTGAGCTTAACGATATTAGTGTTGTTGTCGGCGGTGTCGTGTTTGTCACGATCTGAGCTAGTTCGGACATTATTAATATTCATTTGTTCAATCTCCGAGTAAATACTGATCATTGCCGAAAATTCTGGATCGGAGATAACGCCATCATTGAGACTCTCCGAAAGCAGCGATGATAATCTCGAATACGCGCCGTTGACCTGGGATAATTTATTCTTGTATAATGATAACTTTTCACTCGTGCACGAGGAGATTTTTTTCGCTACGATATTGAGAACACCAGCGATTGTCGTTGTTGACGAGATTATTATCGTTGCAACGATTGGCGCGATTGTTGTTACCGCGGATAAAATTATTCCAGCACCGGCGACTACCGCAGATACCGCGTACACAGCAACGTCAATGGTAACTAATCTACGCTGGTATTTTTTTTATTTTTGTTTGATATTCGTCGAGGAGTTTTTTTAGCGAATCCTGCCATGATCGCGCCTGATTGTAACGGTAGTCAGATGCGGTCATTTATTAGTATCTTACGATAACAATTACGGATTATTGCGTATATTCGGATAAAAATTCGAAAAATATAACATAATACACTGGTCCCATGTTGGTTCTATCTGGTGGTTCTAGCACAAATGTGACCTTGTAACCTGCGGCCATAAAGTAATTAAAATTTTCGTCGAAAGTGTCATGTGGGACTTTTATTTTAAATTTTATCGGAGCTTGAAGAAATATTCGATATACTCCAGTAATTGGCGGGGTAAATTTAAATATGTTATTCTCGGGTGTCCATGCGCCCTCTTGTGTCTCTACCATAAATGGAACACGGCATTGTATATTTTTTGCTTCTACTTCCGCTGGTATCGAAATACGCGATAATCTTCCAAGATTCAGTGGTGATATTTTTGTGTTAATATCGCTAATTTTTGTAGATGCGTCGAGAAGATCCTCGTTGATTTTTTTTATTTTCTCATCTGTCAATTCACGCATCGCGTTAAACCCCCTAGTAAATTCGGGAACAACAACATCGCTGAGTTTATTAATTTCCTTGTTGATATCGTCGATTGTTGCTCTCTGACCTAACGAGATATTTATTTTGGTAATTTCCTCGTTAATGGATTTTACTCTCTCGATGAGATCGCTGTGTGATGTTCTATCGGCTTTTTGAAATATTAATGCACGTGCCGATTCAATCTCTCTGTTGATTTGGGCGATATCTTCGTTTATTTTCTTTGTTTTCTCGGTAAGATCGTTATGTGATGTTCTATCGGCTTTTTGAAATATTAATGCACGTGCCGATTCAATCTCTCTGTTGATTTGGGCGATATCTTCGTTGATTTTCTTTGTTTTCTCGATGAGATCGCTGTGTGTAGTTGAGGAGGTTTCGATGAATTTTTTTATATCCTCGTCGAGTTTTTTATTGAGATTTTTTGATGTATCGTCTAGTTTTTTAAGATCGTTAGTTAGCTTGGTAAATCTTTTTATCATTCTGTCCTGAAGATCGTCGTGTAATGCTTTATCGGCCTTTAGAAGCATCGCCGCTGATAGCTCTTTGTCGGATTTTTCTACATCCGCGATATTAGCCTTTAGTGGCAATACCGCTAATAGATCGGTAATATCAGCTATAGATTTCAACACTAATTCCGATTGACGAGTAAACTGACTAATATGATCATTATATTCTTCTCGCTTGATTATATCAGTTATTTTCACGTTGCTGGTGTGTAATCGCCCTTCGGTATTTTGAAAAACAGCAACTTCGCCAGGGTCCACCTCTGACAGCGATAGAAGATTGTTAATATCGCTCTTGGTTGCGAACTTTGATAGATCGACGTCAGTCACTTCTGCTTTTTCCTTCCTGTAGATAAATCTACCGTAAATATCAACCATGATATTTATCTACGGCGTATTCAAATACAATTTTGTGATAAGGACCGGATGATTTTGAAATTGCGTCAAGAACATTAATTGACTCCGGGCCGCATATCGGTGGATCAGCTAATGTTTGTGTTGGAAGAGTCGAATACCAAATCGGAAGATTTAGTTTTGACAAATAGCTGATAAATTCATTTGGCGGTGCTAATCCATAAGAGTCAAAATAAACGACTTCGCGAGGATTAATCGCGTAGGCGACCCAGTGTGTGCCAGGACCGGTATTTTTATCGAGATTAATTATTCCTGTCTCGGTAGGGTTTGGTTTTTCTGGTAGTTGATCCCGCATAAATACGCCTCTGAAAAATTTTATTTTTTTATTCTTTGCTTCGCTAAGTAAATCTAAATTTGAATAGGCCGTGCTAATCTTAGGCCGGATCCGTACGGGGGTCGTCTTAGATAAAGGCCGTTCCCCTTTTTTTTACCGTATCTCCCTCCGGTAACTTTTCGCATTACTGTGGAGCCTAATTCAGAACCTAAACCTCCGAGCGCGCCTAATCCGAATGCCCTTCCAATCGCCGGAAGAGCCATTTTCGCTAGCCCCAATAGAGCAGCAGGGAAAATACCGCCTGTTTTGACCATATCTCTGATGGCGCCTATGGAAAGACTCACATGAACGCCGGAATTTAATGATTTGGCCTTGGTAAATCGTTCACGTTGACCTCTAGTTAGCGACAGTTTGTTAGGCCCACCGTGAATCTGATCGTTTTTCAGTGTTAATTTCATACCGCATCGCTTTGATATCGCTGTTTGGAGTTTTTTCATCTGACCTGGGGTCAGAGTTACACTGACGTGTTCGTATGGCATATTAATAACCGCTTAATCTAAATTTGGAATTTGTCACATGTTCTCGACTGGAGCATCGATGACTCTCATTCTGCCGCTGATTCCTTCCAGTATCATTGTTCTATCGCTGAGGATTACCGCGATGGCTCTTGCAGGTCCGTTTGTGTTAATTCTGGCTTTGAAATGGATATCAACGACGGATTGTTTTACCAAATCGAGATGCTCCAGGGAAAAGTAATAGATAGGATAGCGAGTATTAAAATCCAACTGTGATATTTGCAATCCGGTATCGATATTTTGATCGCGGCCCATGAAACTTAGCAATCGATGATACGCGCGAGCAGTCGAAAAATTTTCAAAATCGATGGCTATTTCCTCCGATGGTTCTTGTTGCCCGTTTATCCTTAGTGAAACGTTTGTTGCATCGAATTTATCGAATATCATGTGACTGCGATCTTGATTATATCTATCTGCAGATTGAAGGGCAACAAAGATGTGTCTAGGTGCCGAAACACCTTGTTGTGACGCAATTCGCCAAGTAAATATTCCGTTGATATTAACATCGCAGGAGTCGGTCATCGTTGTCAACCAGGACATGACGGATTTTCCGCCTTGATTCATGAATGATAATAATTTTTCTTCCTCTAGCATCGATGTAACTATCGCTGGCATCCACAAGGTAAATTTAGTTAGGATTACCTTGCCTGCATCACCGGGATCTCGCCAGATGGCTTTGTTATTGCCAGCAGCGTCTCGAACGAAAGTTATCGTGTGTTTTGCTCCGTAAATAACTTTTCTGAAATGCCTGCAAAATCCAAAAATGTGAGATAGCGGAATTGCGCAGGAAAATCTTCGTTCATTTCCCCTTAACATAGCCCTTCTCGTGGCAAATCCAAGGTTATAATTGTCCTTGATGCCGATCACCACTGAAAGAACATCGGCGGGGGCGGCGCCAGTGGCATCTCTCGGCCTACCGATATCATACGGTAAATGTTCAGGGGCATCGAAGTTATCTTTGGCGAACATCATACTAGGACCGGCTGACCTGGTAAAATCATCCGAGTATCTCGCTAGTCCTATTATCGTCGTTGCTATATCAACGTTGTCCGTAATTGATTCGATCTCTCTTCCGTCGATCATGTAAGTGGCGCTCTTGAATAATGCCATGATGCCGTTGTTGACAAACCCAACAGCAAAATCTGCATCGTAGTTGGTATCATCGTTTTTTACCATTCTGCCAACAACCTCGATATATGCCTCAGATGGAAGAAAATACCTTGTTGTATCGTGGACTTGAATTTCCAAGCGACTATCAGTATTTGGCGTCACTGCGTCGTACGAGAAATACTGGAAATCTCGCACGGATGAGTCCCTGCCTACAGGCTCGTCCATGTCGAACACTTCATTTGACACTTGTGCGAACATTTATTATTAAGAATATCATCTAAAACGAAGACCGCTGCCTGAAATGAAGCTTGTATTTGCTAGATTTGTCTTAGCAACTTTATTTGCTAGATTTGTCTTAGCAATTTCCTTTGCTAGATTTATGTTAGCAACTTCATTTGCAAGATTTGTATTTGCAATTTCCTGCGCTATATTTGTCTTAGCAACTTCCTGCGCTAGATCGTTTATTTTTTTATTTGCTGCGTCGTTTATGGCTTTACTGACTTCGGGTGGCATTTCTCTGGTGATGGGTAATTTGACGGGTTGTTTTTTGCGCACTAAATTTAATATTTTACTTTTGACAGCATTGAAACCCTTGCTGGCCAAATTACCGATACCAGAAATGGCAGTCTCGCCGATCTTTCCTATTGCTTTTAACCCGAACTGTTTGATCACGGGTCCGATTTTAGGTATTATTCGCGTAACGAGACTTCCAATGATATCACCGAATCCATTGCCGTGGATATATTTGTACACGGGCAATCTAGAGTTTACTATGCGGACCTGTTTGGGTCTGCGCTGATGTTTGTGAACAATTATGTTATTTCAATTGTGTTGTTTTAATCGATGAGCTCATCGACAAGTTCCTTGTAAATGTGAGAATTAATGATGCCACCGCGGAATAACCGCTGACAAATATCTGAGGCTTCGTTGATTACTTCGCGAGAGTTATTTCCTGCTCGTTTTCCTCCGATTAATACCTCGAGGCGAGACACGTCGTTGACAACACTGTCAGGGCAAATTGTATATCCGCTTCCTGTCTTTGGTTTTGGAAATTGCGATGGCGATAACGCTTCCTCGAATTTTTCTCCTGACGATGTCCCTGATGACGACGTTAGTGGCGAATATATTTCTGGTGAAGATGAAGGGGTACCCTTAAAAACCCAACCCTCTGCTGGATCAATACCCCATCTTATTTTGGGGGTAGGTAAGGGACCCTTCCAGTTTGTCAGTTCGGGGTCGAAAGGGGGTAATGGTTCGGGGGAGGGGATGTAGGGCCTGACTGATGTATAAACATCTCTAGTAGATGGTGGACTTTTTGTCGCTGTCGATATTTCTCTAGTAGATGGTGGACTTTTTGCCGCTGCCACTTTTGTTGATTTGTATTGATCAACCTTCAATAAAAATTTTGCAAAATTTTCATCATTGTAAACTATCGGTTTTCCTAAACTACCAAAATAAATTATCGCCTGCCAATCAATTTCTCCGACTTTATCAGCAATATCTTTTCTCAAAATTAAATTTTTAATTTCCCGAGAATCATTCGCAGCAACTACTATTTTTTTAATATCGTCATCGATTAAATTCATATGTTCTTTGTTCAAATAATTATCTGCGGGTAATTTAGGATCAATTATTAATGAGCCATTGTACACAGATGGTTTATATTCGCTTGGTTGAGTTACTGGTTCCTGATCACTCTGATCTTTTTTCTTTTTTGATTTTCTCTCTTTTTTCTGAGGTGTAATTTTTTCTTTTGGTCTAGCTCCTAATTCCTGTGGTTGAATATCTTCTTCCTGTAGTTGAATTATTGGTTCCTGTGGCATTACTTTTCCTTTTCGTGTTTTAGCTTTTTCTTCCTTCTCCTGTTGTTTTCTTTCCTTCGCGTGCTGTTTTATATCTTCCGCTAGTTGCTTATTATGATTATATCTATCGTCTGCTGCTTCTAAAAATCTTCTAAAAAATGGATCCCTTTCACTCGCCTGTGTTTTTTCCGCATAAACTTTATATAACATACCATACCAACTATTACGGGTTTTATATTTTCCCTTTCCTATTTCAGTCAAATATTCATTTCGAGCACTAAACATATCTTCCGCAAATTGACCAATTCGATCTATGGAATACAGTGTCGAGAGCGGTCGTGATATTATTTCCCATCCCTCATCGGTGAAATTTTCTCTTAAATTCTCGATATTAAACTTCCCTTTTTTTACTCCCGGTTTTCCTACTACGGTTTTTCCCTTACTACCTGTTTTATAAGCAATTGCAGGTTGTCGCCCTTGTGCTGCTGCTGCTATTGCTAATCGCTCGGGTAATGTTCGTGATTGTTCCTCAATACCTTTCAACATAGGAAAAATTCCCTTTTTCTTAGTATCCGGATCTTTTTCGTCACCAAATACAACTTGCTCGATTGTTCCGGTAACTGGCTCCAACCATTTCGATGATGCCTCAGCAATTCCATGTTGTATATCTTCGTAACCACGAACATTTCTCTTGAATAATTGTTTTGTCGGAATAAGCTTCTTTAATGCCGCTAATTGCTCTCGCGCTAATCTGGCAGAATGAGGCTCTCCAACTCTACTAGCTTTTCGACTCATATTATTTTCAACTATATTGTTTTAATGCGAGGTAAAATTAGGATCAGCAGCCAAACTTTGCAAACTTCGTCGACACCAGAATAAATTCCCCCCCCCCTTTTTTTCCTTGTCTAGAATCATTGAATTTGCACACAAAAAATTGCAGTCGGGAGTGAATTTACGCAAATTAATTTTCGTAGGAAGGCTTATTTTTGAAATCTGAGGCTTCTACGGGAAATGTTCTCGTAGGAGGCTTTATTTTGGCGGAACCGTCTGGTCTGTAGAACTTCCCTGCTGCTCCAGGTAAAACAGTAGCAACTGTGGAAGTTATTGGAACTGATGACATTACACAACCTGATCAGGAACCTAGCATGATACAGCAAGAGCCTTGTATTGTAAATTGCGCACATACAGCTGACAGTTCTGAAAGGGATAAATTTGAAAATTGCACAAGACCATAGATTGGATTTGCCGGACTATGATTTGACTTCCGACGAAAAATTGTATTTCCAAGAATTTATTGGGAGAAATAGAGATAAGTTGGGGCCTCGAGTGGCCGAGTGGTCTAAAACGCTTTCAGTTACGGATCAATGCCATGTCACCTCTGTCTGCGTGGGTTCGATTCTCAGATTCGGCTAATGTGGTTATGTGAGAAAGCTTGCCAGTAGCTTCTCGTGGGTCGGTGGTTCTTTCTGGGGTTTTCCCGGGTTCTTCCTCCACCATTAATACTGGCCTACTGTATAGCCTATCGTGTGCTGAAAAATGGCGTTAAACCATACAACAACAACAACAACAAGAACAACAACAGAGATATGTTAGCAGTGGACTCATCAGAATTAGGGTGTGCATATATATATACCAACATAAAATTGACAATGTCAATGAGAAACATGTTATGCAAAGATTCTCCAGAACCAACCCTATACAAAAAGCAGAAATTCACAGACAAGTTAGTTTTTGGGGCTACCCATAACTCTAGAAAAGAGAGATACTAGTAATATATGCATACAATTTAGAGTTGCGTATACTTTTGTGCATATTTTGCATATGTTTTCAGAATATATTTGTTTATGTTTTGTGTATATCGATGATGTTGATAACTAAAACTAAAAAACCATTACTCCTCTTGAGGAAGCATGGGTGAGAAGGTTTAGTTGTGTGTATTTAAATACTTCATACCCTCTGTTTGATAATATGTTTGTATGTTTGTGTCTCATAATGCAAGTCTATGTTAATTTCCGTTGGACCCTATAGATGTTCATACAACTACTGTGGGGTTATAGTAGTGTGTCTATAAGCATGTTCATACAACTACTGTGGGGTTATAGTAGTGTCTATAAGCACTTCTCACCCTTGTATGCAATAGTTCGTTTGCGAGCGTGTAAGTATATGTGTATAAATACTCCTACCCTTTTCAATGGATTGCAGAGGTGTGTGGTTCGATAGCAATCAAAAAGCAACTGATGAATTATCTGATTTGTGCTTGGATAGTAATCACAAGCCGGGTGCTGGACAGTGAATGCGGTGTGTTCGATTGGAAATAAAAAGCGGGTAATTTAATGTAGGATATGTTTGGATAGTAATGATGAAGTTGTTGTTTGATTATATATGAGGTGTTTTGGATTGTAGATACAAGTTGTAACATTACATTCACCCTTGTGCAATAAAGTGACCCGATAACCCTATAATTCTAGGGCTAAACGCACATATAAATCATATGCTAAATTTCCCGTATACCCCAGACTGCCTAGCCATATGACATTTCCTTTATGCCTGAGTGGCCCATCCGACCCAAAATTGGTGGGACAGAATGTGACGTAAATAAATTATATGATAAATTCTCCTTATATCCCAGAGGGACCCATCAAAACCGTGGCTGCTGGATACTATTAGTTTATGTTTGGAAAGTAATCAAAAGGTCGTTGCTGGATAATCACATTACAGTTTCCCCTGTTCTTAGAAAAATTGTTGTCTCCATAAACACTCGTGTCCCTAAAGCACATTGGTCACATAATACCATTCCCATGTAAAACCTATGGACACTTTTTATATCGGTTTGCAGTTATGCCCCAAGTGCATCTCCGTGTTTAAAATACTGGATAATAGAAATGCCCCTTGCAACGGCGCCAAAAGTTTGTAAATGCTCTCGCATTTTGTTGTGGTCAACATGACACCTAACAATTAAGTTTGACGGATGCGCTAGGCCCGCAATAAATTGCCAGCTTAGATGGTTAACATTTCTTGTTTTGGGGTACGCTAGATTTTTAATTAGGACTCGCTAAGATAACAGTCAAACATAAATTTTAATTTGGGTTAAGTATAGGAAAGCGACAAAGTAGAGACAGACAATTTGTGGGTGTGTTTCGCAGACGAAATTCAATGTTTTAAGTTTTCTCTTTTGCGATATTAGTCATTCTGGCTTCGAGATCAGTAAAAAGCATTTTCTCTTTAAATTATCTAATGGATGGGTGTCTGGAAAGTTAAAGACACGGAAAAGAGAGAGAGAGAGAAAGAGAGTTGGCTTCATACAAAAGGGACTTAGTCTATAAAAGCACAAGGTATGGTCTTTTTCACCTATAATATCTTGATTGGTATAAGTTTCTAGTTATTTGTTGAATTTATTAGTTTTCAATTCTCACATCAATTTCCATGAGTTCGGAAGTTAATGGTTTGCATCCATTTGTCTTGAATGTTATACGACTCATGTATTCTAAATAGATCATGCATTACTTCTGATACACTCTGTGTGAACATGGGAATTTATCTGTCGTATATGTTATGTATCATGTATACTAGAATTGCTTTTACTGTTTCTGAAAATATTATGTCAATGAATTGCTGGTTAGCAAGTAATGTAGTTAGGACAAGAAGTGAAGTTCATTAATTTAATTCATGTAAGTAAGTTCTGAATTCTTTTCCAGTGAAGAAATCTGCACATGGCTACCGAGATAGTCCAGTTAGTGATTTACAGCCCAGAGGGCGTTGTACTATTTACTGCGGATATGTCTAGTTATATCATGGTTCCATTTAGGAATGTCGCTATCTAGTAGGGAAGAGATTAATTGCATGGTAATAAGATTGTGAAATCAGCGTCAGCCGGCAAACTGACACATATTAGTCTAAGTTGCCGAATTACGATAAGATGATATTTTAGCCATAGTTCTGTTGAATTACGATAAGACGATATCTGACGTAACAAGAGTGGGATTATAGTTCGATCCCAAAAGTAAAACAACCTGACAAATTTTTAGGTTGCATTTTATTTATTTGAAGAGACAAAAATAGCTTCATATCTGAACCAAGCAATGGAATTGGTGTGTGTGTGTGTGTGATTTGGATTTTAACGTATCTTTTAAAAAAATCAGTCATATCGCTACGATGTCTGCAGTGTGGCAGTTTATAGTGATGTCTAGCAATGGGACGCCATTCCGCAGACATGTAGTATGATGACCCACCCAATCACATTATCCTGATACCAGGCCGACCAGTCCTGACTCTAACTTCTTAAAGCTGAGCGCCTAGGGAGGAAGTTATTATTACCATTTTTATAAGTCTTTGGTATGACTCGACCGGGTTTCAAACCCGCGACCACACGCATCCAAGCAGTGGAAAGGAGAACGGACGGTTGATGAACTGGAACAGTAGAGAGATAAAGAGGAAAAGGAGTATGGCGATTCTGACATGTCACCAACGTTGACTTTGAGATGACCGGAAGCTACCAGGTTATGCATGCATGCTTAGCAAAATAAGTTCGTTCGGTCATTTGATTCTGTGATGGAAGTTTATTTATTGGTATAACAGAACGGCTAATTGCATTTCTTTTAAAATGTTGAAAATCTATTTCTAAGAAAAAATGTATCCTTTAAATGTGATGTTAAAATTCAATTTGTTTATGTAATAGATTAAATTGTTACATCGCTCATACGGTGTATCTTGTTCTTTTCTATAGCCCTGCTCAGATCTATGTTATTCCATCTATTAAATTAATATTTTATATTATTAATAACATCTTGGTCGATCACCTCATAGATAACGATAACCAAACCAAAGGCACCATAAGTTGGACGGCCCTAACGGCCCCTATTGTCCTCGAGTGACCCATATGGAATACGTGAACTAGTACTGCGCATGTATCTTTTGTGCCCTGGACTACACATTTGGACGTAGGGCCAGTCCTAGGATGTGCGGGGCCTTAGAAAGCAAGCAATGAGTAGGGTCCCAAGCAAAAATGTTGCACTGCGAAGTAGATTTCCGTCAGCAGCGCGGGGCCCAAGGCGGTTGCCTCTTTCGCCTTGCCTAAGGGTCGAGCCTGCCAGGATTTTATTTTATTTGTGTATACATTAGCTTTTAATGCGTATATTAAAGCTCCTGTATTGATAATCTGCATGATTTACATGAAATAATCTATTGTCACGCCTGTAAAACACAGGTGCTTCACGCAAGCATGATGTTGAGAGAAGAAAAGAAAACAAGAGTAATCTAAGGGAAAATAAACATCATACAGAGTGACAAAAATACCTTAGATTACCCCCATGACCCGTTCTGCCATAGGACCCAATCTATCATAATATATAAGAGAGCACATGTGCTCTATAAAAATAAAAAATAAAAACATTTTTCCGTTACCTAGCATTAGAGACGCTCTTCTATAAAGGTTAATGCATAATGCGGAAAACGTCATCGAAGTATGCGTTGTACAACTTGTATATCACTTGTAGCATCTTACTTTAACAAAAAGTACTGTAAAATTACATTTTTTTGAGGGATCAGACACTGTGGGTATGTATGCTTTATTAGGAGTCTAATTTTATTAATTATCAGAGATAAGAAGACTGAATTAATATATTGAATATGGGAAATGCGGAAAAGCAACATATAAGAAAGTGTTGTGTTTTCGAGGCTACTTAGTGAATAGATAAAACCAGGAGTCCAGGACTCCTAATTTGGGGAAAGCAAGAGTCCCACCAGCAAATGTTGCAGTACCCTACCAGAAGCATATTGGGCATACCTGAAGTGGCTAGATTTCCAGATGAGTAGACCAGTGGTTGCCACTGAGTTTAATTTTCTAACTTTTTTTTCATTTTCCCATCACCCAGCAGCTATAGTCTGACTCTACATCCCGGTTTGTTTGTACCCCACTACCGATGTCAAAAACGAGAACTTTTAATGTGATAAAAAGTGCACAGAACTAAGTCAATTGAATCATTGATTTATAATTTCTAACCTGACTATGACCAGAATGGCACTAATGCTGGCATCCCTTGCACCATTTCATGTTTAACAGACTTTCCATACTAACACGGCGCCATATTGTGTACACTATAGGCTAGATTATTTCCATCAGACAACATAATGATGTAGTTCATCCTGTTCGGCAACTGCTGAATAGTTGCGTAAATTACAGCACATTGAGAGTTTGGAATTATATCCCTCTGCATATATGAACATAGAAATTAAACCTCTTGTTAAATCCACATGAAGAGCAAATTTGTGGTTGTCTTTATTTTCCTTTGCTTGATTCGACATTGTAAATATCGGAAGCAGACAACTTACGTATGTACATCTGTAGTAGTGATGCACCCCTTTGCTGAAAATGGACTTGTCCAGAAACTGGAAATGGATCCGAGCATGTCTGTCTATTACACTGAAAACTTCCGTTAAGCATGAAATGTGCATAAGATGATGGTGTTAGGGCCACTCTACTCGGAGTCAGGTTAGAAACTATAAATCATTGATTTAATGGACTTAGTTCCTTGCACTTTTTATCACATTAATGGTTTCCATTATTTAAATCGGTGGGGGGTACAAACAAGCGGATTTGTTATCAGACTATAGTCAAATGTCAAATCTTTGAACTTGCCGCCAAGCTATTCAGTCTTGTTCTTCTGATGTACCCTTACAATGACAACATGTATATCTAGGGGTCTTTCAGCCACTTAACTTTTTCATTGTAAATATCAGCACAGCTAAAATGATAAATTAATTGATCAACACATTTTCCCACTTAGTAGGTGGTCGAAGCAGGACTGGCAAGCCCTTGAATTTTCATCCAGCAATTGCATGCATACTGAGGACTCCTGCATAAGTAATTTTCTGCATACCAAATAAAAGATGTGCATCCAAATATGCATGACTAAGCATTTCTGAGACATCTGTAAACTGTATATCATTTTGAATATATTGATGAATCAATTTTAAAAATGCCTTCATTTTTATCTACTTTTATTTTGAAGGGGTAAAAGGTAATTGAAGTATCAAACCTTTATAAATTGTAATGATTTATTTGCCACCTAAGATCAGTCATACAGGTATGAATTCACGTGATTATATCTGTAAAAAGGTGGAACTCATGATAGCCCCCTCTTCTACTCACAGTTAAAAATCAGACCACTGGCTGACTATGCTAATTTTTTTTATACTATCAGCACATTTAGCTCTTATAACTTACACTGCCACAGAAAATACATTCCAATCTTTTCCCTATGCTTAATTTAAGTACCATACTGTTTGTTTTTGGTTTGTTTGTTTTTAAATGTTATCTTTTTCTTGAAATTCCCTTGCTGCTTCGTGTCTTCTAATTAAACACTTTTAACAGGACAACGCTTCTGTTATTATGACTTTTTGGTGTTAAACTAAGTAACAAAAAAAATGAAAACCAACAAGTTTTGTAAAATTCAACAAATAATTTATTTCTCTAGAATACAGAGTGAAAAATTAAAAACAAATTACAGAACTGCGAATAAATTCAAAATAGCCCTAAAAGTTATTTCACAAGTCCAAAAGTACAGAGTATTCCAGATGAGTTCTGAATGAAGTTATCTATTGTGCTGACATGCCAATAACCTCAAATAGTGTTGATACATAACAATGTCTCCCAATGATATAATCCAAAATGTTTCTAAATGAATTCACAGTAATTCCAAAGTATTTACTTAGTCCTTAACCTTATGAGCACCATGTAATTCCAATTAAAATTGGAAATAAATCATCACTAATTGTAACTGAATACAACTAAAGCTGATTCTACTAAGACTGATGTGTAAGATATGAATAATTGATTCTTTTACTACCTTATATGAAAAACTAAGACATGATTTCAAAACCAGGATAAAGGTCTTAAGTTCATTTCCAAATCCTTCTAACTTGTCAATAAGGTTAGGTCCTTCAACAGACATCCAATCAGAAATCAGTTGACCTGGTTTTTCAAAGAACAAAACCAGTGATCTGAACTCAAGTCCCATCAAATTTGTCAATAAGATCTTTAGGTCACATAAACATGTTTACCAAACAGACTACCTTATCTTAGAGGATAACCTGCAGTGGACCAATTTAGCTATTTAATGTTTTTTTACTAAATGACCCTTATGATCTCTAATATAAATGAATATATGTAATAATGTCGACTTCAGACATTGAACTTGTCAGTGTATCCCCTAAGGGTGCAAGACTGAGAGGAAAAGGTCTCCTTGGTGTCAAAACTGGGGGTTAGACTGAGTAGAAAACAAACTTTGGTATCAAAACTGGGCACCAAATAGGAGTTGGAATAAGTTTCTTGAATATAATGGAGAAATATATACTGTACTGATGTGACAAAAGTTATTAGATAGTTTTGTTTTGGTGAAGAAACTTATCCCTCTTTTAACTGACTTTGGCATTCCACAGCTGCCATCATATTTTAGCCTAATGAAATGTATGTCGATGAACATGAAACTGTGTCCACTTGTTTGTGTCAGAATTTAATTCTGTTAGGAAAAAGATATCAAAGTAAGTATAGTCCAGCATAAAGCAATTAAACTTTAATCTGTGGAAAAGTGGCAATATGGGCTGTCAAGTGTGTGAGATGTTCCTGACAATTTGGCCTCTAATTTCTCTGTCAGTTGACCTGGGAGCATGCTACACAACAGTTTTTATATAGGAAGTAAGACAGCAATCCAAACAACATAAACATCTGGTGGACATCTTACATTATAGGACAAAACGCCATGGATGTTTAACACAAGAAACTAACAAAATTGATGAGGATACTGGAGAAAGATTCAGATATAAAGGATTTAGATCCAAAACCTGCTGTGGAAAAAATTTGTTAATGATCAAATAAAACCCAGTCTGGTGATATATATATATATATATATATATATATATATATATATATATATATATATATATATATATATATCTGAATTCAAACAGTCTTTTTGGCAATGTACAATCAGCATATCACCCTTGCCACAGTACTGAAACTACTTATCTAAAAGTAGTTAATGACATTCTCTCTGCGTTGGATAGCGGAAAGATTACAGTCCTCACCCTCCATGATTTGTCTGCAGCATTTGACACAATAGACCATGATATATTACTTCACCGTCTCCAGCATGTATTTGGGATTCATGATACAACCTTACTGTGGTTCAAGTCCTACTTGGTCAACAGGACACAAATTGTATCTGCCAATGGAATACACTCCAGCCCAGTTGATCTATGTTATGGTGTTCCACAGGGGTCTGTTCTTGGACCTGTTCTCTTCATTCTCTACACTCAGTCGCTCTCAGTTGTCATAGATCATCATCCAGTGTCTCACCAATTGTGCACTGATGACACCCAAATATACAAATCTAGCCACCCAACTGAAGTTGATGCTACCATCCAAGGTGTACAGAGGTGCATTTCTGATGTGAAATCATGGATGACATGTAACAAGCTGCAGATGAATGATGATAAAACTGAGGCCATTCTGATCACAACACAAAGACTGTCTCATTCACATACTTTACCTCTAACAATAAATATCAGCAACACCAACATTAAATTCACACAATCAGTACGAAACATTGGTGTTACTCTGGACAGTACTTTCACATTGCACCAACATGTCATGAACATATGCAAGGCTGCATATCTTGAGCTGAGACGCATCAGCTCCATTCGCAAATATCTTTCAGTTGATGCCACTAAAACACTTGTGTCTTCATTAGTACTTTCAAGACTGGACTATTGTAACTCAATTCTGTCTGGTTCATCTCAATATCTGCTCCAGAAAAAAACTTCAAAAAGTTCAAAACACAGCTGCTCAGATCATACTTAGAGTACCACGATCAGAGCACACCTCCCCACTGCTCAATACCCTACACTGGCTATCCATTCGATCCAGAATCAAATACAAAATTTGTTCTCTGTGCTACGTTTCACTGTCAGACTCTAGTCCAACATACCTATCTGACCTCACCGATGTGTATACACCAGCAAGGTACTTATGCTCCTCTTCTGACAATCGTATACTCATTATTCCCATTATGAAAACAAAGTCATATTGACAGCGTTCTTTTGCATACCAGGGCCCAGCAACATGGAATGAATTGCCCACTGAACTTAGACACAAAGACACAGTGATCTCATTTAAGAGTGCTCTCAAAACTCTTATTTTGACTGCAAGAACAAACTTAAAGACCTAATAATGTTTCCTACCTTAAATATTCTCAGCATGTTTTTTTTAATGTTTTCCAATTTCATGGTGTTTGTTTTTGTAATCGTATCATTGTATGTTTTTTATCTCATAGGTGTTGTCTAATGTTGTAAAGCGCTTAGAGCTTCTTAAGATTAGACGCTATACAAAGTCCTCATTATTATTATAATTATATATATATAAATATATATATATCTTTGGCACAACAATATATTCATTATAGTCTAAATTATTGCAAGGGGGGCGGAGTATCATTATTAGGTAAGAATGTTCATTGCTGTGTATGCTGTGGTTTTTCAAAAAAGAAGTCCTGAACTGCAACTTTCAAAATCCTGTGGAGACTTTTACTTAAATGATCCTCAATAAAAAGGTCTGCCTGTAAGAGTTATTGCAGTGTAATATATGTTTTAAGTTCAAAATAAATTTTAACCATTTTACATGCACCAATTTTGTAAATATTTGTTATCTATAGGTATGTTTAAGAGTTAAATCTGATCTCTATATTGATATAATTATTCTTAATTGAAGAAAATGTTTATGTTTTAAAATCTTGAGAGGACTCATTCACTGTAAAGTCGGTGAAGTTGTGTGATAAACCATAGCTGACCTTTTCTTTATCTCAAAATTCAGAGGTTCATTGCCTTTGTATCTCTAAATCATCTGAATTTGATAAATGATCAAAAACTGATGCTGCCTACTTGAATATCGGAGTATATATCTGATTCTTTGTCATAATTCTAAACATCCAAACTAAAGAGTATACTATACAAAATCAGTGGCCTCCAGTTTGGAGAGTGGAGAATCCAACCACTTATTTTGCATTGCAGATTATGACTTTATCTTAAATAGCAACCTCGTGGTTTGGTGTTATGGTCATTTACTCCAATACCTGTGATTTGGAGCTTTTCACAGCAAGTGGTGTTGTAAAAACCTGCTCAAACTGGCAGATGTTTACTGTAGGCATCAAAGGATGCTTCTTTGCCAGTGATGCTCAGGCATCCAAAAATGCTTGCGTGCAAATCCGATGGAGTCATATAGTAGTGCTTCCATGAGAATGCATTAGAGGTGTCCGAAAGGGCTTACATGAAGTAAAGGGTTAAAGAAAACTGTATTGTTTTAATTTGAGAAATTTGTTAATGTTTGCCAGATTTGTATACTAGAAGAGTTGAGTCAAGTAATATTATAACTACACACCTTTTGAAAATTTCCTTTAATTATGCAGATTGCATTCATAAATTTTACTACAAGTTCATTTCACATGGCTTCCATTAGCATGTCATTATACATCCAAAATCTTCTAGAATATTGAGAATTCTATTACTGGTGATTCAGACACTTCCCTTTTTGCAACCTCCATACCCAGACAATAAACCCTAGTTGTCCCAGTCATTTTGAAATGAAGTTTATCTCTGCTATTAGAGCCACTTCACTGTCCTATTGTTTTACAGTACCCAAAGAAAACAATACTGATGTTGGGTGTGTTTAGGCATATTGACAGGCTCAAGGGTGACCTTTTTGCCATTTGGGTGTATTTTGGCAAGTTGACAGGCTCAAGAGTGACTGTTTTGCCTTTTGGGTGTGTTTATGTATATTGACAGGCTCAGGGGTGACCATTTTGCCTTTTGGGTGTATTTAGGCAAATTGACAGGCTCAGGGGTGACCATTTTGCCTTTTGGGTGTATTTAGGCAAATTGACAGGCTCAGGGGTGACCGTTTTGCCTTTTGGGTGTGTTGAGGCATATTGACAGTGTAACAAGATAACCGGGTGGGATATTTCGGATTAACAACAGAACACGTTTTGACGACACAGATATATGGTTTAATGTGGCGATTTATATGAGTAGTGGATGATGAAGATATGTGCGTATTTATAATCCAAATATTGGATCTATTTAACAAAAAAAACGCACAGTTTCAAAGATGAAAAAAATGTACAAATAAATTTAGGTCAGTAACCCTAAAACACAGGATAAATGATTTCACAAATGATTCAATAATGGAAAGATGAATATAGTTCACTCAAATAGTAAACAATGTAAGCGTTTACACATAGTAAAAAAAAATGTATTCGCTCAGGTAGCGAAATTATGTCACTAAACAAGAACGGATATACAATCTATCCTTCCAGTCCTGAATAATACACTGGGTCTTACTAACCCAAAATTAGCATACAGCTAAAAATACATGTGTGGAGATGCACTCCGTCACCCGTACACCATATCCGCTCCACAGCTCCTCCGAATCAATTTCACAACCAATATAGACTCCGGACCCTCGGAATACTATGATCACTTGAAACATTAGACCCTCCGGACACTTGAAATATTAGACCCTCCGGACCCCCTGGTCCTTTGACGGCTCTACAGCTGGGTCACCTTAGTCACTCTTGACATTCCGGACGCTAGACATTAGACGCTCCGGCACCTTAAACGCACCGGACACACGGACATTTCTACCCTCTGACAACACCGGACACCCCGGATATTCCTACCATCAAAACTCAGCTGAAAATATACCCGATACAGTGTACTAAACTTGGTACAGACATAACGTAAGGACGTTATACATGGTAAGTTAAAAAGATTATATTATAATGGCAATTACAAAACAGAGGTTCAATAGTAACCTAACCCTGCTTGATAAGACAATAGTAAACAATTCTTTTAAAAAATGTAGCTTTACATTACCAATATAAGTCCTGCACTACGTCGCAACAAGAATAAAAAATGCACGCATTATGGTATGTAAAGAAACTATAACAAACATGCAAAGGAAAATATGGTAATACACTAGTTATCACTTAAAACCCAAAACATTACCTACCCCTACAGCTGGAGTTGTGCGAATCCTTTAAGCCGGCCGCTTGCTGACAAAACCATTAGTATTGTAAAGGTCCTTTACATGTAGTAACGTATTTATACCTTTAGAATTTTCGTTATTCTTTATCAAAGGCACCTTGCACGTGTGGCACAGGACAAATCGTACTCACGATTTCGAAATACATAGACCATATTATAATCACCCTCGGGTATCGTTGTACAGAGAAAAAGAAACGAAACCCGAGTACATGTATTTAATTAACAACATTTACACCATTCCGTGACAGACAGGCTCAAGGGTGACCTTTTTGCCTTTTGGGTGTATTTAGGCAAATTGACAGGCTTACAGGTGAAGACAACAAGCTTTGTAAAATTTAGCAAATAATTTATATCTCTAGAAAAACAAGGTAAAAATGAGAAAAAGAACTTATGGTTATCAGAATCAAATCCTAAAAAATAATCCAAGAATAATCCAAGAATTAAAAATTAGAAGTCCTGGTAATAAAATGTTCTAATGAATTTGAGTTTGAGTCCCAATGAAAATCCAAAATGGAAGGCGATGATGTACAGTGGAGCCTCGTTAATCCGGACTCTTTTTATCGGAAACCTCGTAATCCGGACATAATCCAATGGGAATGTAATTCCTTAATGTTACTTTGCTCCATTAATCAAGAAATCTGTGTTCTGGATCCAGAAATCAAAATCGGGGACCAAAGTGTAAAATTACCTTAAAAGTTTTATCGATAATCTGGAAATAAGAAAATTCGAAAATTTGTATGTGAAAATACAGTCAATTGAATAATACAGATTCACCTACACAAATTTGGAGGTGTGTCAATGTAACAATCTCTGATTGGTCAAATTCTAGTGGTATGTTCAAGTTATCAATTGATCACATGATCATGTGTGTGGAAAAACTAAGTAGTGTGACCATATTGTAACCAGTGACTGTATAAAATATGTCTGTTTTAGCTAATCACCAACATGGGGGTGTTAATAATTAAATAAACACACTGGGATCAAACTGTCCACTATTTTTGACATAACATATGGTAAATAAATTAAGTGTGTCATTAAGCCTCTTTGTTGTTTACCAATTGTATGTAACAGTCACAATTTATTGGTGGCTGTACAAACACAGTTGATTGATTTAAGCTGTGGACAGTATATGGCTTCATTTCCGGATAAAATGGGGACGTCAATTATCAGCTCATTAGCAGCCATAATAGCTGTAAAATGCAACTTATAAAAATGACTGCATTTTATTAGTTACCATAATGCTTTTAACTTCGAGATATCAGTTTGTATTTGTTGTACTTTTGACATATAGCGACACCATCAAGCAAGCATAGAAGAGTAGAGATACCAGCCAGCATAAAAAAGAATTTCGTATTTGAGCAGATGTCAGCAATATTCACCAGTGATGACATAAAACACAATAGTGAAGCCCTTGAGAATCTATGGCCACTATCAATAATCATTGCTGATAGATCTGCCAAAGAATCCAGGCAAACAAAGGTTACAGATTTGTTCAGGAAATTTACATAATACATACATGTACATGTACATAGTGTGATGTGTTCAATGTGAAATAAACACACATCAGTAGATGTGTTCATTTATTTCAACCATTACTGAATATACAGTACATTTACAGCTAGCATATACATGTACATGTATACAGTATGATGAGATTGTAAAAGAAAAGTGTGCATGATTCAGTTATACAGAAAACTTGTTAATCCAGACATATTCACTGGGAACGAATGTGTCCGAATTAACGAGGCTCCACTGTGTATTGTAGTTAGTATAGTAATGGAGTGTCAACAGTTCTTTCTTGAACCACAGAGGAAAAAAAATCCAGTTTTGAATTCTGAATAAAATTTAATAAATTCTTTTTCCAAGAACCCTGTATGAGCACTTAAATATTCCCAGGGAAAAGAATAATTCCATAAAATAGAATTTCCACTCAAACTGGTTACAACAGAAACAACACCTTGATGTCTAAGTGTTTTAAAAGTCCAACTGAAATTATTTCTCAAAACTATTATTTTATTTGGCTACTGCGCAAATCCAGTAAAACCAGAATTTCAAAATAACAAAGAGGCTTTTTACATGTCTAAAGTCGTACTCCCAGTACAGCCTCGATTTCACTCTATAAATCCCACACTAACACTGAATAAAAAATTTGTTTTTAAAGTTGTTTACTTCCAATTATGAAATAAGGTCAGAACTAGGTCACCTTTTAGATACAAAGTTCTGATATTAGGATTTTGAAAAACGGAACTAAATTTTGGGAAAATATCAAATCCACCTAATAAAATTATATTACAGTAGCATGTAATGGAATTTAAAATTTTTTTTTTAAAAAACTAACAAACAAATCAAATATACATAACAGCCACAATTTTGTTTGTTTTATTTACGTATATTTTCATCATACAGTCATTTTGTTGTGATTTTGTTTGTAATATTTTTTGACTTTTTGTTTTGATGTCTATGTTGATTTAGATACATATTTTCTGATGACACTGTGAGCTTTATGTATAAGGACATTTTGCTACTGTTTCCTTTTTTCTTTCTCTTGTGAATCATAGTAGATCTGGGCAAGTCATTAATAGGTCAGAGCAGTTAGGTTATGTGAGAATGTGCCCAGCTGATTCAGTGATCTAAAACATTAATGTCAGACACTAAGCTCAACTTAGCAGTGTGATTGATACTGACTGCTGGCAAGTAAAGATGTATATATCACGAGCGTACTGATCAAGTAAAGATGTGTAAATCATAAGCATACAGGGCAAGTTAAGATTTGTATATCACAAGCATACTGGGCAAGTAAAGATGTGTAAATCACAAGTGTACTGATCAAGTAAAGATGTGTAAATCTTAAGCATACTGGGCAAGTTAAGATTTGTATATCACAAGCATACTGGGCAAATAATCATAAGTGTACTGGGCAAGTAAAGCTGTGTATATCATAAGTGTACAGGGCAGGTAAAGATGTGTATATCACAAGCGTACTGGGCAAGTAAAGATATGTATTTCACAAGTGTACTGGGCAAGTAAAGATATGTATATCACAAGCATACTGATCAAGTAAAGATGTGTAAATCTTAAGCATACTGGGCAAGTTAAGATTTGTATATCACAAGCATACTGGGCAAATAAAGATATGTAAATCATAAGTGTACTGGGCAAGTAAAGCTGTGTATATCATAAGTGTACAGGGCAAGTAAAGATATGTATATCACAAGTGTACTGGGCAAGTAAAGATGTATATATCACAAGAGTATTGGGCAAGTAAAGATATGTATATCACAAGTGTACTGGGCAAGTAAAGATGTATATGTCACAAGAGTACTGGGCAAGTAAAGATGTGTATATCATAAGTGTACTGGGCAAGTAAAGATGTGCATATCATAAGTGTACTGGGCAAGTAAAGCTGAGTATATCACAAGCATACTGGGCAAGTAAAGATATGTATATCACAAGTGTACTGGGCAAGATTTAACCTTAAAAGGTTAGTAACATTGAACTATACTTAGTCTGGCACTGCTGAACTTGGCCAAAGCCATACATACCCTTGTAAGACTACATCAACTGTGCAAGGGTGTGTTGGTAATTAAGAGAACCTTACAAAGAATTTTGATTGATAGATTAACTAGACCATATAACATTGTTTTGAAAAGGACCATATCAATTAATGATGTAATTTATAGCAATATTGAATGCATGATTAAGAAGGAACTTTATTGTTGAATTGGCAGATTTATCTTTTATAGAACTCTTTGAGTCATGAAAAAACAAAAACATTATCTCCATTTATATTGGAGCCCTGGGTGGTTGAGTGGTCTAAGGAGCTTGCTTTAACAGATCAATCACACATTTCACCTCTCTGTGAGTTTGAGTCACAGCTAGGCCAATGTGGGTATTGAGAACCAGAAAGCTTGCCATTAGCTTCAGTGGGTCAGTAGGGCTTCCCAGGTTCTTCCTGGACCAAAATATACTGGCCTCCTTGTAAGGCCTGTCATTAACTCCCCAAAATGATAGCAATCCATTTGTAATCAGTACATGTATACATGTAAAGCATTATTTTAAATATACCTTAATCATAGGAAAAGGTCACAATTTTGTAAATGCTGTACCATAATATTTTGGGATTGATGTTATTAACAGAACAGACTTTTAGTCAAAAGTTTTCAAAATATTAAACAAAAAAGGCAAAGTTAATATAATAGGTTATTTTTAAGATATTTGTGAATTTTGCATTCTTTGAATTTATTATCTTTAATCACAAATGAAATCTGCATCACAGATGATTTTACATGTACTTAAATTATCAATAATTATATCTTTTTCATAATATTTCTGCACACACACACACACACACACATGCACACACACACACAAATGTGTTGATGTAAACATGACCAAAATTTCCATAGATGTAAAGTTTTCAGGTAAGTGCAATGGTGCACTTTCAGGTTAGAGTTATGGGGCTTCCAAATTTCCAACCTTGGACATCCAGGACTTCCAAAAAGGAAGAATAATGGAACCCCCATTTGAAGTGAAAGTATATAATCTGAATATAATGATTCAACAATACATATAAATCTCACATAGAGTTAAAATTATTTGAAATAATTAACCACAAAGTAAGTGTTGTAAATGATGTCCAACAAGAAAATATGGGCAAGGTTGAATTTTGAATAAACATAACAAGGACTAATCATTGCTTAAATATGTAAATCATTTTAGAAATTTTATTGATTGAGAAGAATTTGATTCTTATTTAAGGACGAAGTACAGGCTTTTAAAACTCATTTTCAGGTGTACCATGGCACATTACAAGGGAGCTGCCTCAGAGGGAGGCCGTGCCATGAATCTGATGAAGAAGAGGCAGAAAGAGCAGGAGGAGATGGAGGTTAAGAAGAAAAAGATCGAGGAGGAATTGAAGATTGGGAGTATTCAGAATAAATTTGCCACACACTATGATGCTATTGAACAACAACTCAAGTCAAATACCATTGGTATGTTGAGTGATAAATTTGAATCTGGAAAAATAAAATATACAGTAGAGGTTTGATTGTCCAGTATAATATGCAGTAGAGATTTGATTATCTAGTATAATATTCAGTAGATATTTGATTATTCAGTATAATATGCAGTAAAGATTTGATTATCCAATATAATACGAGGCAGAGATTTGATTATCCAATATAATATGCAGCAGAGATTTGATTATCCAGTATAATATGCAGTAGAGATTTGATTATCCAATATAATATGCAGTAGAGATTTGATTATCCAATTTAATATGCAGTGGAGATTTGATTATCCAATATAATATGCAGTAGAGATTTGATTATCCAATATAATATGCAAATGATTATCAGTGATCTAGCTACACGTGTGTGTGTGTGTGTGTGTGTATATATATATATATATATATATATATATATATATATATATATATATATATATATACACACTCTACCCTTTTACCCTCATTTTCCTCCGTCTGTCCTTTCATTGCAAAAAGCTGCCCCTTTGTTCCAAAAAGTGCCCCTTCAGTTGATGTGCCCACATACGTCTACTGTGTAAGATATTCCTAGCTGGAACATGCAGCAAGTGTCTCAATAATGTTTCAGCTTGATCCTTTACTCCAACCTCATTAGGTTTGTACATGCTGGAGTTAATTTTGTTATAGTCCTGTCCATCCATCCATTAGCAAATTGATTTCTGCAGTAATATGAGTGTTTAAATATAGTCACCAAAATTGGCATGTGGGTCGCTATGTAGGAGACAAAAACAATTTCGATTTATGGTGAAAATGTTGATAGTTAAGTTCATTGTGAGCCACCAACAAAAATTGATTTTCGTGAAATAATTGAAGTTATGTTTCAAGACCTTCATCACATTTTGTGGTTGGGTATCCCTATAGGAGACAAAGGATCATATTGATATAATGTTTTTTTAGGTCAGAGGTCAAGGTCATTGTGATCTACCAAAGGAAATAGGTTGTGTGCATTAATATGATTTCTGCTTCTTAGACCTTCATAAAATTTGCAGCCAATAGGCGTTTTGTCTGACTGTCAAAGTTACCAGAGTTGGCCTTAGCCCAATTGGACCACTGCGCTCACAGGAGCTCATCGCATTAGTAATTTAAAAAATATATCTGTAGAGAAAAAGTAATTTAAAGCGATGGATGAGAATTTTAAGTTCATTATCATATAAAACTTGTTTAAAAGTTTATTCCAAATGCTGTGCTGAAAGGGTGACCTGTGTGTAAATCCAGGGGGCCCTGCCAAAATGATCCAAATCGGGCCCTGTGTTTGCTAGGGCTGGTGCTGAAAGTTACCATGGTCTGAGAAAGTAAAATGGTTTCATTATGGTAACTTTAGAGCTTCTAAAAAATAGTCACCAAAACTTACTGATATTTTGATAATACCAAGAATGTCAAGGTCATTGTGATCCATAAAGGTAAATTAGTGTCTGCATCATATTAAACACTAAACTTGTCAGGTATATAGCCCTTGATGATAAAATGAAGCCCGATAATTTCATGCTCATGAGCTTTAATTAGATAGGTGGCTGGCTTATATCTATGTTAGTCTTATTTAAAAACAAGACACAAGTTGTTTTTGCTTTTAACCTTTTAGGTCTTTATGGATAAGTGCTAACTTGAAAGGTTAGTGCATACATGACACTGTGTTGCAACAAGATTTCATGGGCAGGGGACACTGTCCTTATGACCTGCAAATCTGGGTAAATATGAAATTTAAAAGAGGCAAATAAAACCACTAGAAAATATTCAAGGCACTAGTGGTGATATAAAATTGAAATAATTTGAATTTGTTTTGGTTGTTAAATCATCTTGACTTTGTCATTTGCACTGCACAGCCATCTTTTCTTTGGTTTTGTACATCATTGCAGTAAACGTTTCATTGAGCATTTGGTTGACACATAGACACCTTGACATATAGACACCTTGACACATAGACACCTTGACATATAGACACATTGACACATTGACATATAGACACATAGTCACATTGACATATAGACACATAGTCACATTGACATCTAGACACATAGACATATAGACAGAGACACATTGACATATAGACACATTGACATAGACATATAGACACATTGACATATAGACACATTGACACATAAACACATTGACACATAGACATATTTGATTATCTTTAAATGAAAAAATATACACTATTTATATTCATGATCTTGATCTCATTTAATTTTATTGTGCATCCATTGTGCACCAGTATTTTATGTAATACTTTATTGCTTCTCCATTGAGTACATTACCGGTCATATCAACATAAAGGATATAAGGCTGCCACCTCCCATATCTAGCTCCACTAAAAAGACAAATTTTGTCTTCTCTGTCTATATGATATAAACAAAGGGCAATATGCCATGTCCATTACCTTTCCTTGCTGCCTCCAGGTATCACTAGTTTTTACGCTTTGCTGTCATGCAGTCAACATTGTACAAAAAACCTTCAGTAAATCCATGCTAGTATCAATTGATTTGGAACCATCCATCCAGAAATTTGGATTTGTATTGTGTATTAATATGGATGCTGTTCATTGTTTTTGATTTTTTTAAATTTATTTAGAAAATTTTGTCTATTTAGATCACTTGATACAACAGACTATCTTTGGTACATCTTGTGATTCATGTTTTAGCACTTGGTTCCTGTTGTTCACATACTTAATAATGGGTGTTATTCTAGCGACCCATTAATGCAATGCATTGTTAATTATGCATTTCTTGAGTTATTCAGCGATACACATTGACGTAAGTGCAAGAAGTGCGCGGCCAAGAATGACATGCTGTCTGCCATGTACAAAATGTACTTTGTCCTTACTTTACAATGTATGCAATATGGTTTGAGGATGTAGAGGCTGCTGTCTTGCAGAATTTTGCTCATGTACAGGTGCCAGCATGTATGATTGGGGATCCCATCTGTTACCACACTTCGATATAGTGAGCTTGTTATTTGGGAGATTTTTTATCTGCCTCTCAACATCAACCTTTTCAATTTCAACATGGTCATCATTGCCTTTTAGTTCTGGAAGGAGAGTCTTAATAGGAAAACAGTCCAGAATATGTCAGACAACTCTGTAGTGGTGACCTGCCTCTTGAAACTGGGGCACCAAGTCACTTGACCTGTGCATTCTGGTTTGTCAGTTTTTGGGTTGGTAGTACCAACCCCTTATCAATGTACAAATTAGGCACATTCCTAGAAAACTTAGTGTCCAGGCTTATCTTCTTTGCAGTCTTTTATCAGATTTATGCACTTTGGGGACTATTTGTGACAGGGTAACATAATAAGTTTCCCACCTTCATCTCTCCCATTCTGGACCCAGAAGTTTGGACTGTGGCCACACTATCAATCAGTTGGGAGGGGTTGTTGGTCTTTGCTTGCCCACCCATCGTCTTTGTAGAGAAAGTACGAGTAATACAGAAGTTGATGGATCAGACATGCAAGATGATTCAGTTAAGCACTCTCAGATAGGGCAAAGCCAGGGTCAGCGATCTATTTGATCTAGCAGTGGATCTTCCCAGGATGATTCCAACCAAGCTTAATCTTCTCAAACATCTGTGATCACAGATCTGCCACCCATGCCCGAACTGTCTTCTCCTTTGTGTCTGGCTTTTGTAAGGATGGTCTTGCAAATGAAAGAATTTAGACCTTCAATTGTGGAAAGAATCTCAACAGGTAGAAGGCCTTTCCCCATGAAGGCTTATTAGGGAAAGTGTCTGTGTCCATAAGGGTCTGGTGCCTAGTCAACAACATTGTCTTCTTGAGCTCCTCAATCCCACAGCTTTTTTCTCCTGCATACAGTGGCAAGTTGTGATGAATGCAAACAACTCTTGGTGAAGGCTGGGTTGCAGGATATCACCTCAAGCCATATTTTCGTATTTGAAGTGGGTTATATGCTTGGCATTCTCTAACTTTCAGAAGATGAAAGTTGCCTCATACAGAATTCAGCTTATGAAATTAGAGTGATCTTTGCAATCCTTGCTTTCAGATGTGACACTTTGATCCAAGACATAGAAGCTGGTATGCAGGTATATCTTCTTGAGTTTTTGTTTTGGATATTTTGCTTTGCAGAGACAAACTCAAAATCTGGTGGATCCAGTGGCAGCAGCCCAGATGTCCACCTGACCCAGTTAAAACTAACACAATATCTTACCTTTGTCTGATACATTGAGAAGAGAAATTAATCATATTTTTAACTGGATATAGGGGTCATGTGACCTTATGCTGTGTAGCTTTCAAGTTGGGAGAGTGGGTTATTATTCACATAGAGAATCCAGCTATTTTATTCCCAAGAAGGATACCCAAGGTATAGGTTGGATCTGGTGTCATCAAGGATGGGTAATGGGCAAGAGTTATTGTCCTTGTTTATATGATGTAGATAGAAAAGACGAAATTTCATCATTTAGTAGGGTTGGATTCGGAACTTAGCAGGCATATATCCCTAACATTAATGTGAGTGGGTAGAAATTATTTGAGAATCAGTTTACTGGAAAAATTTACTTCTTTGAATTGTTTTTCTTTTGAAACTAATAATTCTTTGATTTAATGCTATATTCTTACTTCAGAGTCTCTTGCATCATTAATTCAACCTAAAAAATACATTAAGCTGAAATTTGGCAGACAACACAGCAAACCTAGTGCCAGTGTAACTGTTGATGTTGATATCTTCAGGCTGTTAGTTATATATACAACAAATATGCACCTAAGGCAGATTGGCAGATTTTAAAAAAAAAATGTTCCTAAAATGAAAGAATATGCAAAAGTATATCTAGGGACAGACAGCAAAGGTGTAAACCATTCTGGATTTAGTTTTAGTGCATGTTCTGCATTCCAGTTATATTTCGAACATTCTAGAAAATCATAATTGGGATACTTTTTTGATCTGGACTTTTCAATATGGATATGGGTAGGGATAAAAGTACATTGGTGCCAGTATGTTAGACTTGTTCATAGAAGATAGTTTCTAAGTGTGAAAACTTTCTCAGTGTGAAAAAGAGACTGTATATAAGAAACCAATTTACTAAACTGTAAATAGGTTAAACAGAAGTATTGAGGTGAAGAGGAAAAGAAGGATGCAGATAATTTATGAGGAAAACTGATGTTTATAGTTAACGTCCCATCTTAGCCAAAAATGTATAAGGAATTCATGATTCTGTAATTGGAGGAATGGATAGACAGTTTATTCTAATTAGACCTTAATTTGTACCAGCTATGTACAGTTATGTGTAGGTTCATGGGAAGATGCTGTATAACTGTATAGAATTTTTTTATCCATTCTGGACAGGCTGTTTAGATTCTGAAACATTGATGCCATGATTCCTGATAAGCATGCTTGTGGCTTGGCTACTCAAACATGGGGCAAGATTGGCGGGGGGAGGGGAATAGGACAAATGTATTTAAAGTGTAACACTGCATGAATATAAAAAACTTCCTGTTAATGTAATAATGAACAAAATCAGTGAATTCATGTCAAAATACAGCAGAGTTCTTTGGCTCTAAAAAGCTTTTTTCAAACAAGAGCTGTTATAAATATGGGTATGATAATTGCTATTACAAGTGACATGTATGCAGACTCCATTGACTTAAATATTAATTAGGGAGATTTTAATTGAAAGAAAATTTATATAATGAATTAAAATCGTTTGAGAAACTTTGGCACATAGAAAGTTTACTTGAATTATGTAATGCAGATATTTACTGGAATTGTGTAATGGAAACATTTACTGGTTATTTATGTTGTAAAAGCTGTGGATTAAAACACTCTCCTGATTTTACATTTGAAATTCAAAATTAAGGCCTCAACAAACACCTATTAGAGGGATATTCTTTAGGCAACAGTATTACAAATGGACTTTTAACAATTTGACTTTTATATTGTTAATGTTAGTTGTCAGAGAATTCATGTGGTGTACATTCACATTCTTGAACTGATGTAAATATTTCTGCCCTGAATCTTTAATGAAGGACAGCTTTAAAATAGGAAGCCATGCATGTTTAGATGAGAAAAGCAGCTCTCTATATTTTTTGTAGAAACTTTTGGTGCTGCTGCCTTGGTTGTATGCATGCCATTGCATTTGGAATTGTGTATGGTGCCATGATTATATGGATGTTGTTCTCTTTAGACTTAATGTTGATGCCATGTTTGTTTGCATTACATTGCATTGTGCTCAATTTATGTATAATCTTCAGCAATGTGCAAACAGCGTAGATCTCGAGGCATATTTCCTAGCTCATTTTGGGGCATAGATCTCTAGGCATATTTTAGAGCCTGTTTTGGGCATAGATCTCTAGACATATTTCCTAGCCTGTTTTGGGGCATATGTCTCAAGACATATTTCCTAGCCTGTTTTGGGGCATAGATCTCTATGCATATTTCCTAGCCTGTTTTTGGGCATAGATATCAATTGTTATTTCCTAGCCTGTTTTGGGGCATAGATCTCTAGGCATATTTCCTAGCCTGTTTTGGGGCATAGATCTCAATGCATATTTCCTGTCCTGTTTTGGTGCATAGATCTCTAGACATACTTCCTAGCCTGTTTTGGGGCATAGATCTCAAGACATATTTCCTAGCCTGTTTTGGGGCATAGATCTCTAGGCATATTTCCTAGCCAGTTTTGGGGTATAGATCTCAGTGCATATTTCCTAGCCTGTTTTGGGGCATAGATCTCTATGCATATTTCCTAGCCTGTTTTTTGGGCATAGATCTCGATGCATATTTCCTAGCCTGTTTTGGGGCATAGATCTCTATGCATATTTCCTAGCTTGTTTTGGGGCATAGTTCTCAATGCATATTTCCTGTCCTGTTTTGGTGCATAGATCTCTAGACATATTTCCTAGCCTGTTTTGGTGCATAGATCTCAAGACATATTTCCTAGCCTGTTTTGGGGGCATAGATCTCTAGACATATTTTCTAGCCTGTTTTGGGGCATAGATCTCAAGACATATTTCCTAGCCTGTTTTGGGGCATAGATCTCAAGACATATTTCCTAGCCTGTTTTGGGGCATAGATCTCAATGCATATTTCCTATCCTGTTTTGGGGCATAGATCTCTAGGCATATTTCCTAGCTTGTTTTAGGGCATAGATCTCTGCATATTTCCTAGCCTATTTTGGGGCATAGATCTCAAGTCATATTTCCTAGCTTGTTTTGGGGCATAGATCTCTAAGGATATTTCTTAGCCTGTTTTGGTGCTTATATCTCAAGACATATTTCCTAGCCTGTTTTAGGGCATAGATCTCAATGCATATTTCCTGTCCTGTTTTGGTGCATAGATCTCTAGACATACTTCCTAGCCTGTTTTGGGGCATAGATCTCAAGACATATTTCCTAGCCTGTTTTGGGGCATAGATCTCTAGGCGTATTTCCCAGCCTGTTTATGGGGCAGAAGTTCAGCCTGATTACCAGTACCATCAATGGTCCACTTTTAGCAATTTGTATCTAAAACTTTCCCAGTCATTACTTTTCAGAAAGTCATTTTCTGACATTTGGCAAGAAATGGTCATAATGAGTGTTTCCCGGGGTCAGAGCTGTCAAAGTTAGCATGTTGAATTATGTAACTGTTAAAAGAATCTTTTAGTTGTAAATACTGTGATTTCCAAATTTCACAGTTTGACATTTTTAAACTTAAATTTCCCATATCTAATTAACCCCAGGCCCCATTTCAAACATAAAAAACATCCCTGAAACATATTTACCATTGCATAATGCACTGGACCGCTCCGGTGGCCTAATGGTTAGAGTTTCCGCCTTGGATACAGGAGGTCGTGGGTTCGATCCCAGGTCGAGTCATACCAAAGACTTACAAAAATGGTACTAACAGCTGCCTCTCTTGGTGGTCATCATTAAGAGTTTAGTGTTAGGACTGGTCGGCCTGGTGTCAGGATAATGTGACTGGGTGGGACATCATGCTACATTACTGTGACATGATGTCCCAGTGCTAGACATCACTATAAACTGCCACACTGCAGACATCATAGCGATATGACTGAAAAATTGTTAAAGCTACGTTAAAAAATCCAAATCGCATCGCTCGCATAATGCATTGATATGTCAGTATTTGTGCCAATGATTTCAGACTTCAGTAGTAGAATCATTATTGTAAATTTCGTGTCGTATTATTTTTGCCATTCACTTCTAGGTTTGGTGACTCTTAATGAAATGAAAGCCAAGCAAGAGGATGTTATAAAAGCAAGAGAGAAACAGTTGGCAAAGAAGGAAACAGAAGCAAGACTCATTGAAAAACAGAAGGAAGACAAGAAGCAGAGTGATAGAATGAAGGTTCCATATTGATAATTGTGGTGATTCACATAAACCTACTTTTGTTTCATATGTTATGTTATGGTTCTGATCTAAATAACAGAATAGAGCAAAAACTACAAGTTTTGTAAAATTCAACAAATAAATTAGTTTCATTAAATATAAAGTCAGAATTTAAAAATAAACTTACAATATTTTTTATTAAATTGCAGATAGTCCTTAAAGTTCCATCACAAGTTCCAATATGGAATGTGTTGATGTGCCAGTGGCCTGGATTGTGGTGATGTGCTAAGAGTCTTTTGATATGTCCAAGAATATTATTTTTGAGCATTTAGTATTTCCAATGAATAATAATGAAAAACTGAACAAATCAATAAGACTGATTCTGCTTCAAGATGTTAAGTAAACAACATTATGAAAAAAGCTGACACAGTAAATGAGCCAGGATGTAGGTGAGCCTTCTCTGTAAAACATTCAAAGTTGTCAACCAGTTTATTAATTTCCAAGTGGAAATCTGATGTCCTAGACCCATACCCAAATAAACGTTTTCTTCATTGGTAATGATCTGAATACTGAACCCAGATTCGTAGATAACTATTAGCTATGTATTCTGTTGTTTACAAAATAAATATCCTGTTCAGGTACACAGTGAACTTGATTTTCAACAAGGTTGGGTACAAAATACAAATGCATGGAACATATAATCATTAAGAAAAGCCAGCAAATAATACAAATTAAATAAACATTACACATGTTGTCTAAATTGTTTAATTATGAACTGTACTGTCAACCATAAAATTGTAATGAACCTGAATTTGTTACTGAATGCTCCTGTGGCCTAGTAGTTAGAGCATCTGGGTTCGAGTCTCAGATTCGGCTAATGTGGGTATGTGAGAAAGCTTGCCAGTAGCTTCTCGTGGGTTGGTGGTTCATTCCACGGATTTAATGGGTTCTTCCTCCACCATTAATACTGGCTGCCATGTATAGCCTATCGTGTGCTAAAAAATGGCATTAAACAACACAGCAACAACAACAGTCCAGTTAGAAGTGATGATTTTTTAAAACAGTTTTACAGTCTTCAGAGGAATTCTTTGGAAATTATTGCAGTGATGAAAAGAGTGAGAAAGTACTTGTAAACACGAGTGAGAAAGCACTTGTAAACCTGAAATACACTGTTATATATATATTTAAATTAATTTATTGTCTGTTAGTTTTAAAATATTTTTTTATTCCATTACATGTTATTGTAATGTAATATTGTTTACTGGACTTGATTTTTGTTTTGAATTGAGTTCAGTTCTATTTGACTTGATTGATTTTTTATATTTATTTCATTGATGTAAATACCTAATAATAGAAACATTATATCTAATAGCTGACCTTAAAATCAGTGATAGTTTTGGTAAACAACTTTGAATATTTTTTTTTTACATTCTTTCTCAGAGTAAGAATCATTAAGTTGAGTCAAGGTCATACCTGGACTACGTGACGTGAGGCATGTGTTAATTCGTAAACAAACTTTTTTTCCAGAAGGATGAACTCTTGACCTCCAGCCAGGAATCTGTTTTGCGTTTTAGTTAATCTTATAACTGATTTTATGATAAGAATTCTATCAGTTGTGCCTTAAGACTTGAGACATCAAGTTTTATGTTGTGTCCATTTTGGGGCTGAATTTTTATTTTCTTCAAATTATTGAATTCAAGTGATTGTTTTTGCTGGAAATACAAAAGTGTTCTAAATTAATTCTTGGACAAAGACATTTACCGAAATTTATACGGAATTAAAAAACTGGAATAATATTTTCTGTGATTCAACAAGAGACTGTTGCCACATCAGTACAATGCTGACTATTGCATACGTCATTGCTTTCCAACTTGGATTTTCAATGGGATTTGAACTGTGATTCACTTTGCATTGATAGTACTTGTATTTTTTAATTCTTAGAATACAATTTGGATTTGATTTGCAATACCATATATTCTTTTTTTCTTATTTTGTTTACTTTGTAGTCTAGGGAAATAAATTATTTGTTAAATTTTACATAGCTTGTTGTCGTCACTTTTTTATTTTACTTATTTTAACACATCAACCTCTGGAGGTTTTTGTCGTTTTCATCTGAAATTCGAGTAGGAAACACATTTTGAAAGCTATTTCTGAATACATCCGAAAACACCAACTTCCAGGTGATCATCCAATAAAATAGTGCCTAGTTGTGTTAGAAACATCGTTTTTCATTGGCTATTTGGCTGCGCATGAGCAGAAGGGTAAAATGTGGGGGTTTTTTTTGTTTTTGTTTTGTTTTGTTTTTTTCTGCTTAACGGACCCCTTATTTTTGTATCAAGACCACTCTTTATTCCAAATGCCCATCTTATCCTACTTTTTGCAAAGGTTCATCTGACTGTTTGCAGTTCACACCGATTTGCCTTAGATCTGAGATCAAAAAGTCTAAAATCCAGACACAAAATCGCATTCCGACCATGGGCAAATTTTGGGTAGAAAAAAATCAGGTCCAAAAAATGAGATTTTTCCCTCTGTATGTTGTAGTGCAACTAGAAATTCCAGATTATTTGGTATCATTGTAGAGCTACATCTGTCTACCTTTCTATAATACCATCCACTTTAGTATATCTTACAGGACCTTGACGCTACAGAGCTCGGCAGTAGGCTACTACCTCCTGCCACTTAAACTCGTCACCAGGGGTTAATGTGTTAAGACAGGATAGACTCATAACAACACACATGTCTTAATAAAACATTTTGCTATATTACTGTATAACAGACTCATTAAGATGTTTTCTTGTGAACAATGCTGCTTAAATCTCCACCACTGTACCCCAATAAATCATTGTAATAGTCGACTATAATATTAATGCATTGTAGTGGTAATATACATGGCATGAAGGTTCTTGCCATGTGGTAGTGTTTTAGTGGCTGCTAGACGCTTATGATTCCAAATATTGATTTCAAGTCAAAACACACTGAAGTCAAAACATGCCTTGACTAAAATGTAATCCATTCAAAACATACCTGAGCTGAAATGTACCAAAGTTAAAATGTACTTTTGATTGCCCCAAAAATACTCAAGTTAAAGCATAATGAAGTTAAAACATATTCATGAAGGAAACAGTCTACCCAAGTCAAAACATTACCATACCAAAATGTTCCCATTTACAGTAGTTTAATAAAAATAAAATATAAAATATGTAAACCTTGTATATCATGTGACCAAACAAAGAAAAAGGAAAAATCATTCTCACAGGCATAAAGAAAAACGTGATAATTTGAATTTGGCCTAATGCTTGAATCATCAGTGAAATAATTATGAGACAAAAGCATGCCTGAGGTACTACTTGTACAAAAGTTATAATCCAATTTAATCCTGAATCATTTATTTTATGAAATTAAAAATAAATAACATTTTGTCTATCATTTCCTTCTTTCATGAGGATAATATTTTTTTGTAACTGTTCATGTATTCTTTATAACAGGCTACAACTATGATCAAAAATAGACCTATTATAATTTTGAACTATATCAGCAGTCTTTAAAAAAATAATCTTTTTAAGCAAATAGATCACACTCCATTCCTTCATTTTGAATCAGGATGTAATATATAATAATTTCTTTCTGTGTCTTTTTTGTTAAATACTAAGGAATTTGTACTGTAAAATAATTAGTTACATTAAAATCAATTTATTCCTACAAATGAAAAATTTTAATTAATCAGATTAGTTTTTGGGGACAAGTGAACTGGGGAAATATGATTACACACCTGCAATAATCCACCTAAATCCAAATTAACTTGTAGCACTTTTTCTGTTGTCAGTCATTTTGGTAAGTTTTGAAGATGAGCGATTAATTGTTAATTGTCACAGTAACTGAGCAGTAATTACATGATATTGTTAATATCACAACTTCTTCATCTGCATTGCTCTGAGCTTTGTGGGAAGGCAGAGATTAAAAAAAAGCACGCTGTTTGCTAATTGTTTTGTGATAGGAACTCTTTCAGGTGTTTGTACAGTAGCCATCAGGTACATGATTTGTCAGACCATGAATATATAGATTACAACAAATCTGATGTGTTTGTACAGTAGCCGTCAGGTACATGATTTGTCAGACCATGAATATATAGATTACAACAAATCTGATGTGTTTGTACAGTAGCTGTCAGGTACATGATTTGTCAGACCATGAATATATAGATTACAACAAATCTGATGTGTTTGTACAGTAGCTGTCAGGTACATGATTTGTCAGACCATGAATATATAGATTACAACAAATCTGATGTGTTTGTACAATAGCTGTCAGGTACATGATTTGTCAGACCATGAATATATAGATTACAACAAATCTGATGTGTTTGTACAATAGCTGTCAGGTACATGATTTGTCAGACCATGAATATATAGATTACAACAAATCTGATGTGTTTGTACAGTAGCCGTCAGGTACATGATTTGTCAGACCATGAATATATAGATTACAACAAATCAGATGAAACTTATCAATTGTCGTGTAGTTCTCCATTACTGAGAGATTGAACATCATCACAAAATATCACGGAATTTGGTTTCTATGTAACTGATTGGCTGAGATTTTGAAATAGACTTCTACAAATGATCATTGAAGTCCATCTAAAACTATTCATGCCTATTCACAGCTTATGGAGAACTTCTACAAATGATCAATGAAGTCCATCTAAAACTATTCATGCCTATTCACAGCTTATGGAGAACTTCTACAAATGATCAGTGAAGTCCATCTAAAACTATTCATGCCTATTCACAGCTTATGGAGAACTTCTACTAATGATCAGTGAAGTCCATCTAAAACTATTCATGCCTATTCACAGCTTATGGAGAACTTCTACAAATGATCAGTGAAGTCCATCTAAAACTATTCATGCCTATTCACAGCTTATGGAGAACTTCTACAGATGATCAATGAAGTCCATCTAAAACTATTCATGCCTATTCACAGCTTATGGAGAACTTCTACAAATGATCAGTGAAGTCCATCTAAAACTATTCATGCCTATTCACAGCTTATGGAGAAGTAGTATCTACTAATACATGTTACTGGGAATGTACAAAACTAAAGAAGGAAATGTCTGTACCTCAGTGTGGGTATATTTTAATGGGTACCTTTTGACTTGATTATCTTATATCTTATTTACTTCTTGATCTGTTACTCTAGATGTTGATATAAGATTTATATAGTATTTGTAGCTATGATAAAAAAAATGTTTGCATAATTATTTCAATATGTTTTTCAAAAATTCCTTTGTAAGTCACCAGATGACAAGTTAGGAAGTTAGGGTATAGATTGATTGTTTCACATCCTAACATGCACATACAATAACATGTTTGCAGAGTGAAGTCCAGGAGTCTAAGCTTATAGCAAAAATGTAACTTTTGTTGGCTACATGTAAGGTTTAGGTGCAGACATGAACATGATGTTTTATTTTGCACTTTTTAGATCGCAAATCTGACATTTACTTTGGATGAAGAAGAGGAGGAGGATAATGAGGAGCAAGAGGAGTGTGAAAAGAAACAAGCAAATGAAAGGGTAGATGTAGTCCAAGGAAAGAAGAAAAGATTAGGTATTTTTTATCAGACAGACTTAATATTTGAATTGCTATGTTATATGAGGGTTAAGAAATGTGTGTATGTTTTGCACTGCAAATCTATTAATCAAACAGCTCTTTTTAAGTTTTTTAATGCATTTCTCAGTAGCATAGTTATGCAAGATGGTGTTCCCACAATTCTAGTTATGACAATAAAATTTCTTTATCAGAGAAACTTGAACTTACTGAAAAAACAACACTCCCCTGCCCTATTCAATCTCCTTCTGTCTCTATTTGTACTGCTCTTCATTCTTTTATTTAAGATTGTAGATTTAATATTTAATAAAAATCAGTTATGTGAATTTTCATTTCCCTTGTTATTTAGGAAGATAAACAAAAGCATAAGTGTTTTGTTTTCATACATAAACATGAAAAGGTGTTATCAAACTGCCTGAAAGAAATGTTGTGCCCACCAATGAAGTACTGCATTTTTATTTTAAAGTCCTTGAAAGACACTGGTATTTTATTAGTACTTATCTCTTTGCTTTGCCCAGTCTGTAAATCCCTCCACATTATGAAAGTCTGCAAATCCCTCCACATTATGAATGTCTGTAAATCCCTCCATGTTATGGAAGTCTGTAAATCCCTCCACATTATGAAAGCCTATAAATCCCTTCACATTAAGAAAGTCTGTAAATCCCTCCACGTTGTGAAAGTCTGTAAATCCCTCCACATTATGAAAGTCTGTAAATCTCTCCACATTATGAAAACCATAAATCCCTCCACATTATGAAAACCATAAATCCCTCCACATTATGAAAGTCTGTAAATCCCTCCACAATATGAAAGCCTGTAAATCTCTCCAAAATATGAAAGTCTGTAAATCTCTCCACATTATGAAAATCTGTAAATCCCTCCACATTATGAAAGTCTGTAAATCCCTCCACATTATGAAAGCCTATAAATCCCTCCACATTATGAAAGTCTGTAAATCTCTCCACATTATGAAAATCATAAATCCCTCCATGTTATGAAAGCCTGTAAATCTCTCCACATTATGAAAATCTGTAAATCCCTCCACATTATGAAAGTCTGTGAATCCCTCCACATTATGAAAGCTTATAAATCCCTCCACATTATGAAAACCATAAATCCCTCCACGTTATGAAAGTCTGTAAATACCTCCACAATATGAAAGCCTGTAAATCCCTCCACATTATGAAAATCTGTAAATCTCTCCACATTATGAAAATCTGTAAATCCCTCCACATTATGAAAGTCTGTAAATCCCTCCAAAATATGAAAGTCTGTAAATCTCTCCACATTATGAAAATCTGTAAATCCCTCCACATTATGAAAGTCTGTAAATCCCTCCACATTATGAAAGCCTATAAATCCCTCCACATTATGAAAACCATAAATCCCTCCACATTATGAAAACCATAAATCCCTCCACGTTATGAAAGTCTGTAAATCCCTCGACAATATGAAAGCCTGTAAATCCCTCCACATTATGAAAATCTGTAAATCCCTCCACATTATGAAAATCATAAATCCCTCCATGTTATGAAAGCCTGTAAATCTCTCCACATTATGAAAGTCTGTAAATCCCTCCACATTATGAAAGCCTATAAATCCCTCCACATTATGAAAACCATAAATCCCTCCACGTTATGAAAGTCTGTAAATACCTCCACAATATGAAAGCCTGTAAATCCCTCCACATTATGAAAATCTTTAAATCCCTCCACATTATGAAAATCATAAATCCCTCCATGTTATGAAAGCCTGTAAATCTCTCCACATTATGAAAATCTGTAAATCCCTCCACATTATGAAAGTCTGTAAATCCCTCCACATTATGAAAGCCTATAAATCCCTCCACATTATGAAAACCATAAATCCCTCCACGTTATGAAAGTCTGTAAATCCCTCCACAATATGAAAGCCTGTAAATCCCTCCACATTATGAAAATCTTTAAATCCCTCCACATTATGAAAATCATAAATCCCTCCATGTTATGAAAGCCTGTGAATCTCTCCACATTATGAAAATCTGTAAATCCCTCCACATTATGAAAGTCTGTAAATCCCTCCACATTATGAAAATCTGTAAATCCCTCCACATTATGAGAGTCTGTAAATCCCTCCAAAATATGAAAGTCTGTAAATCTCTCCACATTATGAAAATCTGTAAATCCCTCCACATTATGAGAGTCTGTAAATCCCTCCACATTATGAAAGCCTATAAATCCCTCCACATTATGAAAACCATAAATCCCTCCACATTATGAAAACCATAAATCCCTCCACGTTATGAAAGTCTGTAAATCCCTCCACAATATGAAAGCCTGTAAATCCCTCCACATTATGAAAATCTGTAAATCCCTCCACATTATGAAAGTCTGTAAATCCCTCCACGTTATGAAAGTCTGTAAATCCCTCCACAATATGAAAGCCTGTAAATCCCTCCACATTATGAAAGTCTGTAAATCTCTCCACATTATGAAAATCTGTAAATCCCTCCACATTATGAAAGTCTGTAAATCTCTCCATATTATGAAAATCTGTAAATCCCTCTACATTATGAAGCCTGTAAATCCCTCCACATTATGAAAATCTGTAAATCCCTCCACATTATGAAAGTCTGTAAATCTCTCCACATTATGAAAATCTGTAAATCCCTCCACATTATGAAAATCTGTAAATCCCTCCACATTATGAAAATCTGTAAATCCCTTCATGTTATGAAAGTCTGTAAATCTCTCCACATTATGAAAATCTGTAAATCCCTCCGCATTATGAAAATCTGTAAATCCCTCCACATTATGTAGATTATCAGCTTAATTTTATTAAAAGCCAGAAACTTTTTTGTGTACAAAGCAAATCATGTGACCAGTGAATGGGGAACAGCGCTATTATTTTTCCCATATCTCAGTGATTACTTATAATTAGCACTTATGTGAATAATAATAAACTGTCCTTTGTTTACTCTGACTTAGTAATGCATAATTCATTGCTGTTTAAATACATCAAGCATACCTATGAGATTGTTTCACAGTTAGCTAAGCTAGGGAATTAACAGTTTATAAAATACAGATGAGATCGTTTCAGTTAAGCTAAGCTAGGGGATTAACAGTTTATAAAATACAGATGAGATCGTTTCAGTTAAGCTAAACTAGGGGATTAACAGTTTATAAAATACAGATGAGATCGTTTCACTTAAGCTAAGCTACGGATTAACAGTTTATAAAATACAGATGAGATTGTTTCAGTTAAGCTAAGCTAGTGGATTAACAGTTTATAAAATACAGATGAGATCGTTTCACTTAAGCTAAGCTACGGATTAACAGTTTATAAAATACAGATGAGATTGTTTCAGTTAAGCTAAGCTAGTGGATTAACAGTTTATAAAATGCAGATGAGATCGTTTCAGTTAAGCTAAGCTAGTGGATTAACAGTTTATAAAATACAGATGAGATCATTTCAGTTAAGCTAAGCTAGTGGTTTAACAGTTTATAAAATACAGATGAGATCATTTCAGTTAAGCTAAACTAGGGGATTAACAGTTTATAAAATACAGATGAGATCATTTCATTTAAGCTAAACTAGGGAATTAACAGTTCATAAAATACAGATGAGATCTTTTCAGTTAAGCTAAGCTAGGGGATTAACAGTTTACAAAATACAGATGAGATCGTTTCAGTTAAGCTAAGCTAGGGGATTAACAGTTTATAAAATACAGATGAGATCATTTCAGTTAAGCTAAGCTAGGGGATTAACAGTTTATAAAAGCCCCCAGTACAATGTTTTTTCACCCTCAAGGAACTGAGTTAAGTACATGATATTTAAATCCATTTAATTCAGAGAGTTGGTAGCCACTGATTGTATTGATTATTGTATTGTATAATTGTGACTCATCCACAGTGCATGAGCTAATATTGAAACTTGAAGCTACTGCTTTTACTGATTGATATTAATAAAATATTGATGCCTCTTTTACCTCATTTCTGTTTTAAACTTTTGAAACACTGAGATTTCTGCAGTGTTCAGAAAACAAACTTTCTCTAAGCCCAAAGGGGTACATATCTGTACGTACAAATCACATTGAAATGCAGACTTATTCCATCCTGAAATCATAGTCAGAAATTACAAGCGCAAACTTGTATGTCACAATATTCAGAGTTTGACACCTGAACATGCAGAAAATTTGAAACTGTTGGAAACCTTGTTTGTTGTGAACCTCATTGCAGCAGAAATTCATTGACTTATTTGACAAGTTTAAGGGACCGACCATTTAATAGTTCTGGATGGGGTGGATGTGTCCAAATAATAGTAAGAAATATGACTTTGTTGGGCAAGTGGATTTTAAGCTGGGGTAATTGATTTTTTTAAATAAAGTAACTGGGCATTTGTCTGAAATATTCTTAGAGCACTGGAGCTATTTATGGACAATCATTGACATCAGGACTTGAAGGAAAATGTTGCTTTATGTGAAATATTTTGAGGTAAATAAACACACAACTTAGTTTAATATCAATTTTGTTTTATTTTTTCGTATTTAAAGTACAGCAAGTTTTAGCATTGTGGCAGATAATAGTAAACAAGAGGCCCCTTTCTGTTACATAGAAATGGAGTCCAGGCTAATGGAATTTGAATTGGAACTTGTGATTTTTTAAAAACAACTTGCCCTGGGCCTTGAAATTATTTTCTTTGACCACTGAAAATGTAAGTTATATTGTTTGTAGTTTGCATATTGGTCTCTTTTGCTTTGGTATTTACATTTCTCTTTGCAGCTTTTCTCAATAAGCCACTTGTTAAAAGCAAATGAACAGCTGGCAAACTAGTTTTATTCAGTGTAAAATCTGTTGAAAATCTGTTGTTTACCATCACTTTTTAGTATGTTTATAAAGGATCATTTCTTTCTATGTTTTCTATGACCACCAATTTTCCCAGATGTAAGGGTATAATCTAATTTGTTAGGGCTTCACCTGTAAAAGCATTAATAGTCCATATCATGATGTTGTTTAGTCCATTCTGGATATGAGATATGCTGTCAGTTTAAAAGTGGCTGAGTTTACATAGCTTTTGTAAGTTTTGAGATAATTTGGACGTAATTTTATCTTCTCATTATCTCAGCTTCTTTTTCAAGCATGTTCATTGATCACATTAACATTAGGAAGGCGAGTCTACATTTTCCCAAATCCAGACCTCCTAAAAAGAAAAAAAAATCATCTTTTTCATCTATATCAGGTTATCGAAATGCAGTCTCTCTTGCTGCCACCAGGTATAGTTAGTTTTAAGCTTTTGCTCTAGTACAGACAATGTCATACTATATACCTCCTGAAAATCCTGCTTTACCGCTGTAGTTTTAATGATTTAACCAGAAATTTATTTTTTTTATTGTGACATAACAAGTCTACTGCAAGTGGTATACATTATTTGTTGATTTTGACCAATTGTTTTTATGAATTTGACCTTATTCTCCAACATGGTATTGCTTATGCATGTTGTAATTCATGTTTTTGTACTCACTGCGTGTTGTTCACTTGCTTTCTTCCCTCAAAGGATGCTCAGGGTATATGTTGGATGCTCAGCATTCCCTCCTCCTATTGCCTATTCTCCTAATATTAATGTGGTCAGGGAACATATTGCAAAGAGAAAGCAAATTTTTAAGTAAATTATGTTTTCTCCAAAGATATGCTTACTGGATAACATTACTTGAAAACCCTCCCAACCTCCTTGCTATGTAAGCATCCTTGCTGAGATATTACTCAGCTTGAAACTAGAGACACCTGGCAACAGCAAGAGGAGGTAATGAGCAAGAGTTACAGCCCATTGTCTATATAATATACACAGAAAAGGTGATTGTTGTCATTTTAAGAGGGCTGGATTCAGGAGGTGGTAAACATATATTCCTAACATTAACATGAACATGTAAGTATTCTCGGAGAAGCATAATTTACTTAAACATTTGCCATCTTGATAAAAGTTTGAGTTTATTTAATGAATCATTAATAGTTGTCATGCCAGTGTGGAAACCAGCAGATTCCCAATTTAGACATTGATAGCACTGTAAATTGTTTCCTTGTGTTATCACCATATTCTGGGTCCATCTTCATTTATTTATTCTATAGTGTGACATAATTTTGTGTTATTTTGTTTTCAGCGATTAAGTACAAGCTTTATTGCAAATTTTAATTGGTATATGAATGTATTGGCTGTAGACTAAGGTCTGATTTAGTAACATCACAACTGTGTCCCTTATTGGGACTTTGTAGACTATGCTGTATTTGCAGGCGTTTGATATTAAGTAGCACATGCAGTGTTTGATATTAAATAGCATATGCAGTGTTTGATATTAAGTAGTATATGCAGTGTTTGATATTAATTAGCATGTGCCAGTGTTTGATATTAATTAGCATATGCAGGTGTTTGATATTAAGTAGCATATGTAGGTGTTTGATATTAATTAGCATGTGCCAGTGTTTGATATTAAGTAGCATATGCAGTGTTTGATATTAAGTAGCATATGCAGGTGTTTGATATTAAGTAGCATATGCAGGTGTTTGATATTAAGTAGCATATGCAGGTGTTTGATATTAAGAAGCATATGTAGGTGTTTGATATTAATTAGCATATGCAGGTGTTTGATATTAATTAGCATATGCAGGTATTTGATATTGAGTAGTATATGCAGGTGTTTGATATTAAGTAGCATATGCAGGTGTTTGATATTAAGTAGCATATGCAGGTGTTTGATATTAAGTAGCATATGTAGGTGTTTGATATTAAGTAACATGTACAGATGTTTCATATTAAGTAGCATATGCAGGTGTTTGATATTAATTAGCATATGCAGGTGTTTGATATTAAGTAGCATATGCAGTGTTTGATATTAATTAGCAATGTCTATTAGAGGAGTCGATTTGAATAGAATTGTAGTATTTATTTCCATTCACTTCATATATTCTTTCAATGCACAGATGTAAATTAGAGTTTTTTCTGTTACTGTAGTGGAAATGTTGAAGTTATTGTTGGAATTCCTTTTTTTCCAAAATATCAAATAAAGGTAGAATTATAGTATATATTTAAAGTAATTCTGCAGACTTCTTAAGTTATCTAAAGCTGAGTACAAGAAAGCCACTCAGTTTACCAGTACATTCAGACTTAATTTGGATCAGTGTCAGATGTTTGTATCATATTTTCCGGATCAGCTATTTTTAAATATATGTGTTACATGCCTTGCAGGAAAAAATCCACATGTGGACACTAGTTTTCTGCCTGATAGAGATAGAGAGGAGGAAGAGAACAAATTGAGGTAAGCTTACCATACATTTTTCCAGCCATTCCAGTTATCAGTGTGGATCTAAAGTTATTTTCCAGTTACCTGGTAATGTATGTGGTTGTTTTGTGTAATCTTTGGCACATTTTACAGATTGTTGCATGTACAAATAAATCTGTTTTAATGGCTACCTTTATATAACAGTCACTTTGTCTCAACAGCCATTACCATTTCCCCTCTACGAAATTTCCTCTAGTAGTCTATTAATTTGTGACCTGCATAAGAATGGTCAGTTATTTTCTAAGCAGACAGTGTTATCTTACTGAGTAAAATGGTCATTTGTCTGTGTAAATGAAGTATTTTATTCCCAAGGAAAGTCATTGTTGAGATAAAGAAATGTGATGGGAATTGATATGTAAAAATGCCTTATCTTGTACTCACTGCAGTCAAGTCAGTGTGCCAGTGTAACTTTAAATTGGTTAATCTCTATTGTTTTTTTAAGAATTTGAATAAATCCACAGTATTGATTTGAAATTCGTAGTTAGGGCAAATAATTGAGGTATATCATTATCATAATTTTTATAGTCACCACCCTTGTGTGTTTTTGTCTGTGTGTGTGCTTGTGCTTCAAATGTTTTCTGCGATCACATTAACATGAATATAAGCTCAACTACCTCCTGAATCCAGCAATCCCAAAGACAAAAATTCGTCTCTTCTGTCTATATGATATAGTCGGAGAGCAATAATACTTGCCCATTACCTCCCTAGTTAAAGTTTTGCTGTGAACTTACAACCTCGTACACTTTGCCTCCCAAAGTCCATAGGAAATTTGTACTACATTTCACCCATTGGTCTTAAACTAAGGAACAGAAAAGAGCAAAAACCAACAAAAGTTTAGTATAATTTAACAAATAATTTATCTCCTGAATACAAAGTGAAAATTTAAAAAGAACTTATAGTATTGTGAATTAAATCCCAAATAGTCCTAAAAGTTCTATCACACATCCAAAAGTATAGAATATTCCAAGTGAATTCCAGTGGTGTTCCGAGTGAATTCCAGTAGTGTTCCGAATGAATTCCAGTAGTGTTCCGAATGAATTCCGGTGGTGTTCTGAATGAATTCCAATTTTGAATATGCTGATGTAACAATAGCTTTGAATAGTGCTTAACCCTTCTCAAACCTTTGCAACCTTGTTGAATCACAAACTGCTTACCTTCATTTCCCCAGTCCTGGATCCCAAAGCTTGGTCCATTGATGTTCATTTTATCAGTTGGGAGTGTCTGTGGACCTTTGCCTGCCCCTCAATGATCTTAGTTCCAAAGATTATAGCAGGGCTGGCCATAGTGCGGCTTGCGAGGCGCATGTTGCTCACGCAAGCCTGTGATAAAACTGTTATGACATACCTAAAATAAGTGGATTGTTTTATATTTTATTTATATCAAAATTTGCTGAATAACACTGAATAATGTTCAAGAAAGGTTATTTTATATTACCATTACTCTCCACAAAAACAAACTTATTTTCCAACTCTGTCTTAAATCTTCTATTCTCATCATCAACCCAGTATTGTCTCCTGGAATTCGATGCCATCAGTGGGCAGTCAAGAAGTCATCATACGATCTCTCTCCTGTATTGACACAGCCCAACAGGACCTGGTAGGTGTGCTCAGACTTTTTCTAAAGTATTCTGGGCATTTTGCAGAGCTCAGAAATGTCTCTTTAACCCACTTAAACCTGGGAAAGAGGAACTAACCGCTGAACCCTCTCCTCATGGTTGAAGTGGATAATATGCATGGTATACTCTCACATATCACCAGAACAGAGTCTTCTTATGAAGATCTCTGCTCATGAAGTAAGAGCAATCTCTATGATCCTTGCCTTTGACTGTCATGTCTGTATCAAAGATATTGTTGATGCTCTATGTTGGCATGCACAGGCAACGTTCTGTAGTCGTTATCTGTGAGACCTGGTGCCAAAGCAACACATTTTATCTGGTAGCCCTAGTCTTGGTTGCAGAAACAACTACCAGACCAATTTGACATCAGTGCAACTTCTGAATGGGCATCCTTTGCACAGCTTTTGCTGGATTTACTGGGAAATATTGTGTGGTAAGAAAATCTTGTTATTTCTTCTTCCCAGATGTAGCCATGTCACCTCCAGTTGGGCTGTTCCCAAGTTATTAGAGGGGGTTAACCTTCACATGGGGAAATGAAGTCTTCTTCCCTCAAAGGTTACTCAAGGTATAAGTAGGATTCTCAACATTCCCTCAGCCTGTTACCTATGTACCTAACGTTAATGTGATCAGGGAATGTATTCAAAGGAGAAAGAAAATGGATTAAATTACGTTTATACCCTCCCATCAACCCCACAATTTGAGCATCACTTTACACTTTGTTCTGCTCAGCTGAAAACTAGTGTCGCATGTTGGTGCCAAGGGGCGGTAATGTGCAAGAGTTATTGCCCTTTGTCTTTGTAATATAGTCAAAAAAGACAAATTTGTCTTTTTTGTCTTTGGATGGGTTGAATTTGGGAGGTATTATATTCCTAACATTAATGTGATCAGGTAAGTATTCTATGAGAAACATAATTTACTGAAACATTTACTTTATCGGAAGAGATTAAGAGAGAAGTAATTTTATCCAGAATTTGCTTTAGTTGATAAAATTGTACCTTTTAACAATTACCATCAGTGTTTACTGCATAATAATAGTTTGGGGATCAAGATCAAGGTAATATGTTTTGTTTATAATATAGAAAATCAAAATGTAGCTTGAATGGATGGATTGTAATTATTGTAAGAAAAAGAAAAAAAAAAGAAAAACAGCTAATGGATTATAATAGTATGGAAAATTCTGCATAAATTCCAATGCACAAAATGTTTTGTGATGGAAATGTGAGCATGCATTTAATCATTAGGTTTATTTTATTTTAAATCCAAGAATAGATAATGGACCAACACTACAGTCATTATTACATATAAGATATTCTATTGGTTTCAAGGAATTCTATGCAAATTCTGAGGGCATAAACATTTTATAGTAAATACATGATAAGAACAATGTCAACTCGAAAGTCTTTGAACAAAGGTGACCGGTCAATCATTTCATTCATGTCAGAGTCATTCACTTCCATCTTTTTGTCATTGTCGAGGTGAGTCTAGCATTTTCATGCACAGACACAATAAGGTACAAATTTACTATTATAAGCAAGATTGGAAATATGGGGATAAATGTTTATATTTTAATTTGTCAATTTCATTTTCATAATGTTTTTAAGTATATGGGATTCTTTGTCTTTCAAGTTAATGTTCTTAACTTAGTCATGGGCAGTTTGTGATTTTGTCAAGCATTGGCACTATTTCAGCACTGGCCATACTTGTTTTAATTGCAAAGATCTTGATGATTTCATGCACACAAGGCAACAGATGCAACCAGCAGAGCACAGGAAGACTATTAAGGCTATTAAGAGAGTTATGGATCACAAATGATCAAGATTTTCTCTTGCATGAGTGAAAAGGATGATCCCATTTAAATGTCTTTAATATTTCATATGAAATTCTCATGTGCATCATCCTCACATAGAAATTAAAGAAACTTGTCTCCATTTCTAGGGAACAGTTTGGTCAACAATGGAGAGCAGAACAGGAGAGAATTAAAAATGCTGAAATGGAGATCACGTACAGCTACTGGGATGGGTCTGGACATCGAAGGCAGTGTCGTGTTCGCAAGGGAAACAGCATTCAGCAGTTTCTTCAAAAAGCTCTTGAGACTTTACGTAAAGAATTCAATGATCTCAAAACGGTTACTGTGGACCAGCTTATGTATATTAAGGAGGATTTAATCATTCCACAGCACTACACATTTTATGATTTCATCGTTACAAAGGCTCGTGGGAAGAGTGGAGCATTGTTTAACTTTGATGTCCATGATGATGTGCGAATAATAAATGATGCAACAGTGGAAAAGTCTGAGTCACATGCAGGGAAAGTATGCCTGAGAAGTTGGTATGAGAGAAATAAACACATTTTCCCTGCCAGTCGTTGGGAGCCATATGATCCAGAGAAGAAGTGGGATCAGTATACTGTATCAGACAAAAATGCTGCCAAAATTACAGTCAAATGAGAAAAAAGTTTGTTGTGTAAATTTCTGAATCTGTTATTGTGTTTACCTCCACCCCAAAAAAGTAAGCAAATCTTGATAATTTAGAATTCATGATTGCTATGCATTTTGCTAGCAAACTGGTTAGACCTTGTGTTTGATGCACCATGTCAATCAAAATTCAGCCATAAATCACATTTTTTCCATGCATGAAGTATGTCCATTTTTTATCCAAATAGGGACAGCTCATGTCGTTATACATAGCAATTCATATTGGTTGCTGTTTAATTAAGATTGAGTGCAGTGGATGGCATTTTTGTCCCCTTTTGCTAAGGTGAGGGGATATTTGAACTGTTTTTATCTATCCTTCAGTTCTTCCATCCATCTATCCTTCAGTTCTTCCATCCATCAGTCCACTCTTCAAATGTTCTAGTAGCCATAGTGTTTATGATAATGTCCCAGCTAGAAAGAAATTTAGGAGCTCCTCTGCCCCTTTCAGTGTGTCCTTCTGCCTTTTTGAATTCCTTTATCCCCTTAAGTATGCCTTTTTGAACTCCTCTGCCCCTTCAATGTACCCTTTTGCCTTCTTGAACTCCTCTGCTTCTACAGTGTACCCCTATGCTTTCTTTAACTCCTCTGCCCCTTCAGTGTGGCCTTCTGCCTTGAACTCCTGTCCCAACAGTGTGCCCTGTTGCTTTTTTGAACTTCTCAGCACTGAAAAGTGTACTCATCTGCCTTCTTGAACTCCTTATCCTGCTTCATTGTGACCCTTTTCCTTCTTGAACTCCTCTGCTTCTTATAGTGTACACTTCTGCCTTCTTGAACTCTGATGCAGCCCCCTTCATTGTATCCCTGTGCCATCTTTAACTCCTCTGCCCCATCATTGTGCCTCTGCCTTGTACTGCATAATTAGCATCTTTATAAACACCATTATTTTTTACATGCATTTTTACCAGAATTGGTTATTTGTTTGCTTTTTTTAGACTTTAATCACTTGCTTAATTGATTGCTGATAACATTTTAATCTCATTAAAACATCACAGTTGCAGATGTGTATCCTGGAGAAGAGCTTAACTAAAAGTATTAGATTAAAGATGCTGATGCAGGTGGTCTGGATTAGAAGTGTCTATCTCATTAAACTTTACTAACCTCAATATGACTTCATTTATTCCTTCTACCCCATTGAATAATAAGCATCCAAGCTTAAATATGCCAGTCATGATCCACTTTTTTAAGCAACTACAATCATATAATTTCCTAATGGTCTTTGAGGGATTTAGTGCAATCATGCATAGTGTAAACTGTGTATGTTCCCAGCTTGAAAATCAGAAAACAAAAATTGCAAAGCACAACCATTCAGTAACCTTATTTAGCATTGGCTGTTTCACATTATTTATTTTCATTGAATTCTCTTTGAACTCAATGTTCTCATTGTTTATCAGTATCTCACAACTGACACACAACCCTGTCCTCAGCCTTGTTTTGATGCAGGATGAATAATTAATGTTGTATATGGCTTTGACATGAGATATTACATCTATAAATATAAAGAAAACATAGAACCATGGATACTGTTTGCATTACACAAAGGATCAGTCCCTCACAGACATGCACTAAATTTTTCCCCAGGTACTTATTTTCAGAACACCAAGTTGTTATGAGATCGTTGCTTTCTGCAACTGTGAGACTGAAGCCATTATGTAAAATAGAACAGACACAGGGTGGAGGTTGGCAAATCAAACATTTAATGTGTCCTGTCCATTTCAGTGTTGAATATGGAAAAAAATCATCCTTTTTGATAAAAAAAAAGGTAAATATGGGCCAGATATGCAAATGAATGCATAAACACAACAACAAAAAATATAATTTTGATTGCTTTTTATTAATTTTTAAATAAAAAAATTTGTTTTAAACCTGATTTCTTCCCAGTTAATGTGGAAAATAAACACTGAAGTATTCATGAATTTTCCAAAAACAAACCAACCCATCTGAATTGGGAAACACTGTTTACTGTGGGAACATATTGCAAGAAAAATTGACAGTGGAAAACTTGAAGAAATGTAGTAATAAAACATATTTTACAAAATTCTGTTGCAGGAAATAAATAGGATTTTAAATGAACTGCCTGAAAATTTTCATAGAAAATGGATGGGGATGGAGTAAGGACACATAAAGGTAATTGTGTCTATTTGGCCTCATAATAATTTACACTGAGATCTTTAAAATCACAGGTGTATGTGTCAGGTTTTAATGGCACATCAGCACAATAGTGCTATATGGTGCTGATGAAAAGTAAAGTCTAAAAATGTAAATATAAAGAAAACATTAAGAAAATAGTACATTCCTGATAAACTTAAAACATGAATCAGTACAAGATAAAAGGAAAAACAGTTCAATTATGTAAAAAGTATATAAAATATTTAAAAAATGATATCGATGAAGAAATAAATGAAGAAAAAAATGGACATTTTATGTGTGAAAATTATGTCATTAAAGTATTACTCTCGACAAAGGCCTCTTCACACAATAAAAGTGCACTTACCTCCATACCCCATAAGAAATTTGTGACCTGCATATCCTACTTTCATTTCAGTATACCGGTAATGCTGGAGGAAGAACCTGGGAAAACCCAGGTAAGAACCACCAACCCATGGGAAGTTACTGGCGAGCTTTCTCATTTACCCACATTGAGCCCGAGACTCAAAATCATGCAGACAGAGGTGAGATAGCAGAAATCACTAACGGAAAGGTGGGCGCTTTAGACCATTCTGCCACCTGGGGCCGCTAATCACAGTTGAAACAAAATTGTCACCAGGTTTTGGTTAAAAATGTTTTATTTGCTTATATTTCTAAACCGTGTGATAGATTTTCTTTATGTTTGGGTTGAATCAATATAAACCTAAACCATTTAATGGATTTTCTTCATATTTGGGTTGGCTCAATATAAACCTAAACAATTTGATTTTCTTCATATTTGGGATGAATCAATATAAACCTAAACCACTGGATGGAGTTTTCATTGTTGGGTTGGCTCAATATAAACCTAAACCATTGGATGGAGTTTTCTTCATAGTTGGGTTGAATCAAAATAAACCTAAACCATTGGATGGAGTTTTCATAGTTGGGTTGGCTCAATATAAACCTAAACCACTGGATGGAGTTTTCATTGTTGGGTTGGCTCAATATAAACCTAAACCATTGGATGGAGTTTTCTTCATATTTGGGTTAAATCAAAATAAACCTAAACCACTGGATGGAGTTTTCATTCTTGGGTTGGCTCAATATAAACCTAAACCTTTGGATGGAGTTTTCTTCATAGTTGGGTTGAATCAAAATAAACCTAAACCATTGGATGGAGTTTTCATAGTTGTGTTGGCTCAATATAAACCTAAACCATTGGATGGACTTTTCATAGTTGGGTTAAATCAAAATAAACCTAAACCATTGGATGGAGTTTTCATAGTTGGGTTAGCTCAATATAAACCTAAACCATTGGATGGAGTTTTCATAGTTGTGTTGGCTCAATATAAACCTAAACCATTGGATGGAGTTTTCATAGTTGGGTTGGCTCAATATAAACCTAAACCATTGGATGGAGTTTTCATAGTTGTGTTGGCTCAATATAAACCTAAACCATTGGATGGACTTTTCATTGTTGGGTTAAATCAAATAAACCTAAACCATTGGATGGAGTTTTCATAGTTGTGTTGGCTCAATATAAACCTAAACCATTGGATGGAGTTTTCATAGTTGTGTTGGCTCAATATAAACCTAAACCATTGGATGTAGTTTTCATAGTTGGGTTGGCTCAATATAAACCTAAACCATTGGATGGAGTTTTCATAGTTGGGTTGGCTCAATATAAACCTAAACCACTGGATGGAGTTTTCATAGTTGTGTTGGCTCAATATAAACCTAAACCATTGGATGGACTTTTCATAGTTGGGTTAAATCAAAATAAACCTAAACCATTGGATGGTGTTTTCATAGTTGGGTTGGCTCAATATAAACCTAAACCACTGGATGGAGTTTTCATAGTTTTGTTGGCTCAGTATAAACCTAAACCATTAGATGGAGTTTTCATAGTTGTGTTGGCTCAATATAAACCTAAACCATTGGATGGAGTTTTCATAATTGGGTTGGCTCAATATAAACCTAAACCATTGGATGGAGTTTTCATAGTTGTGTTGGCTCAATATAAACCTAAACCATTGGATGGAGTTTTCATAATTGGGTTGAATCAATATAAACCTAAACCATTGGATGGAGTTTTCATAATTGGGTTGAATCAAGATAAACCTAAACCATTTGATTGATTTTCTTCATAGTTGGTTTGAATCAATGCAAGCCTAAGACGTTTCATTCTGCACATGCGCACTTGCCTTTGACCTTGGCATCATGATCACAGTCACAGAAAAATGGTGTTCATTTGCTATTTCCTATACTCCTAGATGGATATTTTCATACTTTTTGTGAATCATTATGAAGCTGAAACCATTCTGTAACAAGACCACTGAACCTTTTGACCTTGTGGTCAGGGTCACACATTTTACAACATTGCTTTTTTTCAGTTTATGAGGGGCTATAATACATGGCAGCCTGTATAAGTAGTGAAGAAATATCCCGAAAAACCCTGGTTAGAACCACCAATCAGTGGGAAGCTACTGACAAGCTTTGATTGTGGGCTTGACATGCAGGCCCTAGCTTTCTTTTAACAGTTATTAACCTTTCTGACTTTGGCAGAAAGTTGCATATTATAAATTCTTGTGAATGCACTAATTTCATGCCAATTTAGTTTTTGCACAATAAATAAGTTCAGTTGTTCAACAGTCACCAAACTTGTGGATGGCTTGCATGTCGAGTGAGGAAGAAGCCTATCAATTTCAGACTCAAAAGTGCAAAGGTCAAGGTCATCTCAGAAGAAAGAAATAAACTAGTTTCCACGCAACAGCTCCAGTTCTCCACCACCTACAGTTACCAAACTTTGTAGATAGCTTGCACTTGGAGTAGGGAAGAAGCCTATAAATTTCAGAGACAAAAGGTCAAATGCCAAGGTCACTGACCTACCAACTCTGTAAACCCTTTAAAGGAATTTCAAGCTTCATGTAATTTGCATGTGATGTTATTCAGCATTGAGGATACTGTACTTCACTACCTCATACTTACTATTTCTAAATATTGCTATGGTGAATTCAAAATGGTCACCATTATGTTATGCTCACCATTTGACCCATGCGTGCGACAATGGACCCTCATTGATTACATTAAATAACAACTGCCTGGTATTTGATACTTCATTGTGCGCTACACATAACAACCTGGGACTACATTCATCTTTACCGTAAATGGCACTGAAAAAAAAAACATTGTCTGGAAAGGAACCAAAATTTGTGGCTCTAACATTCTCAGATTACTCCATCAAGTCGTTCCTATGTCACTCTTGCAGAGGAAGAATTGCTGTCATTGCAAGAACTTCATAATTTTCTGTCTTGACTACACTACAACTTTCAATTTTGAATACATGTTGTTTGAACTGCCTCTACCACCCTCCTAGTAAAAGAACAAGCTGACAGTCTCTTTATGTAGAAGTTTCCTAACCTGGAGTTTGGAAATTCAGTTGCGGGCAACCTGATTATTCTTGGACATTTAAATTTTGACTTTGGCCGTTCTGGTAATCCATACACATCAAAACTCATATATTCTGTTCACAAACTCAAACAGTCAGTTATCCAACCCACCCATTTACATGGTCATATTTTAGACTAGATTCTTCATAGACCTGATGATAATATTTTCAAGTCTTCATCGGTGTCCCACAAACTTGCATCAGATCACCTCTTCTTCATATTCCATCTCACTGTATCATTTCCTAACCCTCCATCCTCTGTATAATAAATAGAACCAAACTAATGCAAGGCATCCAATCAAGCCTATCATTTTCAGTTTTGTTTTAGTTTCATGGTGTTTGTAATTGTGTTGTATATATTTTTATCTCTTGTCTAATATTGAAGTGCTTAGAGTTTGCAAAGATTTGGTGCTGTACTAAGTTTACATTATTATTATTATTATTATTATAAATATTATGTGAAGAAATATCAACTGATTAAAGTTTTCTTAGATATACCTCTAACTTATCTTCATTCTTTATATATTAACTAGTTTTATTTCATGCATCATGATTATCTCCCTTCCTCCTCCTGAGAATGCAAAAAGCAGTCTCAAAGCATAGTTGAGCATAAATGAATTTATTTCTATTGGATTTAAAAACTAATCAGATATCTTCTCATTTTTCTTATTTAGGTTTGCTGAAAAATATAACTTTCAAAAATACATTTCAGCTCGAGTGATAGAGCTGCTATAAAAGAGTGAGACACACATGGAGGGTTAAATAAAATGGAAAAATAAAGATAAATTACCACCTGAATAATTTGGTTTATCAGAATTTATAAAGTGCAGTCCATTATCTTTACACTTATTATATTTAATTTGTATTGTATGATTGACCTTTGCCATAAAAGAGTGTAGGAGGAGTTAGGCCTACATGTGTAATGTCATGTAGGAGTTGGGCCTACATGTTGTTGTTGTTGTGGGGTTTAACGCCATTTTTCAGCACACGATAGGCCATACATGGCGGACAGTATTAATGGTGGAGGAAGAACCCGGGAAAACCTCGGAAAGAACCACCGACCCACGAGAAGCTACTGGCAAGCTTTCTCACATACCCACATTGGCTGAATCTGAGACTTGAACCTGCACGGATAGAGGTGAGATGGCAGTGATCCGTAACGGAGAGCGCTTTAGACCACTTGACCACTTGGGGCCCCGGGCCTACATGTGTAATGTCATGTAAGAGTTGGGCCTGCATGTGTAATGTCATGTAGGATTTGGGCCTGCATGTGTAATGTCATGTAGGAGTTAGGCCTACATGTGTAATGTCATGTAGGAATTGGGCCTACATGTGTAATGTCAAGTAGGAATTTGGCCTACATGTGTAATGTCATGTAGGAGTTGGGCCTATATGTGTAATGTCGTGTAGGGTAAAAATGTTTGCGAGAGGTTTGAGTTATAGATACAACCTTGATTCTGATATTATAATTTTCTAGGAATGAATTTTGTTTATAGTTTGATGGAAAACTCATTGTAAATGACCTAGGTTAGGGCATTTTGTGTCGTAAATCAGATGACAGTCTGTGTATAAGTTTGAAGTAAACAATTATTTATTCCATATCTTAGCATCAGTCTTAGTAAAATCATTTAAAGTTGTGTTTCAGTTAATGTTTGAGAGGCTGTATTTATTGAAATTATTCACTGGAATTACAAATTGTACAATATCTTTGGTCTAAATCATTACTTTGAGATTATTGTGAATTCATTCAAGGACACTGGATTATACCATTGAGATAAAGCAAGACTTTTAGCACATCAACACTATTCCAGGCTATTTGTACAACAGCACTTTTAAAGTTGGAATTCATTCAGAACACCACTTAACTTCAATCAGAATACTGTATATTTTTGGACTTGTGATAAAACTTTTAGAACTATTTGGACTTTAATGTATGATACTGTAATTTCTTTTAAAATTTTTACTTTGTATTCTAAGAAAATAAATTATTTGTTGAATTTGACAAACTTGTTGGTTTCCCTCTTTTCTGTTACTTAAATTAAGATCCTAGAGTTGTAACAACATATAATAATGTTCTTCTACTTCAAGGTGTATACCATGCAACAGAAACAGCATGCCAAACACTACAAAGTAAAATTCATAAATATTTTAGTTTTAAGACACCAGTTTATCCTATTCTAGGGTGATATTATGAAAATTAGTGTGCCCATAATTAGACACACAATCTATAAAAATTCCTTGTGAAACAAGTGATATTACAAACATTAGTGTGCCCATAATAGATATACAATGGTGTTATGTATATTTAATTTAATTGTTTGTTTGTTATTTTGAAATATTTTTTTTTTTATTACATGCTATTGTAATGTAACATTGTACGCTGGACTTGACCTTGTCCAAAACCGAGTTCATTTCTGCTTGACCTGATTTACTTTTTTTTAAATTTCATTTTATGTCAACAACTAAGACATATCTAAATTATTCCCTTTGTTTATGGGCTTAATATCAAGATCTTTATTAATAGAAGTAAATATGTTGATTTGGGTCAGGGTTTTGGAGTTTCCTAAGTGAATTTTGCAGGTTATGGTTTTCACTTTGTAAACATCAAGATCATTCTAGAAGGTTATTTTCCATTAGGTAATTTCTTTTTTTTATAGAAAATGCTAATTGTGACCTAAGTTCAAGTAGAGAACTATATAATCTTGTGATTGTGAGGACTTGGGCATTTGTGCTTTAACATTTTGCACTTTCGAGTTGTATTAGGCTGTGACCAGTTGGCTGAATGTTATTTTTGTTCAAATTATTGAATTCAAGTGATTATTTTCCCTGGAAATATAAAAGTGCTCGGATAAATTTTTGGGATAGAAACATTTACTGGAATTTATACTGAATTCAGACCTGGAATTATATTTCTTTGATTCAACAAAAGAATCTTGACACATCAACTTTTCAATAGCTACCACAGACATGTCATTGACTTGTGAGTTTGAGTTTGGGATATTTTCTGGACATTTACTGAATTTAGGACTTTAAATTACTAGGACTTGTGTCTGTAATTCTTGGATTATTTTGGGATTTAATTCACAATACTGTAAGTTCTTCTTATTTTCACTTTGTATTCTTGGGAAATAAATATATTTGTTAAATTTTACAAAGCTCTTTGTCTTTCACTCTTTTCTGTTACTTATTTTAAGAGCATAGACATGTAACAATGTTTATTGAGAAGGTCATGTAAACATATTCCATGGTTATTGAAAAGGTCATGTAATTATATCATGCCATGGTTATTGAAAAGGTCATGCAGTAATATCAAGCCATGGTTATTGAGAAGGTCATGTAATTATGTTATGCCCTTTTTATTGAGGTCATGTAATTTTATCATGCCACAGTTATTGAAGTTTTGTAATTATATCAAGCCATGATTATTGAAGTCATGTAATTATATCATGCCATAGTTAACTGAGGTCATGTAATCATTATCATGCCATGGTTATTGAGAAGGTGATGTAGTCATATCAAGCCATGATTATTAAAGTCATGTAATTATATCATGCCATAATTACTGTGAAGATCATGTAATCATGTCATGCCATGCTTATTGAGATCATGCAATCATGTTCTTGCCATGGCCATATAGTGCCACAAGAAAGGTTGCCATATAGGATAAAAATGTGTTTTAAAAATTTTGTTAACAACATGCAATTAAAGTAAAAAAAGCAAAACACAAGGATGAGATGGTGAGGACAATATATGAAGGGGGATGTAAATGATGTGTATCAAGGGTAATTAGATAATAAAAGATAAAATTCTGGTTAAAAAGACTCGAAGGAAATTTGGTTGCACACAAGCTATATCTTATAATAAATGTTAACTTCCTTCAAGAAATTGAAATTACAGGATGTATTTACTGTATCAAAAAGTTCCTTCATGTGCTCAACAATGTAGTAACAATAGATATTAAGCTGGAGATCAAGACGGTCTATCATAAAGTGCTTCATGGTGAAGGGTTCATTTCAAGAAAACACTCAGGTGGGTCTTTCCCATTTAATATGTAGGAGTGGGTGAAATAAATATGGCCAGTTTTAATTCATGCAATTACTACCTCATTCTTATGGATAATTCTGTAAGAAGGGCATTCACCAAAATTAGGTTTGATCACAGTCATATAGGCCTAAACTCCTACCCTCAATTATGGGCAAAGGTCAATCACATAATACAAATTAAATACATAACACTTCCCCTCATGAAGAAAATTAAAGATTTATATATTAAAGCTTTTTAACATAATCAAATATCGATATGATATTATAATAATTAAACTTACATAGATATCATATGAATAACACAAAATATACATAAAGCAATATAGTACTTCTACACATGTGAAAATGCATCAGCAATCAGATTATCTTTTCCCTTGATGTGCCTGATGTCAATGCATTCCTGCAACATCAAACTCCACCGGGACAATCTCTGATTTTTGTTTTTCATTTTGTTAATAAAAATGAGGTTGTGATCAAAGAATACAATAATTGGAGATGGTACTGAACTAATATGTACTTAAAAGTGTTGCAAAGCCAATATCAATGCTAAACATTCCTCCTCGATTGAGGAATAATTTCTCTGGTGCTTGTTCAGTTTTGTAGAAAAATAGCACACTGGACGATCCGCACAATTTTTGTCTTCTTGAATATGCTCCATCAACCCCTTCATCACTTGCATCAACACACAGTTTAAATGATTGACTGTAAACATAATTCATTAATAGAATTTTCTAAGGTCAGAACATTTACCCATCATGACATCAGTCATGCAGTCCTAACTCCTACCCTCAATTGTGGACAAAGGGCAATCACACATACAACTTAAATATGAATAGCATATAATCATGGACAGAAGCCAACACAATACAGATTAAATGTACATAATATCCTAAACTTGCACTGGACAGAGCACCTATACCAGTTGCTGAGGAACAGAGATTTTTAGGTATTGTCTTCAACAGAAAACACACCTTAATTCTACACATTAAGAAATTTACAGCTAAATGATTGAAAGACATTGATTTACTCAGAGTAGTTGTGCACACTGACTTGGGTGCTGAGAGAAAAGTTTTTTTAACCTCTATAAAACTTTATTAGATCCAAACTGGACTTCAGGTGTGGTTTTGTTTTTTATGGTTCAGTCAGAAAGTCCTATTTAAAGATGCAAGACCCAATTCATCATCAAACAATACAAATCACTTTTGGAGCATTTAGGGTAACCACATATGAAAGCCTTTTGGCTGAAGTGAATGAGTCACATCTATCACATCATAGAGAAACATTATTAATACAATATGCCTTAAAATTAGATCCAGTCCTTTAAACCCTGCTTTTGCATTTGTTTTCAAACCCAAATATGAAACATTTTACCAAAATAAACCAAATACCATTCCTACCTTTGGCATTAGAATATGTTCCAGCCTTGACAATAAAAAAAATTGACCTTTAAAAATCCAAACATTATTTGCTTCTGTAACATTTTTATGGCTTCTAAAACAACACAAAGTACTCTTTAAGCTGCAGAAAGGAGAAAAATCTGAGACAAATCTAGCAATTTTTCATAAATCTTATAAAATGTCTATCCAAATTTAAGAACTACCAAAAAATCCAAGACACTGATGATGCAAATGATGGCAAAAAGGCTGCTGCAGCCTTTATTAGTGGAAATCACACCATCCAAACTTCACCTGCCAGGTGGTGCATCAATATTTTCAACCAAAATTAGGGCATTAGAATTTGCCCTAAAATATATCAAAAGCAAACATTTTTTAAACTGTCATCTATCACTATTAGCATTTAAGTCGCTACACAATAGAAGCTGGAAAACCCATTACAGACCAATATTCTCATCAAACATACCGAGAGGTATACCTCCCACAAAATGGTATTTGTTTAGTTACACAGCCATGTTGTTATTAAAAGTAAGGAAACAGCAGACCTCACTGCTAAAATAGCTTTATGTTGTCAAAATTCTTATTTTAAAATGCCATACACTGATTTTAAATCTAGTATAAAAAATCCTAATGTCGTATAGGATAAACGTTAACTTGGTTTTGAGTTCTAGATACAGCCTTGATTCTAACCTTAGAAAATTCTAGAAAAGAATTATATTTACAGTTTAATGGAAATATCATTTGGATTACCCTCATCCTGGTCCTCTAATTGTGTCTTAAGATTTTATATTAGGGTTGTTTATGTTAGAATTACTCATTCCTGCTCAACATCCAAAGTGGAATCAGTTTTGTAGTTGTGTTCAGTTTTAATGTGAGATGATTTATTTTTATTGAAATTATTCACTGCAATTATAAAGTGCTCAGTGTATGTTCAGAAGGAATGACTATTTTGGGATTATTGCTAGTTCATTTAGGGAAATTTTGGATTATATCATTGTGGTCATACATTACTATTAGCACATCAACACTATGCCAGGCTATTGGTACATCAGCACATTCGAGATTGAAATTCATTTGGAACACCACTGAAATTCATTCAGAATACTCTTTATTTTTGGACTTGTGCTAGATTTTTTTCTAGGACTACTTGGAATTTAATTCACAATACTGTAACTTTTCACTTTCTATTCTAAGGAAATAAATTATTGGTTGAATTTTACTAAATCTGTTTTCAACTCTTTTCTTAGTTACTTAGTTTGAGACCACAGAATCATAACAAGGATCATCAGTTGTCTTTGTAGCTAACAGAAATGTATGTTTACTGTTTTTGATTTTGAGAATTTAAAATCATTGACAGTAGCTCAATTATGAATCTCGTATATATTTTGTTGCAATTGTCTTTTAGTTGTAAGTATGTGTTTCAATCGGTAACATTAGGAAATCATCAACATGTAGGAAGTAATCCACACCAGGAGCCAAACACTTGGTAATGCTATTCATTTTTATGTTAAAAAGCATAATGGATAAAATACTGCCCTGCAGTAGACCCTTCTCTTGCTCATACATATACAAAAGTGTGGAGCCCACGCGTTTCTTGAATTGCCTATTTGAAAGAAAGTTCAATATAAAAGTGGGTAGACGTCCTTTCAGATCCAGATTATGCAGGTCATTCATTATTCCGTACTTATGTATTTATCATATACCTTTTCCAAATGTTCTTTCTTGATGAAAGGATCGTGAATGAATGTTTCAGGCCTTATCAGATGATGGTTGGTACTATGGCCATATAGGAAGCCACTTTGGAAAGGAGATATTAAGTTGTTTTTTTAGTCACTAATACCGAACAAGCCTTGCATTGATCGCTCATTTTATCTTTTTGCAGACAAAGTGTTAAACTTGGCCCCATTGGCCTTCTTTACTTCCAAAATTGGCTCATCGATGGTAGAGTTGATGTTCTTTACAGAAAAGGGAAGTGGTCACTTCTGTGAAGGTCATCAGTGACCTTCCAGTCATAATCCAAAAGCAGAGAACAAATTGTCAGATCTATGCACATATTTGAAGGTGTCTGCAACTTGGTGTCATACAGGCAGAAATCATGGCTGGAAATGAAATCTTTTTGCCTCTGCCATTTATGTACTTCGGTCCCATTAAAATATTACAAACACTGATATCCTGGAGTAAAACAGATGGGGTTGTCTTGCTCATTTAGTGGTAAGTTGGTGTTTTGGTGGTATATAAATGGAACAAAAGTGATGCTTACAGCAATGCCTTGTAAAATTGTATTAATGACATTATGAGGATCCCTTTTTTTTGGTTGACAACAATGGAGCTCCTCCTGATTCAACATTTTGAGGGTAGTGTGTTAAACAACGAGTAATATTTACGAATAATGTTTGTATTTATTAAAAAGGTTTCCTGCAGACACAGCAGAAGAATTTCAATGTACATGTAGTTGCTTTTAAGTTCTCAACAATTCCATTGTAAAACATTGTTGTTCATCATGAATTAAAAGTAGAGATGGTGTAATACTTAGGTTAGACCTTTTGTGAGGGAACACTTCTATATGATTATTTATCAAGAGGAAGTATGTGCTTTAATATTTTTATAGGTCTGGAGGCACCTCGTGGAAAGAGCAGTTTCTTCATCCATTATTCAGCTTTATACGGTCATAAAACCCTTGTGTTGCCTGTTACGGTTCATTTTCTTCTTATTGTTTGTTTATTTTGGTGTTGGGGCATTATTGAATGTCTGTGTGGAGATTGTATTTTACTGAGGTTTATAGTGAAGAATATTTGAAGGTGTGCATCCATTGTTATCTTGGGACTGGTCATTACTATAGTTGCAAAGGTTGGGCCATGTAGGGAGGTTCTTGATTCTGCCATATTTTTGGCTTCTGGAAAGGGGATATTTAAGGTGTATTTCACCCTTTGAATTTCCTTCTCCTGGTCCGTGTTAGTGTGATGCTCTTTATTACAGTTTATACAATGTGAGGTGGCTTTATGCTCGGGTTCCTGTGGTGAAGAGTTGCCGCATTGGCCACACACAGAGCTTCTGGAGCATGTCTTTGTGGTGACTGTACTTCTGACACTTAAGACATCAAAGTGGATTTGGTATTTAAATTTCAACCTTGACGTGCAAAAATACAACTTTTACTACCTTTGGTAGTGTTGGCTCATTGAAGGTAAATATGGCGGTGTTGGTGTCCTGCACATTTCTGCCATGATACAGAGTTGATAATTGACAGTAATACCTTGGTTCTTGATGCCTTCATTGATTTCAGTGTCAATGACTCCTGCCAAGTCATAACCGATAATCATACCTTTGGATGAATTCAGTGATAAGTAAGCAAAAGAGATTACTGGTATATCATGAAACATCTTAATTTTCTTTATAATTTCCATGTCCTCTTTGCTCACACTCCACAAGCAAACTACCAAATTTTAAATTTTATGCTTTTAGGTGTGCTGACTTGCCAAAGAATCGTTTTTTAAAACTATAAATAGTGCTGGTGAGGCAAGTGGTTTTGACTCTTCTTTTGACTAGATGGCCATGAAGCATGGGAAAGAATCCATGCTGCATGATTCATTGTCTGACTTGGACAATAGTTTTGTTCCATTAAGCTGTTTTTTTCTCTCTCATTATCCTCACCTGCCCACCATGGACACACAAATCAAGTATCAGGAATATATGGGTGGTATACTCAGCAAATACAACACCTCCCAATTGACTTGCTAAGCCACCGCCTTTTAGGAAGTCAAGAGAATGTCAGAAAAGCAAGTTAAGAAGACTTCCTAGGGCTCGGTATGACAAGCAGATATATCAAAACCAGGCCCATCACATCTGGCCATCTAGTAAGAGGTAGAGGCAAAAGTTGTGTTGCATCAGTGAGCCACTCATGGGTCACCACCCATAGCCAACAGCTTGCTTTCACTCAGTCACCTCTTACAATATGGAGCAAGTATGTTATCAGGCTTATTCTACAACCCTACACCCGCAGGGGGTAACTGAAAAGTCATGTAATCATGCTTTTGTGATTGAGTGTATGTGATTTGGATTTTTAACATAGCTTTAACAATTTTTCTTTAATATCTCTACGATGTCTGCAGTGTGGCAGTTTATAGTGATGTCTAGCACTGGGGCATCATGCCACAGACATGTAGCATGATGTCCCACCCAGTCACATTATCCTTATACCAGGCTGACCAGTCCTAACACTAACCTCTTAATGCTGAGCGCCAAGCAAGGTAGCTGTTAGTACCATTTTTGTAAGTCTTTGGTATGACTTGGCTGGGGAATTAACCCATGACCTCCTGCATTCGAGGTGGACACACTAACCACCAGGCCACTGGAGCAGTCCCTTTCATTATTGAGAGGGTTATGAAATTGTAATATGTCATTGTTACGAGGTCATGTAATTATATCATGCTATGTTATTGAAAAAGTCATGTAATCAGATCATGCCATTGTTACTGAGGTCACGTAATCATATAATGCCATGGCTATTATGATCAAGTAATTGAATCATGCCTTGGATATCGAGGTCATGTAATAATATCATGCCATGATTATTGAGGTCATGTAATAATATCATGCCATGGTTATGATCATGCAATCAAATCATGCTATGGTTATTGAGGTCATGTAATCATATTATGTCATGGTTAATATGATTATACCATTGAATCATGCAATGGTTATCGAGGTCATGTAATAATATCATGCCATGGTTATGATCATGCAATCAAATCATGCTATGGTTATTGAGGTCATGTAATCATATTATGTCATGGTTAATATGATTATACCATTGTATCATGCAATGGTTATCGAGGTCATGTAATATCATGCCATGGTTATGACCATGCAATCAAATCATGCTATGGTTATTGAGGTCATGTAATCATATTATGTCATGGTTAATATGATCATACCATTGAATCATGCAATGGTTATCGAGGTCATGTAATATCATGCCATGGTTATGATCATGCAATCAAATCATGCTATGGTTATTGAGGTCATGTAATCATATTATGTCATGGTTAATATGATTATACCATTGAATCATGCAATGGTTATCGAGGTCATGTAATATCATGCCATGGTTATGATCATGCAGTCAAATCATGCTATGGTTATTGAGGTCATGTAATCATATTATGTCATGGTTAATATGATTATACCATTGAATCATGCAATGGTTATCGAGGTCATGTAATATCATGCCATGGTTATGACCATGCAATCAAATCATGCTATGGTTATTGAGGTCATGTAATCATATTATGTCATGGTTAATATGATCATACCGTTGAATCATGCAATGGTTATCGAGGTCATGTAATATCATGCCATGGTTATGACCATGCAATCAAATCATGCTATGGTTATTGAGGTCATGTAATCATATTATGTCATGGTTAATATGATCATACCGTTGAATCATGCAATGGTTATCGAGGTCATGTAATATCATGCCATGGTTATGATCATGCAATCAAATCATGCTATGGTTATTGAGGTCATGTAATCATATTATGTCATGGTTAATATGATTATACCATTGAATCATGCAATGGTTATCGAGGTCATGTAATATCATGCCATGGTTATGATCATGCAATCAAATCATGCTATGGTTATTGAGGTCATGTAATCATATTATGTCATGGTTAATATGATTATACCATTGAATCATGCAATGGTTATCGAGGTCATGTAATATCATGCCATGGTTATGACCATGCAATCAAATCATGCTATGGTTATTGAGGTCATGTAATCATATTATGTCATGGTTAATATGATCATACCATTGAATCATGCAATGGTTATCGAGGTCATGTAATATCATGCCATGGTTATGACCATGCAATCAAATCATGCTATGGTTATTGAGGTCATGTAATCATATTATGTCATGGTTAATATGATTATACCATTGAATCATGCAATGGTTATCGAGGTCATGTAATAATATCATGCCATGGTTATGATCATGCAATCAAATCATGCCTTGGTTATTGAGGTCATGTAATCATATTATGTCATGGTTAATATGATTATACCATTGAATCATGCAATGGTTATCGAAGTCATGTAATAATATCATGCCATGGTTATGATCATGCAATCAAATCATGCCTTGGTTATTGAGGTCATGTAATCATATTATGTCATGGTTAATATGATCATACCATTGAATCATGCAATGGTTATCGAAGTCATGTAATAATATCATGCCATGGTTATGATCATGCAATCAAATCATGCCTTGGTTATTGAGGTCATGTAATCATATTATGTCATGGTTAATATGATTATACCATTGAATCATGCAATGGTTATCGAAGTCATGTAATAATATCATGCCATGGTTATGATCATGCAATCAAATCATGCCTTGGTTATTGAGGTCATGTAATAATATAATGCCATGTTTATTATGATCATAAAATTGAATCATGCCATGGTTATTGAGGTCATGTAATCATGCCATGGTTATGATCATGCACTCATATTATACCATGGTTATCGAGGTCATATAATCGTATCACATCATGGTTATTATGATCATGCAATCATATCATGCCATGGTTATTGAGAAAGTGCTATGATCATATGCCCATATGCCATGATTACTGCATATGGACCCTCACAGGTTTTACTTGCTGTAACATGTACAGTTGGAAAAAAACCTTAAAGTTTTTGAATGAAGGAAGCTGTCAGTATAATTTTGGTCTGGCATGAGAAGCAAATCTAATTGAAATTCAGCTCCAGAGTAACTCAACTGTATTAGATTTAAGATTACCTCCTACATAAGCACAGATTCTGCTCATGATCAAAATCATCTGATGTCTTGATGATGATAACGGACCTCCGACAAGTTGGATCAAAATCTGATAAATGTAGTTTCTAGAGTGGTGATAAATTCAGTCAATTAAATGCAAGATCACTTCATTAATATGCATTGATTTTACATGTAATCATAAACTATCTTGGTAATGCAAATCTATTTACCAAGTTTGATCAAAATCATGCTTACATCATATGGCTCAGGATGACTTTGATCCTAATTTAAATTAGCAGAAAACATTGTTACCTGTTGCAATGCATACATTAGAAAAGAATTCCTTACGTTTTTTTAATTTAGAAATTGTCAGTGTGATTTTTGTTTGACATGAATCACCAGATGGTGAGATCTTTATAGGTTTACTTGCAGCAACAGCTGTATCAGCATCAGTGCCATGATTTTTGTTGCAAACCAGATTCTGTCCTGTTACACCATATTGCCTCAAGATGCAGATGAGAAATCCTAGTTGTAAACAAACATATATAAGAGTTGCCTCTAACCTGCCCATGTAAGATGAAGACAGATGTGTCCAAGAAGCAAATCTTGCATCTGATTTGCAGAGCATGCAACCACTCTATAGGCCATATTTCTTGTCTGGTTTAGATTAAACTTGCAAAATAAGCTATGCAATCAAGATCTTGGATTACATAGGTAATGAGTGAAACCATGTATATTAATGAGGTGACCTTGCATCTGATTGGCTGAGCCTGATAGCATTTTGGAGACCAAATTTCTGATCCATGGGTGTGTGTTTTTGGATTGTTAAAGTAGCTTCAACAATTCAAGTCATATCTGATCCATGGAATTTGGGGTTGCATCTAACTGACAGAGTTTGTCAACAATCTAATGACTATTTATTATCAGATTTTGATCAGACTTATTTGTTTGTCCTTAACTGAGGGTTGGAGTTGCACTTAACTGTCTAATGTCTGTTTTTTTGTAAACAATATATTACATAGCTAATTCTTGTCAATGATTTTAGATCATAAGTTAAGATCATTATTACTTGAAGGTAAATATGTGTACTTGCATGTGAGTTTAGGACATCAGTATTCCCCTGGGAAAAACCTGGTCGACCTGATATTTTACAAGTGCCTTACTAAGTTTTTAGCCATAGATCTGATCTTGTTGACAATTTAGAATATTCTAGAAATAAACTTTTGATCATCACCTGGTCCTCAAATTGTGACTTAGGAATCAGTCTTCTAGTTGTTCAGTATTAATTTGAGAGGATTTATTTAAATTATTCACTGGAATTACATAGTGTTCAATAATGTTATTGCTCTTTTCTGTTACTTAGTTTAAGACCAGAAAGAGCAGCAGAAGGGGTGGACAGACCTAGATTATTTGTTGAATAGGAGGCTTCTACAAAAATTAATTTGTAAGAAACCTCCAATTCCAATTCTAAAGGCTGCTACAACGTGTTATTTTCGATACAACAGACCATATGTGACTACGTGTGTGTCATAAAAACATCAGTGCACAGGCAAATTTGTTTCGTTATTACGAGCCCACATTAAGGTAGTCCACCCCTTCTGCTGCTGTACATGTTAAAATATTTGATCAAGACCAACTCGGTATCGTGATCGAGGATCATGCAAATTTATTGTGATAAATCCGTGTGGTGTTGACTGAGCGCGGCTAAACAGATTTTTAAACTTAATAATATCCATGTTGCCTTTGCACCAGGTTTGATGAATATTTCTTAGCGTGTGTGTGTCAACACCGTTAAACACTGCTAAAATATTGCAATTATCTCTGATAACTTTAGGTATTTGTGTATACCGCTGAGTTACATAAATAACATCTGTATTTTTATGTCTGCCGCGAGAAAATATCCTGGCTGGATTTGCTTGTTTGTCTAACATTACGTCGTCATATACAACAAAATTATTAATTTCTCCGTCAAGGTCTTCCATGGATGGCGCCTCATTGATATCTGTGATAAATTCAATAACATTATCGGCGATTTCGTCAAAATCCCTAAGTACCTGATAACAACGTTGATCGTCAACCGATGGTGCAACTAAATATAGTTTATCCCACTTTAGCCATCTCATTATCAAATTTAACAACAATTGAGTTTTTCCAGATCCAGATGGGCCAATTATTATCATTCTAATCGAATTTGGTAGCGCCGCGTGATGTTTGACTTGCTCACGTTTTCTTGTGGCTGAAAAATCAATTACATTCATGATATAATAATATTTATGGATTTATATTGTGTGAAATGCCGCTCGCGCACTTCAACGACAGACCTAACTGAAATTACAACACGCAATAACAGATCGGCAATGACAGGCACGTGCGTAATTTGTGGAACAATCAAGTTTAGATTTATTGAAAAAAAAAGATACACGGCGGTGATATCGCAGCGAGTTTAACGTCGTTGCCTGGTCTTCCCTGGGCAAGATATCCTGGAGAAAAACATCTACCTGGATATAATTACTGTGGTCCTGGTACACGATTAGATCTTAGACTTAACGGTAATAATAATCCAAATCCAGGTGAAGATCCAGTAAATGCCATCGACGACGCATGTTACGTTCACGATATCGCTTATCGAAGTGGAAATTTACAACAAAGACATCTTGCTGATGTAAACTTAATTCACACGTTAAATGCTATTCCTGATAAATCTTTCAAAGAAAAATTAGCCACGTGGTTGATCAAAGGTCAATGAAAGGTAAATTAATGTTTGGCGCTGGTAATAAATAACATGGAGGCAATTTATTATTCTCCACGAGGATTTTGGCGAGGAAAATCAGCAATTAGCAAACTCGCTAAGGCCGCTAAAGTAAAAATTCCTGTAGCAGAATCTTGGTTATCAAAACAAGCTGTTTGGCAAATTTATCTTCCTCCGCCTAAAAAGATCGAACACGCACATTTTGACGTTAGTGTACCTAATGAGGTTCATCAGGCCGATATAATGCTTCTTCCTCATGACGTCGTTGACGGTAAAACATACAAATATGTACTGACAGTTGTTGATATTGCTAGTAGATATAAAGAAGCAGAGCCATTAACGACTAAAACGTCTAATGAAATCGCAAACGCATTTAGCAGAATTTATCAAGGACCACTAACCTGGCCAAATTTACTTCAGGTTGATCCAGGTAGGGAATTTCTCGGTAAAGTATCATTACTGATGAAGAAAAATAACACAAATATACGGCGTGGGCGCATAGGAATTCACCGAGATCAGGCAATTGTTGAGCGATTTAATAAAACACTAGCTGAGCGATTATTTGGATATTAATATGCGAGAGAATTTATCTCTGATGAGCGATCTCAGGAGTGGGCAACAAGATTACCTGAAGTAATTAATACAATAAATAACGAAATAACACGAACAATAAAGATGAAACCAGCAATTGCAATTACAAAAACAAATATACCAATAATAAGGCGCGATTTTTCAACTAGGCCGGTATTAGGTAGTATCATCGTTAGGTATTTATACAAACCTGGCGCGGCTGAGGGCGGCTGAAAAAGAGCAACTGATCCTATTTGGAGTGTAACTTTACATAAAATATCTACCGTGACAAGATCAACTGGAAGGCCGGCAGTTTATATTCTTGATTCGTTAGCTCATCAACGTGGATTTACTCGCGAAGAATTACAGGTAATTCCACATGATACTCAATTACCTCCTAAATCACTTAGATAACACGTCTGTTGCTTTCTAAACACGCTAGCGTCACGTTATCTCGTGTATGACCGAGATTATTATTTTTTCTATCAACGGTGAACTGTCGGGGATCATTTTTCTGATATTTCCACGCCATTACACAATTACAAACTGTGCAGTTATTATTCTGTTGTCGTCGAAGCATCATTATAAAATCAACATCAAGGTCGAATTTGTGGTTATTTTTTTTTATCATATCGACTATAACTATATAATTTTTTCTCAATTATATTTTCACACGCTTCATCGTTAATTACTGCCGCATCTAGAACAATTCGTCTTAACTGAGATAATTTTCTAACTCTAGATACGGCTAAATAAACTAAATTCGACCATTCTATGCGATCGTCGACAATCCAAACTACATTATTAATAGTTAATCCCTGCGATGAATGTATCGTCATTGCATAACCTAGTTTCCACGGAGATTTTTCTGCATTTAGCGTGTCCTCAACGAGATTAATATCAACAGCAACAATATCATTTAACACTAAGTTTCTTTTTTCTCCTGCTGGTATATTAACATCAATATTTTGTCGTCGAGTATCTGCCGGCCAATAACATAACGGCACTGGCAACATCGGAAATTTTTCACGTTGTAACATAAATAATTCTTGTTGAAGATCATCACGAACTATTTTTCTGCTAGTAACGATTAAATGACCTGGTTGCCATAAATTTAGAAAATCTTTCATTGACGTTTCATCAATTATTTTTCTCATAACGTCACACTGAATTTTATTTGATTGTAGTCGAATTAATTTTTTAAACTCATTTAACGACTCATCAGTGGATCTGTAATCGGTATTCATTTCTTCGTAATAATCAACGAAATTCTTTAGCCAGATATGTGGCGATTCACCGTCAATCGGATTTGGTTGTCCATGATCACCGCACATCACAACGGTGGTATTTTTCAGCGATAACCAATCTAGAAATAATTTTAGCACATCTAAATTTATTGTGCAAGCTTCATCAACAATTATAACTCTAGTGATATATTTTTCACCCATCCTTAGGGAATTCCACGTGCCGACGCTGTATTTGAAATAGCTGTGATAAGTACAAGAATTAACGCCGCGTTGTTTCATTTCCTTCGCTAATCTGTGTGTTGGCGTTAACACAATCGAATCTGAATTTGCAAATAATTTTATTACTCGAGTAGTTTTTCCACTACCGCCAGGTCCATTCAAGTACACAAATTTATGTCGTGAAATCGGATCGTGTACAGATATCGCTGAGGAAATTTCTGGTAAATTGTTGCGGTGATATTCATCACAATCTTCAATGTCGGCGGATTCACAATAACTAAGAATATCTTCGTTTTTTATTCTCCAGGTGCCCCAAGAACCATCACCGGTTAGATTTTCTAGCCGCGGTAAGTATTTAACATCGATGTAAAATGAATCTGTAGCTACTCTTACTGCGAGATCGGGAAATTTATCATCGAAAGTAAATTAATACTCACATATGCTAGCATTGACGATCTTAAATGAGTATACTGCAGTGATTCTCTGTCAAGATAACTAACTACGGTACCTAATTTTGCTCCGTCAACGTAAATATTTTCTCTGTTACAAAAAATACCTTTTGACGCAGTATCGGCGATTATAAAATCTAATTCAGCATCGTCCATAAATAACCTAGAATGATGTAGTTTACAATCATAAGAACCGCCCTGAGTAAATTTACCAATTATTTTTCTACCTAAATCTTTAGCGGTTTTTTCATCAAGATCTGTTGGCAACCAAACATCAGTTTGTTTCTTATACGAAATAATTGCTTCACTGACTGTCAGCGACGTTGACATTGCTGAATCTAGCATATACTGCAGCAGCGCTATGTGAACCCAACGTTGTTGAGAAAAATGTCTACCAACCAAACGTAAGAGATTTTATGTAAATTTTCAGCAAACTCAAATGATACAACGCAGCAAATCCGGTTAGGGGAAAATCTGGTAACGGTCCGTTAATTGCAACTCGAGTCATTTCACTGGTGGGATGACCAAATTTACTAAAATATTTAGCGCACGCACCTAATCCTAGAAAACTTCCAGGATAACACGCGGCCATGTCAATAGATATCATGTTCATGTAATCATATTTAGTATTCCATAATCCGCCGTGACCATATTCGACGCAACTACATTGAACATCTTCGAGAAACTCACTCCGCGTTGGCTTCCAAAGATTTTTCTCTCTAGTGGCGTGCGCGGCGACAGATGGAACAGTAAAACAGTTAACTAATAACTGTTCAGGATTTACCGAGTATTTATTTGCTAACTCACTCATCAAGTCATGTAAAGATTTATTTCTGTAAACATCACCGTTGGGCCGCACAAACTGATCATATTTATCTTCGCTGCTAAATAACCAAACCGATACCAGATCTGATTTACTTATTTCACGAATAAATTTAAACATATTTTCCGTAGAATTATTTTCCGAATAAAACTTAACAACTCGATCTCGAGGAAATATTGTTACCGCAGAGGTCCACGCGTGAGAATTATGATCAATAATTTCTATTGATGCTCCTCGAGATTTATACGCGGACGAGTAAAGAATTTCTCCCAATAACGTCTTTACTGATATAGGAAATTTTAATTTACGTGATAACGTGGCTACGTCAGTTATTGACGCACCATCAACAACAGATTTTGCCCAAGTATTTATCTTTGTTAATCTTAACTGAGTTAATCCAGATCCATGTTTTGCGTTTTTCAAATGCTCTACTACATGCTCAGCTACACAATTTATCACCGAAGAGACTTTCATCGAAGATAAATTTTTAATATCTGGTTTGTTATTTAGCAGGTAAATTCCATAAACAACCGCACTTACCGGGTAAGATCTAGCTTAGTACGGTTTATCTATACCTGATAATAATCCAGGTCGGCTACTTGCAGACAAAATAACATTTTTTTTACCTCCAATAACAGGATCTCGTTTGTCACGAATAACCCACACGTCGTTGGGCATTTGCGCGATAAATTTTATTCCAAATATAAACTGCTCATCTCGATGATAAGTTCGAATATAATCAATTATTTTCTTGGCTCGCTCGTCTGTCATTGTACCATCGGCGAAATTAGTTTTCCAAGTTGACCATACATGAACCGCTCCATCGTCGAAAAACTCTTTCTTAGCTCGATCAGCGTCAGGTATATCATATTCAGCCTCATCAAGGTCAAATAATTTCATTGTTATATTTTAAACAAATATCTAAATAATAATGAATAGTTGCAAATGGATACTAGTCGGTTCGCTAATTTGCTGCAGTAAGTCGTGTAAACGCGAATTTTGCGGCTTGCATATGCAAGCTGTTCACGGTGGTAGTTTAGGACCACAAAGTTGCATAAAATGCGATGTTGGAGTTCGAGGAAAAACTCGTTTATGTTTATGCTGCGGTGGGAAACGCTATCGAGAGTTAAAGCGACATTATAACAAAAAAACTAACCCTAACGATAGAATTATCAAATGTGAAGAAGATTATCTTAATAGATTTCAAACAAATAATGATTTAAACAAATAATAATTAGTATGTGAATCCAATATTCAGGAGTCATCCAATTATTGATAACTAAGAGGCATCCTGCGACGGCGTTGTCAGAAACTGCAAATCAAAAAATACAGTTGGTAGTGTCAGTAATTCTGATTATCTTCATTTTACCGTCAATACTGAAAAGAAAAATTATTTCAACCACAGATTCGTTTATGAGTGTTTTCACGGGCCAATAAAAAACAGTCTTGTGATCGACCATATTGACGGAGATAAATTGAATAATAAGTTACAAAATCTTCAGGCGGTTACTCCTAGCGAAAATTCCTCACGTGGTAACGCCGGTAGATGTTCAAAAACTCATAGGGCAGTCAAATCAGTTAACATGGAAACCAACGAAGAGATGGTATTTGCATCGATGTATTCTGTTGGTAAATATTTTGGTATTCATCCATCTTCAGTGCAACGTGTTGCAGAGAGAATAACTAATTCGGGGTTTTCGTACAAGTTTGGACCATGGATCGAATTTTCTTATATTCCACTGATATTAAATTAATATTACTTCAGAAATAACAATTTTACAATAACATTTTTTTTTACTTAAATAAATAACATTTAGAAATATAGTGTTTCTAATAATTAATGAGGAAAATATCAGCAATATAATTGACGCAATCGAAGAATTAAAAAATAAAAAAATAAAATTATCTCCAGATCTAGATACTGATAAAATCATATCTGATTTTGAAATACTTGCACAAAAAAAAACTCGAATGCAGATACGTTGTGCCATCTGAGTATAAATTTATAAAGACAATTCAATCAGCGATGTATCAGTCGCTGGCATCTGTCAATGAAATACAGATTAGGGAATTTGTTGCGCTGTCCACATCCATCGAAAAGATTAGATTGTTGGAATTATCTGACGAATATGAATCGAAAAAAGTAATTAATACTCGCGCTAGGCAATTAAAAAAAAATAGTAAGTGAAGTTTCTGAGAATTAATTTATTATTTTACTGAAAATATTTGTTTTTTACTGAGAATTTTGTTTTTTTAACAAAATTACTAAAATTTCTTAATTTTGACTGGTAAATACCCCTAAAAAACAAAAAAAAACCCAATAAATTTCTGATTATTTTACGGAATTTTACAAAATTACTAAAATTTCTTAATTTTGACTGGTAAATACCCCTAAAAAAACAATAATTACTTAATTTTGATAATTATTTCTTAATTTTGACAATTATTTCTTAATTTATTCATTTTACTGAAAATTAATTTATTTTACTCAGAATTCATTTATTTTACTGAAAATATTTGTTTTTTTAATAAAATTACTAAAATTTCTTAATTGTGACTGGTAAATACCCCTGAAAAACAATGAATTTCTGATTATTTTACGGAATTTCACAAAATTACTAAACTTTCTTAATTTTGACTGGTAAATACCCCTAAAAAACAATAAATTTCTGATTATTTTACGGAATTTCACAAAATTTCTCAATTTTGATAATTATTTCTTAATTTACTTATTTACTGAAAATATTTGTTTTTTTAACAAAATTGTACAAAATACTTAATTTTGACTACCAACTACCCCTAAAAAACAATAAATTTCTGATTATTTTACGGAATTTCACAAAATTACTAAAATTTCTTAATTTTGACTACCAACTACCCCATCAAAAACAACAAATTTCCGCTGAGAATTAAAAAAAAATCATTTTTTTGTTAAATTTTGCTGATTTTTATCTATTTTTGTTGTCATTTTTTTACGGCGGTAAGAATTAAGATCTTACTAACAAATTAATACTTAACGTTTCGCCGCGTAAATCAAGTAAATTCCCGCGCTGATCTGTCAACGAAAAATTAATTCTAGATAATAATCGATTATGACATCGCAGATAAAACGGATTTACCGGCTCTTGTATGATTAGATGTCCCGGCGATACGTCAGGGGAAAACGAATAAAGAATAAATCCCTGTTGAGCTCGCTCTGACACTGACGCGTCCGCGCTGTAACTGCCATCGATGATATCCGCGTGAAGATTAACCGCGACCACCTCCGTTATATTTACGATATCTGGTGAAATATGTCTGCCTAGTCCTTGTGGGTCATTATTATGTCTAAGTATAGACGCTGGTGGTAATTTTTTTCTCCACGCGTCAATTAATTGTGAAAATAATTCATCAATGGTGTCAGTGACAGATTTTCTTAATTCAGGTACTTTATAACCAGGAAATTTAAAATCTGGCAAGGTTGCCTCGGTCAGCCCATACGCGGTCATAAATTTTTGTTTATTGCCTGATTTATCATTAATTGTCATTTGAATAAATTTTTGGTTAATTGCTTCCATGGCAAATACAATTGTATTTAACGATTTTACGTGTCCGATAATATTGTCACATGAACTTGATACGTTAAAAATACATTCTTGAAATTCCGACCGCAACATGTTCATAAAAAATGCGTACGTTTCGGTGGTAACACTTCCAAACCATTCAACAACATTATTAAAACTAAAATCATATTTATATATCTGCACAAATGACTAGGTCATATCATCTTTTTTTCTGAAAATAAATTCAAGTTTGTATTCAGGTGATTTATAATAATGTATTATTATGTTTTGATCACCAAATTTTCTTAATACAGTAGTAGTGCCAATATAATGTTCGTTTGTGACATAATCAGATTTTTTAGGTTCTGGTGGCGCTGGTGGATGAACCGGCACAATTTTAGGCCAACCTAGCACGGTTCTGATCGTGGATTGATAAATATCAACGGCGTACGGTGATTTTACCTCGATGATTGAAGTTAATGTCGGTTCGTGAACAGATATTTTTATTCCAGGTTCGGCGTCACCAGTTATATTTGTTATTCTATAAATAAGTTCATCATTAATCTGTTCGATCTCATAACTACCAGATGGTAATCCAACAACGGTCCAGTCATGTGTTCCATCGGCGCGATTTTTATTAGCAAAAACAAGCGAATTATTTGACAATAAACTACCAAATGATTTTGATCTAATATTGGGCCAGCTATGATAGACTCGTAATTGTGATAACGCAATTTCGCCAACGGGAATTGCTGTTGGAAAATTAATGCTAAATTCTGGCTTAGTTGCACTTACCGATATCATCGTTGTTACTAACAGCGTTGTGTTTGTCACAATCTGCTGTAACTCCGACATTATTAATATCTGCGTGTTTAATATCGATGGTTGAGTAAATTTTTATCATTGATGAGAATTCAAAATCAGATATACTTCCGTCGTTGAGACTTTCAGAGAGCAACGATGATAATTTTGAGTACGCGGCTGCCACCACGTTTAATTTATTCACGTACGAGGATACTTTCTCGCTTGTACACGAAGATATTTGTTTTTGCAATAATATTAAGAACGCCAGCGATCGTCGTAGACGCAGAAACAACAATAGTTACAACGACGGGTGCCATCATTGTTACCGTGGATAATATTATTCCAGCACCGGCAACCGCCGCAGATACCGAGTAAACAATTACGTCGATGGCAACTAATCTTCGTTGATATTTTTTTACTTTTGCCGTGTATGTGTCTATGATGAGTTTTAACAAATCTTGCCATGAGCTCGCTTGATTATATCTGTACTCGGATGCGGTCATTTATTAATTTCCTGTCCAACTAAATGATGAGGGTATTTCAGCGATAAATTCTATGCACCACCAGTAATCTGTCGGCGCTGTTGTAACTCTATCTGGTGGGTCTAACTCAAATGTTTCTTCGGAATCCTTATCTAGTGGGAGATTTAAAAATCCAAGAAATCTATCGCTGATGTGTCTCCATTTATATTTTTTAGCTATTATTCTGAATCTCACCTTGGATAAAATATATAGTTGATACAAGCCGGTAACCGGCGCCGTGTACGAAAAACTGCTGTTTTCTGGTGTCCATGTTGCTAATCCTGACGTCGTCGTAAATGTTAAATTTATAAATTGATTTGGTACCACTGTTGGTGGAAATTTAATAAAACTACTTTTGGCAATAATTCCAGGAATTAACGCGCTAGTTCCCTCAAATAAATCAACAGTGGTGCTAACACCGGTAATTTTTGTGTTAATTTCAGATATTTTTTTATTTACTTCGGCGGCAATTTCGTTAATTTTTCTAACATCATTTTGTAAACTAGTAAAATCATTCACGTGAGCGTCATACTCGACTCATTTTATCACGTCAGCTAATTTGATATTACTTGTTCGTAATTTTCCGTGTATATCTTGAAAAATAACAACCTCGTCGGGATCTATTCCTGATATTGCTAGTAAATTATTAAGATCGTTTTTTGTTGCATATTTAGATAAATCAATATCGGCTGGTGTTTTGTTCTTCTTGACACTGATCTTCCATAAATGTCAACCATTATGTGAAATCCTTTGGATTTAATTTATCAGATGTATATCTAAATACAGTTTTGTGGTATGGATTAATTGTTTTTGAAATTTCATCAAGAACATTAATTGATTCGTGGCCGCATATCAGTGGATCAGTTAGCGTTTGTGTTGGTAGCGTTGAATACCAAACTGGAGTTTTTAACTGCGCTACATTATTAAGGAACTCCTTTGGTGGCGCCAACACGTATGAGTCAAAGTAAATAATTTCACGTGGATTTATCGCGTAGGCAACCCAATGTGTTCCTGGACCGGTACTTAAGTCGAGATTTATTATTCCTGTCTCGATGGAATTTGGTCCCGCCAGCAACTGATCTCGCATAAATACGCCTCTAAAGAATTTTATTTTTTTATTTTTAACTTAGTTAGATAAATCTAAATTCGACATCGGTGTTATCGTTGCAGCATTGCTAATCTTAGACCGCGGCCGTGTCATAGGTATGTTCCTGGTAACCTTAGGCCGCGACCCTTTTTTTTGCCGTATCGCCCTCCAGTTATTTTTTCTGCTATTTTGCTACCCACATGTCCAGCCGCACCTGCTAACGCACCCTTCGCCAATAACGCAGGAGCCGCCGCAGCAGCTTTTGCCGCCAAAGGAGCAGCAACAGTAGCTATTTTTGCAATTAATCCAGGAATTAATCCTAGCAGCGGGAAAATTCCACCAACTTTAACCATATCTTTGATGGCACCTGGACTAAGCTCATCGTGAACACCAGTATTTGCCGATTTAGCTTTTGTAAAACGTCCATGTTGAGTTTTAGTTAACGCTAATTTATTTGGCCCACCATGAATCTGGGCATTTTTTAACATTAATTTTACTCCACAGGTTTTCGTTAAATTTGATTGAAGTTTTTTTATCGGATCCGGAGTCAGAGTCACACTAACATGATCGTATGGCATTTATAGTTATATGATTGATTTAAATTAATCTTCACATATTTTCCACGGGCGCGTCAATAATTCTCATTCAGCCGCTGATGCCTTCCAAAAGCATAGTTCTGTCGCTTAGTATCACCGCGATCGCTCTAGCAGGTCCATTTGTGTTAATTCTGGCCTTAAAATGTATATCAACGACAGATTGTTTTACCAAATCAAGATGTTCTAGTGAAAAATAATAGATCGGATATAAATTTATAAAATCTAACTGTGATATTTGCAATCCCATATCAACATTTTGATCTCACCCCATAAAACTCAGCAAGCGATGATATGCACGAGCTACTGAATAATTTGCAAAATTTATTGATATTTCTTCTGACGGTTCTTGTTGTCCATTTATCCTTAGTGATACTTCGCTAGCAGCGAAATTGTCAAGTATCATATGACTACGTTTTTGATGATATCTGTTAGCATTTTGAAGAGCAATAAAGATGTGTCTAGGTGCAGAAACGCCTTGTTGTGATGCAATACGCCAAGTAAAAATACCATTAATATTTACGTCAATGACATCAGTGGTTGTTGTTAACCATGACATAATTGATTTACCGCCCTGATCCATGAAAGACAGCAATTTTTGTTCTTCAATAATTGATGGAGTTATTGCTGGCATCCAAAGTGTAAGTTTAGTTAATACCACCTTAGCATTATTAGCAACATCAGCACCAGCTTCATCAGCAACACCATCTCGCCAGATAGCATCATTGCTGTTACCTTTTCAAAAAAACACAACTGTGTGTTTAGCTCCAAAAATTACTTTTCTAAAATTCCTACAAAATCCAAATATATGCGATAACGGAATTGCACAGGAAAATCTTCTTTGATTACCTTGTAACATAGCTCTGCGTGTGGCAAATCCAAGGTTGTAATTAGCGTTAGTATTGATGATCATATCCTCGATAGTATCAACATTAACAGGAGGATCAGCACGATTTCGGGGTTGTCTAAAAACATACTGAGCATTATCAGCATTGTTAGAATTATCCTTGGCAAACATCATGCTAGGACCAGCTGATCTGGTAAAATCGTCTGAGTATCTAGCCAGTCCTATAACTGTCGTAGCAATATCAACATTATCTGTAATTGACTCAATTTCTCTTCCATCAATCATATATGTGGCGCTCTTAAATAATGCCATAATACCGTTGTTGACAAATCCTATTTTGAATCCTGCGTCATACTCAGTATTGTCTAGTTTTAAAAATTCACCAGTAACTTCGATAAATGCCTCAGATGGAAGAAAATATCTTGTTGTGTCATGAATTTGAATTTCAACTTGATTTTCCGTATTTGGCGTTACTGTGTCATACGAATAATACTGAAAATCACACACAGACGTGTCCCTGCTTACGGGTTCGTCCATGTCAAATGCCTCATTGGATGTCCGTGCAAACATTTATTATAAAGATTATCTTCTAAAACGAAGACCACTACCTGATATAAAACTAGTATTAATTGGTTCTTGACGTGCTATTTTATTAATTTCTTGATTTGTCAATTTATTTTCTTCCTGATTCACTAATTCTGCTAGTCTTTGATTTGCCGCGCCATTTATTATTTTACTAACATCGCTAGGCATTACAGCAGTGCTAGGTAATTTGACCGGAGCCGCGATTGTTTTTTTCTTGCGTATTAAGTTTAATAATCTATTTTTGATAACATCAACACCCTTACTGGCTAAATTACCAACACCAGAAAGAACCTTTTCGCCAATTGATCCTATGGCTTTCATTCCAGCTTGTTTTAAAAAAGATCCAACTTTAGGAGCTATTCTTGTAAACAAACTTGTAACAATGTCGCCAAGTCCGTTTCCGTGAACATATTTGTACACGGTCAATCGAGAATTTACCACACGAATCTGTGTAGGTCTACAATGGTATTTGTGAACAATCATTATGTATTTATCTAACAACTAATCGCTGTAATCATCAATGATTTCTTCGATGAGATTTCTGTAAACGTGAACATGTACGATACCACCGCGAAATAATCGCTGACAAATGTCGGTTGCCTCGTTGGTTATTTCCAGCTCGTTTTCCTCCAATAAGGACTTCTAGCTGAGATACATCGTTAACAACGCTATCAGGACAAATAGTATTATAACCACTACCGGTAGCGCCAGGCGATTGTGCTGGTAAGAAAAATTCTTCTCTGGATGCAGCTGTTCGTTGTAACACACGTTTTCTAAATTCCTTATAATCTGGATCTTCAAGATTAACTCGATCACCTGTATGGGCAAAATATACCGCAGAAATCCAGTCATTTTCGCTGACTTTACTAACATAAATTTTTTTCAGATGATCTCCTTTATTATCGTAGCCAAATGCAGCAACGTAAGCCAATTCATCTTGATCTGATTTAATTTTATTGATAGTTTCATCTTTAAAAAATACATTAGTCATAACACCCTGCATTGTTGATTGATCTGGTGGAACAACAAATTCTTCCTCAGGTTGTTTTTGTGGAACGACAAATTCTTTCTCAGGGTGTTGTTTCAGATAATTTACTTTTTCGATAAATTTTTTATAATCTGGATTATTTGGATCAACTTTTTTATTTGTGTGAGCAAAATATAAGTAAGTTGGCCATTTATCTTCATTAACATTATTGACATATTTTGATATTAAATATTTATCTCGAGAATCATAATCATGTGCAGCAATTTCAGCTACTCTATCAAGATTTTTTAATGACTTACTGGCATCTGATTTAAACATAATTTTGGGTACTGTCTCTTCTATCGGCGCTTGTTCAATTATTTTTTTTACAGGTTCAGTTGGCAACGGTTGTGATGCAAAATAATTTACCATATCAATAAACTTAATATATTCAGGATCATCATTTCTAACTTTACTAACACCTTTATACACAAAATATATCCATCTTGCCCACTTTTCGCGAGATACAGGTTGATCGGCGTATTCAGATTTTAAAAAATCTTTTTGTTTATCTCTATCATAATTATCTGCGGTAAATTTAGCCAATTCATAAGGTTTCATTAATTTTATCTCATTGATAGCATCATCAGTAAATTTTTCAGCCCCAGAAACTTTACCAGCGGCGTCTTCAACATCAGCTTGAGGTATGCCAGATTTAGGTCTAGCAGCTGGTACAAGTTGAACTACAGGTGCAGCTGCAGCCTGAGGTCGAGTTTGCTCCTCGATTTGTTTTAACATAGGAAGAATACCGCGTTTTCTCACATCAGGATCTTCAACATCTCCAAGTAAGACTCGCTCGGTGGTTTTAGTTATTGGTTCAAATAATTCTGTTGATAATTCCCTAAATCCACTTTTTGCATCCTCAACTGCTTTTATTTTTCTCTTTACAGATTCTTTCACTGGAAGATATTTTTTTATTGCTGCTAATCGCTCTCGTGCTAATCTAGCAGAATGTGGTTCTCCAACACTCATTATACAAATAATTTTTAATTTATAATAGTAAAATTATCAAGTTAGATTTTAACATGTACAGCAGCAGAAGGGGTGGACTACCTTAATGCGGGCTCGTAATAACGAAACAAATTTGCCTGCGCACTGATGTTTTTATGACACACACGTAGTCACATATGGTCTGTTGTATCGAAAATAACACGTCGTAGCAGCCTTTAGAATTGGAATTGGAGGTTTCTTACAAATTAATTTTTGTAGCAGCCTCCTATTCAACAAATAATCGAGGTCTGTCCACCCCTTCTGCTGCTCCAGAAAGTCACAAGAATAAACACAACATATTTCTGAGGTAATCTTGCATCTTACCGGCCAAGCTTTTTGCCACTTTGGTCACAGTTTAGATTTGTCTCATATTTGGTAAAGAAGGTATTTCATTAGTTTTAGGCAGGTTCCTTAAGAAATGAAATCTGCCTATATTATTGAAGTGATTTGCCTAGCTTGTTATTTCATTGTAGAATACACTTTTCATTTCAATAAAACTTGGGAAATAGGTTTTTTTAAATCTTGGATGCATTTGATTATGAACTAGAACTTTGCACATTAACTGTCCTATATCTTTGGAAAGAATTTGTTTCACAATGTAGTAAAATAGGTAAAATCTATAATGTAAAATTTTGGGAGACAGGATTATGTTCTAATAACACTGCACAAACCAGCATAGTGAAATGGCCAACTGTTCTTAAAGCCAGATGAGCAATTTCAAGCTTTCTTGGGCCTCCTGTTGCAGGCTGATTGACACAAATATAGCAACACCACTACATGAAATATAAACCTGCTATAGAATACTTATAGGTTACTGCATTTGTATGGGAAAATATGAGCGAGTTTTGGGATGGAATACTGCACGACCTTGGGAGTGCAGTATATCCTTCCGTCAAAACGAGTTCATATTTTCCCATACAAATGCAGTAACCTTTTTATTATATGATCATTTTTTAAAAATTCTACGTAAGGCTTAATTATATAAACAAAATACACTACAAGAAACAACGTAAATGAATGTATGCCGCATTCCAAACTAAATACACAAGCGCATATTCATCATTACACAAATCAACATTATTACTGCACACATAACTTCGCCCAGATAAATTTGAACTTTGTCATGCGCTCGACATAACTTTCGAAAGAAAATGGCGTGTCTAGTTAAAATTGAAATTTGGAGTCATATTGTGAATGAAAGTGCATTGCAACAACTATTCCATTTGATCTGGAATGAATAGATTTTGGTATTTTTCTCGATTCTAGGAAATTTCGTGATTATTGACTGGATTTGTATGTGATGATTCCACATGAAATACACAAGATTTAATAAGCTAGGGAGAAGCACGCTGACATCAGCAAATGTGTTTCTGTCTCTGTCACTGAATGTTTGAAATCATAATGTGGGAAAAATATGAAGTCTTTCTATTGCAATTATCAAAAAGACGCTATGGAATTTAAAGCTTATTTCATTTTGAGTGCAGTATGGGGGATGCAACTGCACTTATCATTGAAATTACAGCACAATTTTGAAATGTGTAATCCAGATTGAAAACCTATGACATGGCTCATGTAATTCGGATTTGCAGAATTAAGAAAATACATTTTGAGGAAATTCAGGATGTAAAACTGTAAGTATATTTTATTTTGCCATTCTTATCACCAGCTAAAGAAGAGAGTATATGACTTGTCACTTGTATGTTTTTTGTAAGGTCCTTATCTTGCGTCTGTTATATAATGTAGCTAGCCTAAATCCGTAACATTGTATCAACGCGGAATGTGCCAAAGCAGCTGGTATGTGGCAGTCCACGAAACATGTTTTATTTATTCAGAAATAAATTTAAACAACCATAATGTAAAGAGCCTCTTACGCGAGTGTACATGATTTGTGTACAAATCAAAAGTGCTGGCGTCTGCGTCCATTGTTTGTTTACAACAGAAAGTAGTTCCTTTATGCACGTGAATGCTATATGTGTATTGTTGCGCGAGTTCAGTATCGTGTAATACTGAACGAGTCTGACAATGTAAAGTTAACTGGGAAAAAAATGAGCATATAATAAATTACATTACTGGATGAAAGGCTGGACCTTCTTGACCACTGAGCAGCCTTAAATTCCTTTGCCATTATAGCTACAACCAAACAGAGAATCTAAGTCTCTTAACCCATATTTAATATAGAGCATCATTTTAGTGATGACAGGATTCAGTGGTGCACTGTGTGATCCATTAAGTTTAAACTTAAGTTCTGCTAGCTCTAAAATAAAATATTTAAAAAAAGAAACTTTAATGAAAACAAAAGGCAAAGTGGACCTGAGAGTGCTCACCTGGGTGATATTTGCCTCAATGCCAAACATGAAAACAACTGGTCAAGAAATCTGGGTGAGTGGGATACTTTCTGTTGAAATTTCTTAGAATGCTGTTGATCCTTGGAGGTTCGAGGTTCTGCCTTGAGAACTCTTTGAATATAAAAAAATTGTCCCTGAAAAATCTTTGAGTTCTGCTAAAAACTGCTTGAATTTATCTGTGGGAATTCATAATGTTTAAAGTGAATAAAATATAAACCTTTTCAGTTATGAATAAATAACACACAAGGCTGGTAGTTACCAGATGGAGCATTGTCACTTTTGCCAGAGGAGCAGTTGTTTTCTTCAACTTTTGTATGTATTTATACAGTGATAAATAAAGTAACATATGGAGAAACTTCAATATATCCTTGAAAATGTAAAGAAGTCCTTGAACAGTTGCTTAAAAAAACAATCTCAAGGGCTGTATGAGCCATGTCCTCTAAGCAGTTTGTGAGAAGGCTTTTATATCAAGATTATTTAATGATTCCCCCCCACCCCCATTTTAGTAATGGTAGCCATATTGGATAATAGACTTCACTGAACAAATTTGTAACACCATGATAGCCTAATGCTCTCTGTAAAATCATGTGCAAATTGGTCAAGTAGTTTTTAGGATGCTGCAAATACGACAGTTATGTGAACAGTTGATGAACAATGGATGATGGACCATGTGGCCTTATGGACAAGAGAGCTAAAAGGAATAAAAAGATGACACCCTAAGACCTGCCATGTTGGTGGATAATGTGACAGCCAAGCCATATTTAGTCTTTTGTGACATTATAAAAAAGAAATGTACTGAGTTTGAATGGACATAGACTACACACAGATGTTTTAATTTTAAACTAAGCCACTCTTGTATTGTATGATTAGAAAACACAGGTGTGAATACTTTAAATGTGTTGTTAAAAACAAAAGTTAAAAACTTTTAATTAATAGATTTATTTTGGTTATCACTGTACGCATAGTAGCATTGATTAGCAAACACTGTACTAACTACTGTGTTATAAATAAACTTGTATCTTGTCCATGTCTGATGTTACTTGAAGAGCAAAACAAATTAACTGTCAAATGCTTGTCGACTTTAAATGTACAATAAGCAAACATAATACTGACTTAGTGTATTGTTTAAAAATGGCAAATGCTAAATTATAAAACTGTATCATTATCATATTGTATTGCACAAAATAAAGTTTTGGAGCATGAACTGTTACTAAGAGAAATATTTACACATCGTTGCAAAATCAATCCTTGTGCAACTTTAACAAAATACATCAAACATAGTGGAAAAATGTGAAGATAACATTTGTTTGCACAAGTTAATGGACCCACATAATATTTACAGGCACATGTATTAATCTGATTTTATGAATTAATTCCATGGACTGTATTTATATGTAAAACTATCAGGTTCAGTAACTTAAGTGCCATCATGTAAATGCAACAACAAATGATAAATGCATATAAACTTTGGAAAATTTTTGCCAACATTTGTTAATATGCATAACAACAGACATCAAATCTGAACGGGTTTTGTTCACCTTTAATGCATGAAGACTGCACTCCAAATTGTTGGCCTTTTTTTCGTTTCTTCAATGAAAAAGTGATATTATATTGAACAGCTGTTGTAAGAAGCAAGTGCCTGACCATTCAGTGAACTTTAGCAACTGACAGATCACCTACATACATTTTTTCTATTGATTTCAAGTTTTTCTTTTGAAGATGTCAATACTCTATTATACAATAAATTTCAATTGATAGTAAAATTGATAGTTAAAACTTCCTAATTGTTTACCAATTACCAATTAGTAAACCACAGCAATATAGGTATGACACATGACCTAGATTCCAACCAATAAGAGATCCACTGGTAGTTGTTGTTCTAGGGTTTAATGCCATTTTTCAGCACAAGATAGGCTATACATGGCGGCCAGTATAACTGGTGGAGGAAGAACCCAGGAAGAACCACCAACCCATGAGAAGCTACTGGCAGGCTTTCCCACGTACCCACGTTGACAGAGGTGAGATGGCAATGATCCGGAACAGTGAGCACTTTAGAACACTCAGCCACTTGGGGCCCCGATCCACTGGTAGTAGATATGTGAATCCTGGCATCCCCCCCCCTCCAAAGCAGCTTTATGTGGCTAGAATCCTTCGGCACCTACAAGTGTTTTCAAGAGTAACCCTTTCAGATGGGCAACCTTCTAACAAGACCAGTGGCTGTCATATTAGTGCAAAACTGTTAAATGTACCATCCATGAGCGGCCACATGATAGGGTTTTACAGTAGAAAACTTGTGAATATTTGTTAATTTCTAAATTCAACACACTGACATTGTTCCAACATGCCTAAAACTTTAGTCCATAGAAAGAGGTAAGTAATCTGATTATCCTAACTGATGTGTTTCTTTGATGCTAGGATTTGTTACTTTATTAATTATTGAATATTATTACCACTGATAATGCTAACCACTAGATCAATAGTATTGTTACACACAATACTGGTTGCCATAACATAGCATAAAAAGGGTATGTTGGCACAGATTATAAAAAAAGGTTGATCATGTGTCAGTCTCACCTCCTTTGTAAACATAGAGCATTTTGTGTAATAACTACAAATTACCAAAGGAATAAGTTGTACAAAGGGCAAACTGTTGTCAGAATTTTACATTTAAAAGTGAATTAAATTTAACTAAATGAAAAGAGGGAGAGTCCTTTGATCACTGCCAAAAAATTCGATGTCAGAAACATTCAAACATAATCAATTTCACATCATACAGCAGTGGGAAAAATGGAATCAATAAACATTGCCACAGCCAGAGGTCTGTGCTCTAATTTTATTGACAAGATGGTTTTCAATCACGACCAATCCATATTCAAAATTATTTTTAATAACACTGATAGTTTTCAAACTGGTTACATAATCTGCCTTTTAGTTTTAAAATAAAAAATAAAATATTTAAAAATTAGTTGCATCTTTCATACTTTATATGAAATTATTACTCACAACAGTGTGATCCCACTCTGGGAAGGCCACTCTCTTATAGCACCAATTCCTGCTGCAGAAAGGGTGGCCTTAATGGGGGTGGGGGCAGGGCACTGTAATAACAACCTGCCCAGATATTAAGATAATGGCAACACCTGTCATATCAGTTACATAATAATGTTCCCACCATGTCATGGTCATACGAAATAGACTGACCATACCAGAACCATGTTACCCTGTCATGGTCATACGAAATAGACTAAAATACTGACCATACCAGAACCATGTTACCCTGTCATGGTCATACGAAATAGACTAAAATACCAGAACCATGAGTTCTGATAACTCAACAAGTATTACTGCATGAAGCTCAAATGGAAGTTGGCTTAATTATATTTAAAATATGTCTTTTATATTTTGCAAATTATTGCCATATTTATAAATTTTCCAATGGAAATCAGGTTGCAGAGGGTTTCCAGCAAATACTGGCGCCACAAATTCCTTAAATTGCCAAAGTTTATAAATCATAATAGTAATACATCATAAGGTAAAATATATATACATTACATAAATGTAAAAACACTTTCCAATATTATGATTAACTAGACATATGGGAACACATATATAAGGAAGAACAGAGAAAAATACAAACTTTTTATGAACTTTTCCTTTGAAACCAAATTTTTTAAAACTACCTATATTAACTGAAATCAATACAAGACATGCAGAATCATCTTTATACAATAATTTTACATTTCATGATGGTTACAAATGACAAAAACAGTTTTCATGAAAAATGATACAGTGACCTCAACTGTATCCAACCTCTGTTTTCCATGCTAATAGCAAAAAAATTTGGAACACGTTTCTTTCCTCACTTAACATTATGTTCAACTGACATTGTCACACCCTGATCCTGACGTCTTACCAATTCATTTATCTGGTGTTAATCTTCCTTGACCTAATCTGATGTCTGCCCTGATATACCTTGGTGACACAGTAAAGTAATAAAGAATTGCCGACACCTGTACCTGATCAACGGTCAAGGAGAATTATATTTATCCAATAGGCAATAGTAAGACAAAGCAGACATGTCAAACAATGAACTGTATGTCTTTAAGTAAAATCTGTGTAACTGAAGATTTTTTTTAGTTAAATGGACATCATCAGAAAACACAACGATGATAACCTTAAATGTGAACTTTTCATCACATTCATATGACAAAGAACACAATCATTTGAAAGAATCAGAACTAATTACAAACAGGTATACTCATAAATAAGGCTTTTTTCTCATTTCAAGAAAATCATGATCAATCAATATTATCATGTTATCAATTGCACACCATATGACTCTACATGCACACACACAAAGAGCAAAAAGTGTACGTGCAAATTCTATATTGTGGATTTATTTATTGCATCAAAACAAGACTCAATTTTGATGTTTTATTTAGCTGAAATCCAATGCTACGATCAACAGTCAGTGCACATTTATGGTATAAATGCAAATTATTTTTTAATAATGGTATTACAAGTGCATTTGTTTATACATTATAAGAATTCCTTGAGGGGATTGAGACTCTAATGTGTGAAAAGAATTGCCAGGGCTTCACGATAAGACTATTTCTTCCTTTTCAATTCTGCCGAGTGTTGATATTCTTCATCACAAATATGTTCAAATTAACTGCTGTGGTAGACATACTGGATGTCAGATGGGCACCATTTTCAGTTAGGACCAAGCAGACATCATTAGAAATCTTTTGGTAAAAACTCGATGTCAATATGACCATCCATTATGTCCTTCCATTCTGGGGTAGCAGTGAATGCAAGATTTTAATAACATCCATAAATGATGTACAAGAGACACCATTTTCATTTAGGGCTGTTCCATTTAAACATACATTTAGGGCTGTTCCATTTAAACATATATTTAGGGCTGTTCCATTTAAACATACATTTAGGACTGTTCCATTTAAACATACATTTAGGACCGACTAGGTATTGTAAGAAGTATACTGATGAAAATCCTATGTTGAAAGAGCAAGCCATTTGGATGGAGTAGAGACAACATTATTTTTAAGATGGCCCCCATGGAGGCCATATTGAGGGAAGATTTGCATAATTTTCATGTAGGACCAACCAGACATCATAAGAACTCTGATGATGAAAAACTCCATGTGCAAATGACTATAAATTCATGAGGATTTGTGATATGGATGTCAGATCAGCAACATTTTAATTTAGGACCAAGACATCACAATAAGTCTTCTGGTGTTAATGTGTCTTAATGTTTTAAAGGAGTAACAATAATGAGACTTCCATGAAGGCTTCTATGGTGGACATACTGGATATCAGATGCATACCGTTTCCACTCAGTAAAAGCCCAATGCTGATTCTGGAGTAGTGAAAACAAATTTTCTAGCTAGCCACTGTAGTGGCTGTATCAGAGGTCTGACCAGCACATTTTTCATTAATGACCAAGTAGATATCACAAGTCTTGTAGCAACAACCCTGTGTTCATTCAATCATTCGTTCAGGAAGAATAGTGATAACAAGGCTTTTAAAATGGCAGAAGTGGCAGTCATACTGATGTGCAAGCAGCATCATTTTCATTTAGAATCAACTAGGCATTGTAAGAAGTCTTTTAATCAAATCCCCATTTTGTGAAGTAGAAATAACAAGATTTTCAAGATGGCTGCTGTGGTGGACGTATTTCATTTAGGACCAATTAGACAAAAAAAATTCTATGGTGAAAACCCCATGTTGACATGAAGTTCTGTTCAGAAGGAGTAGCAATAACAAGATTATCTCGACAGTAACCATCCTGTATGTAAGACTGGTTCCATTTTCATTTCATATGACTTTTCGTTCAGAAGGAGTAGGGATACAAAGAAAGATTGCTGTGTTGGCCATCCAAGAAGTTTGAAAGAAACAAAATGGGATAATGACTTAGATTTGAGAGGCATTGGATCCCCAAAAATTCTGAAAGAATCAAAATGGGAATGCATACCGTTAGCACAAATATTATATAACAATACAAAAGTTGATGAAAAATGGAGCATCTGGAAAATGTCAAATTTATCTTATGCTACCAACTTAAGCAAGGTCTGCCTCAGGCGATGATGAAAAACATACAGAGACAAATGCATACAAAGACTGACAGGTTTAGAACAAGAAATATTTAGATTTTGGCAAAGACCTTGCTTCAGGTCAAAATGTAAGAAAACTCATTTTCCCCATGCTGCTTTTAAACTTTAATCTTGTAATATCACATTTTTAAATAATGGACTATTGTCTTGATAATTAAATGTGTGCTTTTGATTTTACTAGTGATTTAATTTCATCTAGCAGTTTCATTACGTCTCCTCTGACATAAGGCTTCCTTTATATTTTCTTACTGTCCTTTTCTTTTTTTTAACCCTCAAAGCCAGACATGTGCAAACTATGGCCAGCTGACCAGCTCTTGCCTGCAATCTGGTTTTATTTGCTTATTTACATCACGGGGTGGGACTTTAAATCACTTATCTAGCCCACACACTGGAGGAAGCTACAAATGCCTGCTTTAAACCCTAATTTTTTCTTTATAAATCCTGATGACAGAATAGAGTATAGGTCAAAGTTATCTTCAGCCAAATTCTATCTTGAATGTCTTTCCTGCAAATCAGATGTGTCATATGAAATATATCACATCTGGGTTCATGCCAAGTGCATGAAATATCTTGTTACATAAAAATTCATCAAATTCAGGTTGATTAATATAGACTCCAATTATTCAATATAGCTGGACAACTTTTGTTGCCAAATTCTCATTTTGACAAAATATGGGCATGCCCTTTATACTGAATAGATTGCCCTTTACACTGAATTCACAAAATCTCTAGTTTTCAACAAAGTAAATGAATCTGAAGCCAAAAGTCATCTGACAAGTTGTATGACTCATTGCTAACCTAAAACCAAGTCATCTGACAAGTTATATGACTCATTGCTAACCTAAAACCAAGTCATCTGACAAGTTATATGACTCATTGCTAACCTAAAACCAAGTCATTAGACAAGTTATATGACTCATTGCTAACCTAAAACCAGGTCATCTGACAGGTTGTATGACTCATTGCTGACCTGAAACCAAAAGTCATCTGACTGGCTGTATGACTCATCGCTAACCTGAATCCAAAAGTCATCTGATCAGTAGTATGACTTGAGAATACATGTGCACAATTAACCTGCAGCTGAAGTATCAATGATACATAAAGCACAGATTTCTGACTTCAACATTATATAAATACCTTCCTTGAAATTTAACATATCTTGATGGTATATATAACTACCAGGGACAAGAAAGATAAATAAGATGCATCACTTAACACCACCACCAAGTACAGCACTAAAATATGTACAGCTAATTCTGTGCAAATGCTAATGTATTTGAGAAAATATTGAAAGATAAAACATATAAACAGTGGCAAAAAGTCCTGAGGAAGTAAAAACAAGTTCATTTTGATTTGACTTTCTAACCAAAATATGAAATGGTTACAAGAAAGGATGATGAGAAAAAAGGTACATCTGGGAAACATAAATGTGGTTACAACAAAACAACAAGTTACAAAGGTATGTGTATGTATAAAAAACAAATAGTGCTAGCTAAAGCCATGGTATAAATTGACATGAAGCCTCAGTCTGGAATTCTTCAAATTACTACATTTGACAATCTTGCAAAAAAAAGTCTAGCACATGTCAACAGCACCTTTTTTAATTACATGTATTGAACATCATGATATTTAAAAAGGTAGATGACTAGCTATGTCAAACACCAACAGGAAATATAGAACATTAAACAAACGGAGTCATCAACAATTAAAAAATATTGCAAATGACAATCTCCAAAGTCCTAAAAGTTCAAACAATTTAGAAAAACTTAAAAACGAGTTACTAATTTCATTTGTCCATCTTAGGTCATTTTACCTTAATCCTGCTAACAAGTTTATCAAATTTAATATCTCTGAGATGGAATTTGCTTACTCCTTCTAACAAGACTGAACATAAAACTTGAACACTGTTCACCATGATGCTGAAGCAGGTTAGACCCGGATATAAACTTTTGACCTACAGTGATGTTATCAGAGTTTTAATTTGAATGCAGCAACAGACGTAGAAGGTAACATTCAAAAACCTGAATGCAAAACTTGAACACTGTTGTTGCTGCCACCAAAGTGAATGTGGCTACCATAAATCACCATACTTATTCAGGTGAGAAAAAGAGAAAAAGCAACTTGACCTGGGTGTTGTTAATATAAAGCTGAATGTTAAATTAGTTTAAATCCATCAAGTCCTTCAAATATTTTTGAGACAAAATTGAAGGGTAAAGTCAAACAGCTCAGTAAAATTTTGCCAGAAGGTGAAAACGAAACTTGACTTAGGTCATCTTGATTGTAAGTCTCATACTGTTTTCAATACGTGTAATCCTTTCAGTTTTCTCAAGTGGAGGCTACTTTTTAAGTCAAACAAATCTATTAGCATTTACTCAAGAAAGGCAAATATTTAAAAAAAATATCTTGGGGTGTTTCTTAATTTTAAGCCACATACCAAATTTATTTCATTCCATGATGGACTTTTGAATAGTTCCAAGTAAAATTTTTAAGCTGGATGCAAAGTTTTAATTCAAACCGGGCCATAGCATTGTTAAATTTTGTTAGAAGAAAATCAAGTTGACCTAGATTTTCTTATGTAGGGTTAGGGTGAAAATCAAGTTGACCTAGATTTTCTTATGTAGGGTTAGGGTGAAAATCAAGTTGACCTAGATTTTCTTATGTAGGGTTAGGGTGAAAATCAAGTTGACCTAGATTTTCTTATGTAGGGTTAGGGTGAAAATCAAGTTGACCCAAGTCTTCTTGGTGTAAAGCCTTTTACCAAATTCCATTTCAATTTGTTTTGTCCTTCAAAAGTTACCAATCAGAATGGACTTCTTTAAATCCCTTTTTAGTGTCACAGCCCTGTACACTAAAATTTCTCAACCACTGAAACAAGTTCTTCATTTATATAGACCAACATGAATCAAAGCTTACTTCATGTTTAGAACATTTTCAAAATTCTTACACTTTGAAATAAGGAAACTCATCAGGAAACTGATTTATTTTCATCACTTAGATGTAAAACTATGGGCTGTAAATACCTTACCTGTAAAAATTTCATTTTTGTTGTCATCTATAGATACTTGGCATAACATAAAATAAAAAAACATTTGAATACTTCTGACAATCATAAGGTTGGTGACAGAATTTCTTTGCACTTTTGTGACTTGTACAGGTGTTATCCTCTTTGGCTTATTATCCCAACTATATTGTTGGTCATGCCTCATATTAGGCAAACTTTGATTCTCTCTCTTTATGAACACATGAATACAAATCAAAATAATGGAAGACTATAAAATAATAATTATTCCATGCATGAAGATATTGAAAAGGTTTTCAATAACACTTAATATGTAGTCTATTTATAGACTATCTGATAGTTTGATGCTAATGCCTGCCATCCATACATCATTGCTACAAAAAAAGTCTAATTCCGTGCTCTGTTTGAAATAGATGACTATTCAAATAATTTTAAAAAAACAATCGGAAATAAAAATGGATACATAGAATACAATATGCTGTTAAGACTAGAAATTTCATGTATGTGAAACTGTACACATGTAATCTTGACTAACTGAAGATTTGCCATGTATTCACAAAATTCGGCAGCTTGTTTTCTCACATAATGCTGATAAGAATATATTCGTGATATTGACAATGACAATGACAATGACAAAAAAAAAAACTGATGCGATAAAAGGAACATTCAATTCCTTTTCTATCATTACTTGCCAGTTAATAATACTGCCAAAAGGTCAAGGTCAAAATACAATTATTACTTTTATAATATATTCCTTAATTTCTGACTTCCAATTATTTGAATGCCAATTATTTTAATTCAAGTAATCTAGGGAAAATATACTTATTGAAACCATACAAATCTGACAAGATGAGCAATTCATAAGCATTACTTTTTAGAAGGATTTATCTCCCTTGGAAATAGATTTAATATCTTTTTGGTCAACCTTTCTTAGCACCATTACAAACAGGAATATCAGTTTCTATCTATCTATCTGGGCCATAGAAATATATTTTATCTTGCATGTATTATTGGTTACAAATTTACAATCTTTATGGCATTTATTTTGCCTCAAAGTACTTGGAAACAGTGGATTGGTCATGGAATAAATTTTATCTATTTATTTTTTACAATAGAATGACCCCATCATTTCAGACAGTGAATTCAAAGAAAGAAATTTTAGGAAAACCCAAAAAATCATAGAAAAACTTTCTACTAAGAAAGTGATGTAATGTTACAGATAATTTATTAGACCATTCCAGAAAAGACCCCCCATTTTCATCATGCAAATTTATAAGCCATCCAAAAAAAGAGACTGCCTTTTCATCATGCCTGCCTGAGAGTAACCAACTTTAACATTGTAGTTAATCTAAGAATCATTACCAATGACCTTGATCTTGGGTACAGACGTAGAGAGATATATATGTATGTACTGGCAAGCAGACCTGTATGGCAAAATCACTATAATGGGCTTCCACCATGGCAAACTTGACAAAAATTAATCAAGTTCATATGAATGTTATTTACATTTGATTCTTGAATAATTCATTGTCCCATCTGAACATCAGTAAGATTTTAAATACTCACTGAATTAAACTAGGATTCCATTTTATGGAACAGCTGGTATCTAAAATTTAAAATATGACTAAAGTTTTGTCAATTCTGCACAGCTACTTGCCAAAAATACATTCTAAAATCATTATGAAAAATATCTGCCATGAACACACGAGTTAAAATCCTAAAGGGGATTGAAAATATTAAAAACTCTAACACAAGGAAAAGTAACAAGACTCCCATTTATATTTAAACAAAAATTAATAAGCTATCACAAGACAATTCATAAAAAGAAACAACTTCAGATTTCACAGATTTAGAACCCTCAAGGAAAAGTAACAAGTACAAAAAAAAATAATTCAACTGTTTCACTTCCAAAATGCAATGCTACTTGAATAAAAAATAAGTTTGGTTCATGTTCTAGAGTGAAAGACCCGATTAATGTTTCTTTTAAGAAACAAGCTGGTTTACTTACCTATGGTAAGGAAACAATGGATTTTTAGTGAAAGTACCATTCTAAATACAAGAAAGCATGTCTAATTCTCTACAGACATCAAAAAAATATTTCAATAAATCGCTGATGAATTCTATTTATACTCAATCTGTTGAGCTGATACTCAATCTGTCAAGCTTACTATTATTTTAAATCCACAAAGCTTTCTCAAAATCATTAGCAGAATCCTATAGTTTGCCTATTCCTTACAAAATTAATAGTAGGTTACAAAGGTAAGAGATTTGTTATTATTGATTTCCTTTCCTTTTTCTAAGACAATCTACTACAAGTGCTGGTGTAAAAAAAAGAACAAAAAACAACAAACAACTAAACTGGTCTTAGAGCCAACAAATTGTATGTGAAAGAATTTGGGAATTGGTTTACTTTAAATCCCCCATCAGCATTAAACATCTAAGCTGGAATACTGACAATGGAAATATCTGGTAATAGTGTAATAAAATAAAAAATCATAATGTTTTTGTTATTTTAACTCAAGTCAAGTAATGCTGAAGACTGGATCATGGTGACTAAAGACTGCAACTGGAAACTGCTTCATGTGTGTCTGCCACTGAGATGACAGCTGGAAAAACTTGACCCCTGTCCATTCCACTCCATCCACAACCACTGCAAGCAACAAGAACAATATGTTTTGAGCTTTTTGGTAATAAATGCTGTATCAATATTGTAATCCAACTGCCAGTGTTAGATGAAGCCTAATGCCTGATAATGAGTACAATGTTCTTATTTATAAAGGTTTACTTTAGTCAGAAAAATTCAATGACTGGAACATCATGTGTATCATCAGATGTTGGAAGTGATTACTATTATTAAATTGTAAGCATGAGTAGTCTGCATACAAATTCTATGGCAAGGCTTGGAAAATTTCAAAATTAATATGACATTCTGTGATCAGGTTAGGAAAACTTCAAAATTAATATGACATTATGTGGTCAGGCTAAGAAAACTGCGAATTTAATATGATATCCTGTGGCCAGGCTAAGAAAACTGCAAAATTAATTATGAAATGCTGTGGTCAGACTAGGAAAACTGCAAAATTAATATGAAATGCTGTGGTCAGGCTAGGAAAACTGCAAAATTAATGACATCCTGTGGTCAGACTAGGAAAACTGCAAAATTAATATGACATGCTGTGATGAGACTAAAATTAATATGACATCCTGTGGTCAAATTGGAAAACTGCAAAATTAAATGACATCCTGTGGTCAGACTAGGAAAACTGCAAAATTAATATGACATGCTGTGGTCAGACTAGGAAAACTGCAAAATTAATATGACATCCTGTAGTCAGATTGGAAAACTGCAAAATAATGACATCCTGTGGTCAGACTAGGAAAACTACAAAATTAATATGACATCCTGTGGTGATTGGAAAACTGCAAAATGAATGACATCCTGTGGTCAGACTTGGACAACTGCAAAATCAATATGATATCCTGAATTCTTACTGACAGTGTGAACCTATAGTATTCTCACAACATCCTGTTTGCTTGCCCCCCCCCCCCCGATTTTAAAAACAGAAAGCATCAAGGATATAAAAAATGCACAAAACAGTCATTCCATTCACTGACTTATAATTTATAATCTGATTGTCCCAAACATAAAATGTCAACTTGTTGGTGTTTCGAATCAAATGAGAGTTTCTTTAGTAGCAGTCACCATATCTGCTTGGGCCAGTCTATGTTTTCAAGCAACAGATGTGATGTAGTTCATTGTCTTTGAAGGTCTCAATCATTTCATAAAGTTTGGATTTATGTCTCTTTGAACACATGTGTACAAGAGTTTCTCCTATTTTTTGTTGTTCAATTTATTTTAGAAATATTAAAACCAGACACTGCAAACATGAAAACACAGTTTTAATGAAATAGTATATTCTATTAACAAGAAATGGTCAGTAAGCAGTCTGTTTGCTTGTTGACATCAAGAGCTTCTGTTCACATTGAAACACCAATAATTCAACAGTATTATGGACCTTGGAAACAATCAGGTTAAAATTATAAATCAATGAATCAAGTGGCTGTTTTGTACATTTTATATATCCTTTATGCTTATTGTTTTCAAAATTGGTAGTGCAGTACAAATGGGAGTACTAGTGTGCTTGATCAAATGAATTATAGTGAATATCAGAAGATTAATACAGCTCAACTGGAAAATTTATTTTCCGTGCATACATCAGTCAGCCTGTAGCTACATTTGGAATTTTACATGCATATAATTTTCACAATTATCCTATGTAGCATCACCTTATTGCCAAGGTATTATGACAAGAACCAAATATCATCTTATTGCCAAGGTATTATGACAAGAACCAAATATCATCTTATTGCCAAGGTATTATGACAAGAACCAAATATCATCTTACAATTTAGACATTATTATCTTGCAATCCTATGTAATCGGATGAAATTAATATGACAGTGCAAACCTTTATAAATTGATCAAAACCTTTCCCAAATTAAAAAGCAGATACCAACCACCATTAAATAATATCACAGTGATTTAATCTGAACTTCTGGTTCTAGCACTTATCATATACATATCAAGTTATGTGACACTAACTGTATTTGATGCAAGATTGACTTCCAGGCAGATGATCTCCAAAAAAGATATCATCAATGCATAAGCAACACTGCTTTAAAATCCTGCCAAAAGGATATGGTCAAGGTAAATAAAATAACATCATGAGAAATTATTATATGCTCAAACTATTGTTACTAGTTTGTGTCAAGTAACCAATTAACATTATTTCGTGTAAAATTTACAATAACTGCTAATGTCATTGCATGAACTAAACTTGAATGAATTTTTCAAATTCAGGATAACATTTCTCCAATTCACAAACTAGCAATGTGCATACTGTATAGATATGTTGGCATTTATGTAAGTAACATTTCAGAAGTTCTGTGTCCTTAGTCACAAAACTTAACTCATGCTAAATTTAACAAGAGTATCTCAAACGGACTGATGCTCTACTGACCAAAAAGAATGTCCAGGAATTCAAGGTAAGACCATTTCTTCCTTTTAATTGCCAAGTGCTGAAGCCATCTCAAATATTCTTCAGCAATAACAGGATTTTCAAAGTAGCTGCTGTGGATGTCAGACTGGCACATTAGGAGCAATAAGACATCATTTAGATTTTTGGTTAAGACCATTATGAACAGCTACACATGGTGGCCAGTCTATCTCATGGTAGAAGAATCTAGGAAGAACTATCAATCAACAGGAAGCTACTGACAATTTTTCTCACATACCAATGTTGCTTGTTCCAAGACTTGAACTCATGTGGACAGAAATGAAGTAAAGGTGAGTCCCTTAAACAGAAATGAGGTAAAGGTGAGTCCCTTAGACAGAAATGAGGTAAAGGTGAGTCCCTTAGACAGAAATGAGGTAAAGGTGAGTCACTTGGACAGAAATGAGGTAAAGGTGAGCCCCTTAGACAGAAATGAGGTAAAGGTGAGTCCCTTAGACTACTTTGTCAGCCCCGATATCATTTAATACCAATCAGACAACATAAAAAGTTTTTCAGTGAAAACCCCATGCTGGTATTACCATTCATTTAGATGTGGTGAAAACAAGATTCATGTTGATATGACAACCTATTTGGGATCAGTAACAATAATAAGACTGGGAAGGTTTTCACTGTGGTGGCCATATTGGAAGTGCAAGAAGCACCCTTTTAATTTATGACCAACTGGACATCACAAAAAGTATTCTGGTGAAAATCCCATGGCAATATTGTTTTTCATTCAAAAGGAACATCGATAACAAGATTTTAAAGATCACTGCTTTTGTGGACATATTGGACATCAGATCAATACATTTTCATTTAGGACTAGACATATAAGAAGTTTTTATGTAAAAAAAAACCCATGTTGAAAAACAAACCATTCAGAAAAAGGAACAACAAGCTTTTAAAGATGGTTGGTGTTGTGCCCATACTGGATTTCAAATTAGCACCAATTTCATTTAGGACCTACTAAATATCATAAGTCTTCTAGTGAAAAGCCGATGTTGTTCATTAGGGAAGCAGCTATAACAAATGTTTCATGATGGCCACTGCGGTGACCATATTGGATGCCAAATCAGCACCATTTTCATTAAGGACCAACAAGACAATCCTCCAAATAGTTTATTGAAAGCAGTGATAAACTTATGCTAACAAATGGGTGATGGACCAGTAGACCTAAAACATGTTTACCTGCTATAACTTTTCTCAAAGTGTAGCTGGAATCAAAGAAATTACAACATCATCTTATTCTTTGTATCTCCTCATATATGGTCAATTTTTCTGTCATCGACAGACTCTATGCAGGATTTTCATTTTCCTGCATTGTGTCTGAGTTCAAGTATTGTGCTAAAACTGTTATATAACTATAAGCCCAGTTGTCTCATTAAACCAAATATTTTATGTAAATGAAAACCAGATGATTCAATGCATGTACTTACCTTTCAAAGAATAGTTTTGGCTTTTAGAGGTACATATGAGCCTGCTGATGCCATCTATCACCTGACTTTTTGATTCTACCTCCTTTGGTTTTTTCCCTAATCGTACTGCAAATGAAATCAAAGAAATCATGTCAACATGAAAATATTTATTGAAACTCATATTGAATTATGCTGAACAACTTGAAGTTTATAATGCTGGTATATTATTACAACTCCGTAGTCTTCAACTAAGTAATAGCGAAGAGCAATCCAACAAGTTTTGTAAAATTAAACAAATGATTTATTTCCCTAGAATACAAAGTGAAAAATATAAAAAGAACTTAGGTATGGCATTAAATACCAAATAATGCAGGCATTTCTAACACAAGTAATAATGATTAAAGTTCTGAATAAACTTCAGTGGTATTCCAAAATTAATCCAATGCTAAACTGCTGATGTGCCTGTTGTGGCCTGTGTCATAGTGATGTGCCAGCAGTCTTTTGTTGAATAATACTATCCAAGAATATGTCCTTATTTATATCTCACTATAAAGCCAAGTCTCTCTTATGTCATTTTTGAGCACTTTGTATTTCCAGAGAAGATTAACTTTAAATAAATAATTTGAACAAACAAATTCCGGCCTAAATGAAATACTGGACACAACAATAATACAATTGAATTTGCTCAGATCTTACAGCAAGAATGAGTAATTTCTAGATAAACAACATTATAAAGTATTTTACTTTACCTCAGGTCACAATTAGCATATTCAAAACAAACTCCATTACCTAATGGAAAATTTCATTCTGGTAGGTTTCAAATGTTTACAAGACAAAATCTTAGTTATAATTAGAAGGTTTGTTGCTAAAATTATAATACAAAATGTGGAAGGCAACAGGTAGACCATGCATTTCAAGGGGAATTTCTAATGTTCTGGACTCAGACTGAGATAAACATGTTGTTAACAAAACCAAAAGTTAATGATTCAGATCAGATAGAAAATAAACTTAAATTTGACCAAGTATAAATTAACATCCAAAGTATAAAACGAAAAACAAATGTAACAAACAATGCAAATTCAATATACATAACAAATTACTGTGTTCAGCTGAATCACTTAAAGTTCATAACTCAAGTATATACTGTTATCTTCTTATTCAGATGATTTACATACATCATCCATCTCTCTTAACACATCTGTTTTGAAAATTATGAACCAAAGGCATGAGATACACTATCTGCTGAGCCCAACATTTATTTAGCTAAGTAAAACACTTTTTCATTGAGGTTAATCTAGGCATATGGATATGCACTCTAAAGCCAAAGTGATCACTCTCTCATACTTCCACCTTGGCAGGGATCACATTAAACAAGGGTACCTCAAAGGGACTGACACTCTATTGTCCTCAAAAATTGCCAGGAATTTAAGATAAGATCATTTCTTCTTTTAACTGACACATTTTAAAACCATACCTGACATTCATGTCTGATCAGATTTTGAAATTTACTATTGTGGCAGCCATTATAAAATGCAGGATCTGCACCATTCTCATTTAGGACCAACCAGATACACCTCACTCTTGATAACTTGTGTTCAAAAACACAGAATGTGCTATAAGCTATGGTGCGAGTTACTGAGGGACCCATACAAAATAAAAAGGAATTGTTGTCTACAGGGTACAGATTATACAAGGACTGATATATGCAGAGTAAAAAGTATATGGGCATTGTTGTATGCAAGGTAAATAGTATACAGGCATTGTTGTCTACAGTGTAAAATGTATACACAAGTTGTCTACAGGTAAATATTATATAGGCATTGTTGTCTACAGGGTAGACTGCATACAGGTTTTGTTGTCTGCAGTTAAATAGTATACAGGCATTGTGGTCTGCAAGGTAAATAGTATAGAGGCATTGTTGTCTGAAGGGTATATAATATACAGACATAGTTGTCTACAGTGTAAAATGCATACAGGTATTGTTGTCCGCAGTGTAAATAGTATACAGGCATTGTTTTATGCAAGGTAAATAGTATACAGTCATTGATGTTTGCAGGGCAAATAGTAAACACAGCAATAACTTGCTTTAATAATACTTTCCATAACCCATGCTAGCGAAAAATTTGCACTCACAGTGAATACATTTTCTAATAATGATTTTTATTTGTGAGATATTTTCATATTGTTAACCTGGATATAACACACTCTTGGTTATTTTACAACTTACACCATCTCATACATGAAGGGCAGTTGCAATCGGTTGGAATTCTCTCTCTCTCTTTTGTGATTTTGCTGTATCCAGCGTTCAGTCTCATAACATGCTCAAACGATTGAGGGCAACTAAACAAGATTAATTTCTCTATATTCACATCAATGAAGAATGTGTCATATGTCACCTGACATAAACGATGTGCACTACGGATTCAAATGCTACATATATGGAGTCCATGGATATAATTTTGTCTTCAATAAATTGCTCATGAACAACAAAAAAGAGGAATAAATGATAACAGTAAAAGATAAGTTTCTTTCATTTTCTTATCAAATTAGTTTATTTGCCTGTCCTTGGATGGGATTTTCAAAAATTAAAAAAAAAATTGGGATTAGTGAATTAAAAAGAATTTGAACACAAAAATACAACAAAAAAAACTTTTAAAAAAATTTGGCATGCCACTAGTATTTTGATCTCTTGTTTGGCAGCTGAGACACACAGAAAGACAAACGGAGGTGTTTTTAAGTATTTTATTTATGTATTTTATTGTAATAATGCAGTGTTGTGTGGGGGCCCTGCAAAATCAACACAATTTATTTGGTTTCTTAAGTCTCAGTTCAAATCACTTAGGTGAATACAAGTTTCATCATAAAATCTGGGTCAGGAAATTTTTTATTTTATTTTATCATGTCCCAAGATATATGGTAAATATAGTACTCAGTTGGCTTGGTTTCCTTTCTATCTCTGATCAAATCTGTGAATGATTTAAGCTAATTTAAGATAGCATAACTATATTGTTTACATAACAGTATTCATATCAGCATTCAATTGATCAAATGAAATGAGTTAACCTGACACATGACCACTAGCTCTTACACAGGAAGGTTTAACAAGCCTTTTAACATTCTTTTATTCCACCCGCTTTTTTTAATTAATAGGATAATATAGAGCAGGCCAGCTTTATATTGCAACAAATACTTCTACAAGATGGAGATCAAAACATAATCAGCACTTAATTGGGTGGTTCTCACAGAAACCCTCACAGATGTATGCTGTAATAGATTTACATTTTTCATGTTTGAATACAAGATGGTATTTTGCATTCATGATGTATACACACACTATAAACTGAATTATAAGCTAGAACTAAAACATGAATTTCACTTTGCAAAACTGGTTTGATTGATATTTACAAATGCACTGCCACCAGTGGACTTTAGTGACATTTTCTTTGATAGAAATAATTTCATAAATTATTTGTTATTTAAAGTGTATTGAGAATACAGTTTGGAAAGAAAGTTAATAAAATAATAAATAAAACAAATGAAAAGTGGTGAATTTCATGATGTTGATTTAAATTTCAGGGTTCTCAACACCATTATGTTCAATAAACAGTGATATATTATGGCTTCAATTACCAGCTTTGATCATAATTTTCTTCAAATTAAAAAAATTTGCGACCAATTCTGGAGTATTTTCTATTTTTTTAAAATGGAATCCACAGCTGACCCCATATTATTAGTGGATTCATGATTTATCTAGGTGTGAGTTATCAAGGAAGTGGTGCATCCAATTAAGTCTTTCACTAAAAACCCTATATGTCAACATGACCATCTTTTTTGAAGTAACAGTAACAAGAAGATTTCAAGACGAGTACTATGGTGGTCATCCTGAGTATCAGATCAGCACCATTTTCATTCAGGATATCGTTATACTGGAGCAAGCCCCTTGTATATATGACTTTTCGTTTAGAAGAGTGGCAATAATTTTAAAAAATCATTATGGTTACCATTGTGTCCATACTGTGTATAAGATTGGAACCAGTTTAATTTAGTAACAAACAGTATCATAGGACGTCTTCTTGAGAAAACCCAATTCAATATGACTTTCCATCTAGAAGTATTTCAAGATAGCCATCATAGTGGCCATATGGATAGCAGATCAGCACAATTTTTATTGAAGACCAACTAGACACCATAGAAGTCTTCCAAAGAAAACCCCATGCTGGTGCAACTTTCAGTTCAAAGTAGCAATCGCAAGATTTGAAATGACTGCCGTGGTGGCCATAATGAACATCTGGATTGAACCATTTTAATTTAAGACTAACAAGGGATCATATAAAGTCTTCTGGTTTAATGAAGATTTTTTTGTGGGGGCAAAACTAACTTTAATCATGCAATACTGACCAATGGCTATTACATGGCTGATTACTTTTTTGTGTTGGAAAATCTTGTCCATTTGATGTGAATACATCCCCCAGAGTAAAGAAATGTCAATAAGACATAAATGCACTCATGAACCTGCTGTACCTGTGCAGAAACAGTCATCTTTTTCATAGACGACAGTACACAAGGACAACATAGTGGGGTGGGAGGATGTCATTTGGTAACAGTGATAGGTAAATACCGCATAATTAAAATTAGTTTTACCCCCCCCCCAAAAAAAACTACATTTTAATAGCAGCAATATGTTACACATTGCTATTTTGTAGCTGAATTTGTCAGTTAGGCGGGTAAGTTGATGTTTTTAAAACAACAGTAAAAAATTGGAAGTCCTAACCATTAGAGGGTAAGATATAATTTAAAATTGTTGGTGTCTCTTAGGACAACATGTTGGGACAACTATGGGCCACAGTACTAATGAGTGGAGGTAGAAGGGGGGGCAAGGTAGTATGGGAATCCCCAAGGAAGAGTGAATGAGATAGGTCCAAGAGGAAGTGACAGTTCAAACCTCATGTGCTTCATTAAGATTGAAACAGCTGATGCGGCTATCAAAGGTAACTGAATTTTGGCTAAAATTCCTGGTTGACAAAGGAGAGAAACACATTTGTAATTCCCACTAAACTGGAGACAACCTGTATCTACAGATAAGGCATGAATCTCGCTGCATATTCTTGCACATTCTATTGCAAGTAAAACCAGTTTAAATATGAGTTCCTGAAAGGAGGCCTCACTCAATGGTTCAAAGACCATAAAATATAAGAAAGATTCCATCTAGGCATAAGAGAGATTGAAACTGGTCACAGTGGCTTAAAATACTTAACAAGATCAGCAACATCATGAAATCTTTTGTTCTCAAAACAGGAACAAAAAGGATGTCAGCATCAGAATTTACAGAGGGACAGCTAGGATCAACATGTAACCAAATGCACCAATTGCAGAAGATTCTCCACCTGGCATCACAGCACCTTGGATGGAGATGCTCTCCTGCCTTAAATGATGCAGACGCAGGGTACAGAAAGAGATTCCAAATGGCAGAACCCCAAACTAAAATAACTTCCTGGTCTAAGCAAACTGTAGGTATTTGTGGTGCTATGGAAATATCAGGATGTGTAAATAGGCATCATGAATATTGATGCAGACTGCCCAATCTGATGGATGAAGAGCATTCCAGATTGAGGATATACTCTCCATCCTGAAAGGTTCCTCAAGAATAATAAAGGTTTCAAGGACAGAGATGGATTATAATGCGAGACTTTCTGCCATTTTGATTAACAAGGAAAATTTGGGAATATGTGAGCCTGAGAGGAGGTGTCTACCATAAACTCTTGTTGGAGTCAACAAGGATGGAGAGGACATCATCATTAACTAGTATACTCTGAATTGGGGATTTGTTGGGCATCCAAGAGGGCACATTGTGCTATTTTCCATAATTCAATGTGGTTTGGAGTGGCAAGACAGGATTGTCTCTTTGCCCAAGATGATGTAAAACCTCTAGCCTTCTGATTCAATTTGACTTGGTGAGATGGTGATGGCAGGACATGAGCTGCATCATCACCTTAACTGTCTGGAAGGAGTCCAGTAACCCTAGGTGAGGCAGAGAGGACTAATGACCTTTGAGTAACAATCAGAGAATACTTTATCCTGAACGTACTCATTGCCCAGGAAGGTGCAGTGCTAATCATTCCCATATGAGGGGTGCAACATGCTACCTTTAAAACATTTAGAGTGGTGCACCACCTACTGTGTGGGTGGAGACAAGTTTCTCCTCCCACTGGAGATGTGCTGTGTATCCCCTCAACAATGGGATGGAGCACAACACTTGTGCAGTGGTCCACCTGGAAGGAGCAACATGCTTATGTGGTGCTCCACCTCCCTAACAGGAAGAAGCAGCATTGTGATCCACTTCCCTAATGAGAGGGCACAACACATTACTTGCAGCAAGAGGTGAGTAGTGACCATATCCCTCTCAGGAGGGGGCAACACGCTACCTTGAACATGAAGAATGTTCAATATCTCATCCGTTGGGGGGGGGGGAGGGAATGTGACTGACTCCTCAAACATTCAGTCCCGCCTTCAGAAGGGCCCTCAAATGGCACAGAATCAGGTGGTCCCATGAACTCTTGGAACCCTGGAGTGCTCATCCAAGCTGACAATTCTTCTTACAGTGCAAAAAGTACAATAATTCTTATACGGGTGCTTTGAGCATGTGAGACTGTCCGGGTGAATGTCCAAAGGGCCTTTCTTGAGGCCACACTTCCACTTCTCAACACTGGTCTGAAATAAATTTTCTATCTGAAAGAGAACAATAATAAAAACAGTACTGTATCATTTATTCCACAGGTGTGGTGGATGCACAAGTTCATTTATGTTTTATTGACAACTTTCTACTCCGTGGGAGGATGTATTCACCTTGAACAGACAAGATTTTTCAACATGAACATGTAATAACATAACATAATATTAATGGGTTTTGTATTATTGCTATTAAAAAGCCCATGCCAATATTACTTTTCATTCATGAGAGTGATAACAAAATTTTCAAAATGGCTACCATGGTGGCCATGTTGGATGTCAGATCACCATTTTCACTGAGGACCAACCAGACTTCAAAAAAGTCTTTTAATCCCATCTTGATAAGACCATCCATTCAGAAGAAGTAGTGATAACAAGATTTTAAAGATGGATGCTGCAATGGCCATACCATATGTCTGTGCATCACCATTTTCATTTAGGATAAACTAGAACCTGGGATGATATAGTTGTTGTTTTGGGTTTACTACCATTTTTCAGCACAGGTTATTCACAATGGCTGGTATATCTAGTTGAGGAATAACCATGATAAATCCCTGGAACAACCACTTACCCATGGAAAGCTGTTGGCAAGCTTTCTCACGTACCCATGCTGGCCAGGTCTGAGATGTGAACCCATACAGGCATGGGTGAGATGTAGGTGATCTATAAAGTCGAATGCCTGAGACCACCTGGCCATTCAGGTCCCAAGACCTTGGATGAACATGATGTGTAATGTTTCATTGCAATCCTCCAAGTAGTTTTAGAGGATCAGTGATAACAAACTTGAATTTATGGATAAATGAAGATCTGACAATGGACCATCCAATTAGCTTTTCTGGTCTATGTAAGTAGAGCTTAAAAACCCCCACCAAAACCTTTAAAAAAGAAACCCATTATTGAAGTAAAATATGCAACTGCTGAGGGTTCAGATCAACTGACAAGGTCCATAAGTCACTGACTCAGCCTGCTGTAGCTAGAATGACTAGGAAACAGGTAAAGAGGTTAGTCAATAAATTCTAGACATATGTTAGAAATGTAATGCATTTGAAATAGAAAATACAGAATTGAATCTGCAAACAGTAACTGGATGTTTGAACACACTGATGTGCAATAATCACTTACATTTAGTTTTCCTCTTATTTCAGTAATGTAAAAGATCATGCTGCATAAGACATTCATGTACTGACTGCAGAATTTTAATTCCAAAACAGAGGCGCTTTGGTTCACTTAGTACAAAATGGCAAATGTAGTGGTAAAAAGCCAGGCAAGTTGAAAGACATATATGTCAGGAAAATTTCAGCTATTAGGTTGAAATTTGTGTATCTAAAATGTTGAACTAAATACTGGATTTGCATCTTTCATACAAATGATAAAGGTGTTCATGCTGGGACTCTACCTATCCAATCTGATTTGATATAGTCATGCAGATTTGGAAAGAAAGTGTCTAAGGTAGGTTGCCTGGTTGCTATGGGAGTGACACACCAAACACAATTCTGGCACAGTATATAATAATAATAATAATAATAATAATAATAATGAGGACTTTGTATAGCGCCTAATCTTTAGAAGCTCTAAGTGCTTTACAACATTAGACATCACCTATAAGATAAAAAACATATAATGATATGATTACAAAAACAAACACCATGAAATTAGAAAACAAAAAAACATGCTGAGAATATTTAAGGTAGGAAACATTATTAGGTCTTTAAGTTTGTTCTTGCAGTCAAAATAAGTGAGTTTTGAGAGCACTCTTTAATGGGATCACTGTGTCTTTGTGTCTAAGTTTAGTAGGCAATTCATTCCACGTTGCTAGGCCCTGGTATGCAAAAGAACGCTGTCCATATGACTTTGTTTTCATAGTGGAAATATTCTTAAGACACATAATAAAAACTGAACCATGCTAAGAAGACATCAAAAATTGATTTTCTACTTGGTTGCTTGTAAAAAAAAAAACACTCGCTGGTACAGGATGTCATAATTAGCATTCCAACAAGGTTTGCTCAAAACTGAATTATCTGTTCTGGATTGAAACCAGAGTTTTGTGAATAGCTCTGTCTGCAATATTTGCAGAGTTTTATGAATAGATCTGTCTGCAATATTTGTAGAGTTTTATGAATAGATCAGAAACAGACTCCAAACTATATAGTTGATATTGAAGTCACACCACTAATAGGATAGCCATCCTGAACAAAGTCACACCACTACTAGGGTAGCCATTCTAAACAAAAAACAAAAAACAGGACCAGTGGTTTTTGAGAAGATATCAAAAATAGCAAATGTGGACAGGCATACTGATGACAACAGACACAAGGACATGCCACAAGTTTAACATCCCCATATCATGGCCACATTAGCTTTTATTCAGAACGTAGCAGATAAGGAAAGAATTTTTTTACTATTCTGCTTGTATATTTTAACAAAAATAAACTGCTGGAAGCGTTTCTTTACAAAAATTTACATTTTATAATTTTTTCCATAATCATATTTAATTTGGTAGTTTTAATACAAAGCAAACATATCAGAGTTTGCTCTTGAATGAGTTCTTTTCTTATACATATCCAGTAATGTACTACATCAGCAGTATACTTACTTTTCTGTTTCTTTTCTTTCGTAACCACCATCATCGAGAACTGAGGATCTGCCACCACAACACCACTAGCAGGCAGACGACACACATATAAGGACCTAAATGCAGTCTTGAGGGAGAATTTATTGCTGTCTTTCTTACTGGATTTATCTCCCTTATCTGCTGATTCAGGTTTATTTGCTACTGTCCAATAATCAACTTGAAGCTCCATAAATTCACCAGGGGTTGCAGTGGGGGGAACTGAAGGGGTAAATCTGGAGGAAAAAATGTATACAAAAGATACAATGCAGAATAACATTAATGTCAAAGGATACAAATTGAAACTTTCACTGCAATCCAACAAGCAATAGGTATTCTATCCACACTTTATGCAAGATACATGTCGAACATGGACTCCATCTTGACTTAATTAGAGAGGGTGAACATTATCAGGAATGCTGCTACAAGATGACAATGGAGGGGTATTGGATTCTTCCTGGGGGTCAAAAGTTAGGCATATATGACCGTTTAGCTTTGTTGCCATTTATCCAACCAGTACAGCTGCATCCAGTAGAACTTATTCATCTGCTTATCCTCATGAAACATCACACAAATTATCATCAAAGCTGGTGTATAAGTCAAGCTTATGAGCAAGATTTCATATTAACTCCATAAATGTGACTTTTGATCCATATGCCTCCACTAGCTGCATCTAGGGTCCTAAGTCATCAATGTTAACTAACATCTATTCATCCTCATGACACCAATAAACACAATCACCAATTCTCAGTTAAAGCTGATAGTGTTAAAATTATAAAACAGCATAGTCCTTTCTTAATGTATTAAGCATGCCAACCTTGTGGTTACTGAATCCTTTGTTTTTTCCAAAGTTAATTAAGACAACTCTCCTTGATCTGTTGCTGTTATTTCATATATAGGTACCTCTAAAACCATAGTTCCTTGTGAGCTGGAGCCCTATTTATTGCATATATTGACACTTCTAAATCCAAGGTTCCTACTGAGCTGGAGCTCTACCTGTTGATTTTTATATATTGGTACCTCTAAATCCAGAGTTCCTACAGAGATGGAGCCCTGCTTGTTCATTTCATATATAGGTACCTCTAAAAACCAGAGTTCCTACTGAGCTGGAGCCCTGCTTGTTCATTTCACATATTTGTACCTCTAAAACCAGAGTTCCTACTGAGATGGAGCCCTGCTTGTTCATTTCATATATAGGTACCTCTAAATCCAGAGTTCCTACTGAGCTGGAGCCCTGCCTGTTCATTTCATATATAGGTACCTCTAAAAACCAGAGTTCCCAGTGAGCTATAGCTCTGAAGATATCCATACTTACATGCTACAAGTCAGTATCTCTAATTTACACTAAAATTCACAGATACCAAGCCAATAAACAAAATGCACTTCCACACAAAGATTTGCCTTCACTGTGATCATTGAGGTAATAGGTCAAATTGTCTTGAAAGGAGAAGCCAAGTCATGATCTTTAAGCAGTATCAAATAATATTGCCAGATAGGTCAAACCTTCATCCAAAGCTGTACTAACACAGCAAATTGGTTCTAATTATGCTAAACTAAAATTAGAGGGCAAGTTACTTCTTGCTCCTGCTGAACTGGTATGAAAAGCAGGAGAAGAAAAAGGTTTTTGTAGAGTAGTTGGATAGTCATATATACAGCAGTTTTACTGAGTCAAATAATATAAAAACTTCTTAGCATGATTAGAGAAATTGCTGAATGACTTTGTTATTGCAAAAGACAGTATCAAAATCATGTGTCAGATATGGAGGTACAAGTCTTTTCTTCCTACTTGTATATAATGGAAATAGAAACTTACTTGCATCAGCCCATAAAGCTCAACAAAGAAGCTCACAACTGTGCTACAGATGCTTTGAATGTTGCACAAGTTTTCATATGCATGTGAATATTTGGTGTGAATATCGCAGATTGAAACATAACTGCCAATATAAACAAGACTACCATGAATGGCACCTTGTACTTTTAATACATGTTTGTGTCACACAGACTGTACAAAAGGCATAAAATGTACATTAACCATTGGCATGCACCTTCAACTTTATTGCATAATATAATATTCATGTAACTCACTAAACATCTGATGCTTCCTAATTCTTACTTTTTAAGCAGCTACATCCTGTACTTAAAAAAAGAATAATGCAACATATCTAGCTCTTGTAGTTTAGATATATAGGTCATGCTGAAGAACATATTTCAAGTGATTACAGTATCCTCAAAACATGCAACTAAAAGGTTGTGTGACTTGTTCTATCACAGTATCCTCAAAACAAGCAACCAAAAAGTTTTGTGTGACTTATTTTATCACAGTATCCTCAAAACAAGCAAGAAAAATGTTCTATGTGACTTGTGTTATCACAGTATCCTCAAAACAAGCAACTAAAAGGTTTTGTGTGACCTATTGTATTTAAGTAATTATTTAGCTTGTATATCTGATCCACAATTAAAAAACTGTTTACCAATTGCAAATGTGTTTCTTTTTATGGTGTTCATGATAAGCTTGGATGTAATAAAGTGTACAGGTAAGACAGGTAGAAAAGAATAATAAAAGAGAGAAAAAAAGACCCTTTAAAATAATTAAGACAAGAAACAAAATGATTCAGACTGGCGAGAACTTAAGCGATATCTCTGGAGAATGACAAAAAGCAAGATTTGGTCAAGTGAATTGCCTGCACTAAATCCTACCTATACAGCTGTCACATGGTCAGCTGAATTAATAAGCCTGTTGATTACGTTAGTTTCTGCATCCAATGTAACAGTGCTTATTTTTCTGTGTTTCATTTCTAATCACAACCATTTCCCAAACCAGTTCAATTTGAAGTTACTGCTGCTACTTAACCGCACTGCAGTGTTATGCTTATGTTATATGATTCATTTCAACAAGAGATTCACTTTCTTTGTTTAAAATAATCCAGGAAAACTTATTTCAATATTCGACACAAAGTTAAACATTCCAACTTTTCATGGACAAAAGACATGCAGGAATTAAAATACTTTTGCACCTTTCTAATTATACCGTTCAATTGACTATAAGAAAAAACATCTGCTATCTGTACATTTTAATATGTAATATGGGTGTAAGTTCTTTTGGAGAAAGATTTATGTATTTTCAAGTTAAAAAAGATTGGAATGTTTACACCTGAAAGGCCCTGATGAGCCAATAATTTTTATAAACAATTATAACCAGAAAGGGGGAATGTTCTTTTAAAATGACTTCACTGTATGAAATAAGAACAGAATCTACTTTTGTACACAATTTTGTCCAAAACAGGTCTCTTTCTTTTCATTCAAAAAAGAAGAAAAAATACATCCAATATAAAAAAATGGCTAATGCTAAATTGCTGAACTTTTGGTGTATTAATTTGTTCATTCCGGATCAGCCTTTTATTAAACCACAGAAATGCCTTAAAACGCACCCTAGATGCAACACTGCATTTTACTGCTGGACACTGAAATCATTTGGTTTCTTCCTCAGCCCAGGTCAGCCACAAAGTTTGGTAACAGTAGATGGCAGAAAACTCTAGTTACTGTATATACGTGCTTATAAGTCAAGCTGCAAACAACAAAGATTCTGATCTGCCATATCATAATACACCTACAGATCCAGGTCTATGTTGTTTTGTTCTACCAATTATTCTTAACAAACTGCACAGACCCAGATCCGCTCATTATGCAACGGCAGATCTGGGACTGTGCAGTCTGTGGTTGGACTCAACTCATAAGCGAGTATACATAGTTATTGTTTATAAGCCATATTTCTTCTTTCAGTCACAGATGCCTTGACATTGATACTTGTAATGATGCAAACTATAGCATTCTTCTTTACCTTAAGTGCAAGCCATCCATCTAGTTTGGTGACTGTAGATGGTGGACAACTTGAATTATTCTGCAGAAATGAAATTGTTAACATATGGATGAATGGACATCATAATATAATATTCTCCACACCATGGCAGGCATATATAATAATCATAACACAACAGATTCTATGACACAAAACACTATTAAACTGTCTTACAGGGTTGCATCTGGGATTGATAAATGTAGGTATTTGCCCCAATGAATCTAAGAAGAAAAAAAAAGGGGGGGGGGCAATGTAGCCATAAGGGGGGGGGGCTTCTAGTATGGTGTAAAAAAACCTTAATGTATTCAAAAAGAGCAATAACAAGTATAATAAGTGAAGTAATGTCTTCTGTATATTACTGTATAACACTTAAAACTGAAATCAAAGTCTTATGTTTTCTAATAACAATATTCTATCTTCATATTAATGAAGCCCCGAGTGGCCGAGTCGTCTAAAGCGCTCTCCGTTATGGATCACTGCCATCTCACCTGTCTGCATGGGTTTGAGTCTAGGATTCAACCAATGTGGGTATGTGAGAAAGCTTGCCAGTAGCTTCTCGTGGGTCGGTGGTTCTTCCCAGGTTCTTCCACCACCATTAATACTGGCCGCCATACATAGCCTATTGCGTGCTGAAAAATGGCGTTAAACCCCACAACAACAACAACAACAGCTACACATTAACCATTAAAGAATCAAACCAAAGATTGCAAATAGTGTCACTCCTCTGGCCAATCTTAAAAGTGTCATGTACTTCCTGCATATCACATGCTCAACTCTGATTGGTTACAAATCCATACTAAGAAAGATCAGAAGAGCACATATTTTCCTTACATGGATGAGAAAAAAATAATTTTTAAGGAAAGGTCCAAAGCTCAAAAAGAATTAGGGAAATTATATATACAGTTTCTATAACAATTATCTCTTTACTGAAACATATATACATCTGCATCCAGACAGATTGTAATTGTGACTGCATTATTCTGCAAATATGATCACTATTTCCTAAATAGCCTCCTGTCCTTCCTCATTCTCCACTCAACCAATGCCTTGTTAAAGTTTAAGTCTCTCAGAAGAGGTTCTTCAATTGAAATCATCGTGAGTCTGTTAAGAACCCTTTCTTCTAACTGACTTCTTCCTGCAGTTTTGGTTCAATTTTGATCGCTGAATTCTCTCTCACAGTCAGATTTGGAAATGTGTCTGCATGATGTTGATGTACAATCTGCCAGAGTCTGCACATTTTGTCTCTAGGGTACATTTCTCTTTTATTGATAGCATTAGCAAGAGACCACTGTCAAAACATGTTTTGCGTCACACATACATGACCAGCTTCTTGGTATTTGAAATATCTGTACTCTCATCAATTAAGATGCTAATGAATGGACTGCATCGTACTTTCTGGATTAACTTAGATTCTATCACTGTTGCTATGCAATCCTGGAAAAAAATAAAGCTCAATGACAAATCAAAGTATAAAAGTATTTTATTATCATTATTATTATTATTTTATTATCATTAAAATATTTGAGAAATGTAAAACAAATATATTATAAAAAAAACCAAAGTAAAATGACCAAAATCAGATGCAAATTGTGCAAGAACCTTAGCCAAAGACCATGGAGTGTCTAAGGATGATTTTGAAAACAAAAAACGTTGGTATTATATACATCATTGATGGGTCCCTACATATGCAGTTGTGAATAAGCAGATCAGGGTCAATGTCATTTGCTGCAATGATCATCTGAGCAAATAATAACTTATTTACTAAAGCATTATATAACTTTCAAGTGGTGGGATTTGTCTGACTACTATACTGTATCATGATGTCGACAATAACTCCTTACATGCTCAGGAAATTATTCAAACAACAGCGACTGTATCAACATTTCAAACACATGAAAACTTGTTACAGTGATACTTAAATGTGACCTGTCTAGACATGAAAGAATTTCATGACAAAAGAAACAGGTACCAATAATCCAGACTGATTAAAAAAGAAAAACTTTATCCACCATTAAACATTGACAGGAAGTTATGACGACTAGCTTCCGAATGCAATTTTATTGGCCAATCACGATGCTAGGTGCTATTTTTAGTAACACAGGGATTCCTCAAGATATGCACTGATTGGAACCTAACTATTATGTTTTGGTTGCTTGTTAGTAAACACCATTTTTCCATCTAAATTTCAATAGAAAAAAATGTAAATAAAATAAAAGAACTTACCTGAAATTCCTCTACAGAAGCCCTTGATGAATATGTTGCATTTCCTCCTACTCTCATGTTTCCAACACCAACACCCAGAAAGTCAACAAAATCCAACTGTGAGCCATATTTTAGAGAAGCAATATTCTCCTTTGCCAAGTAATAGGCAACTGACATAGCATGAATAAATGATTCAGATTTCTTGCTGATACAGTAAAAACCTGTTATGAGAGACCGCCCCTTCTGCCAACCAAAAGCGGTCTCTCAAGACAGGTGGTCTCTCATAAGAGGTGTGTGAAAATGGACTGGTTTCAGGGTCAATAGTTAGCATTGTTGAAAAATAAATAATACCCATACTCACTGTACATGTATCATATCCTTTATTCATAAATCTTCTTAAATATTGCATGCATTCCTCTCAAAATATCTTTATATAATAAAGATATACATCTATCAAACAATGAGAATAACATTTATATTTCAGCATAACATTAATATGTACAAAAAATGAACAGTTAGATATGATGTATATATCTTATTCTATACACTTATTACACTTGTTTTTTTAAGAAATCCATTATACTTCTTTGTTGACATGTTTTACTCAGCTGTTTGGTCTGAACATGTATCTCAATTATTGCCTTTTCCTGAATCAACTTTCCACTTACTGGTATGTTTTTACTCCTTGCAACACAAAACCACTCCCATACTCGCTCGTTCAGATCTCCGTAAACTGTCCGTCGTGCCGTGGCGTATTTCCTCTGTGCTTGTGCACCTTTCTGCCATTCATTTCTAATGGACTCCGTGTCTTTGATTACATTTTGAACTTGCATTTTACCGACGCTTAAGCTGACTGCTATTTTGTGAGTGGTCTCCCCTTTTTCATTTCTTTCAATGACATTAATCCTTTCTTCCAGTGTTAAAATGTTTCTTTTTTTCAGCGGAGGTTCTGCCATTGTTATTAGTGTTGACGTTATAAAGACTATCGGTTTTGATCAGGTTTTGGGGAAATGTGGAATAAATATATATTATGTACCAATGAATGAAACCAAAAGACATAATTAACTCATCAAGAAACTCTGAGACGAAGTTTAAATCAACAGCGTTATAGCTCAACAAACAAAGGTTGCGACCATCTGCACCCAGGTAAACAGATGGTGGCTTGGTGAAACACTAACAAAAGAAATAAAAAATAATTTTAAAAAATCCGGAAATGATTCTCACTTACTAGTATTGAAGACATTGAGCTCATTCACCCTCCAGGCATTATGGATTAACTGGAAAGACAAACGATGTACTCAAACGTACACTGAAGCCCTTTCAAACGATTTCTCACTGGGACATAAGGACTACCCGCGTTTTGTGAGTTTTCATAAAGATAAAGAAAAAATATAAACCTCTAAATTTACTGCATATATCCATCATTACTCCCTTTGATGTTACTCTTACTGGCTCTTCACATGACTTCGGCACTACAATGGCGGTTAGTGACATGTACTTTAGTCTGGTTTACTGCAGTTTACAAATGACACCGTACGCTGGAGTTGTAAATTTCACAAAACTGGTACTGTAGCAAGACAAATTCTTTTTAAATACTTTATTAGAGCAATCTTTACTATTTATGCAGTCTTTGTTACAAAGGATTAAATGATGGCTGGAGGTGTTTATCTTGATATATGGTTGTTCAACTATAGTGTTATTTAATGTGCACTTTGTTTGCATACTACCTTTGTTATTAACCAATCAGAATTGAGCACATGACACACAGAAATATGTGACGTGTTTAGAACTATACAAGTACAACATATTTGCCGAGAGTGACAACCGGGAATTTCACAGCCCAAAAAATTAATAAAAGAACGCATTTGTAAAAAAAAATGTGCATAATTCTTATTTTTTGTGCTAAATTTGTTGTTTTTGCACAATCACGCATCCTAGATGCAACCCTGGTCGTACACTTCTCACTTCTGATATTGTGACTGAACATGAAATCATTTAATGGCCTGAAAATAAAAGGTGTTGGATGAGGATATAAACTTCACAGGCTAAAAAAATTTCCACTCCCAATAAAAGTTAGCCAAAAACACTGAAAAACTAAAATGTAATTACTGACAACAAAAACACTAACACCTTTTGATTATTAAAATCTACTCTCTTACCCAAAACACATAAACATACAACCAACACTGCCCTGCATAAGAAACCAGGCCTGCCTTAAAAGATATAAACCATGATGAAAAGTGTTCAGGTAACAACACAGGCACAGCACACAATCTGTTCCACACTATTTTTGTAAACTCTATCCCAAAGAATAACAATGTAAATTAACAGGGAAGTAATATGGCAAACAAATATTAAATTATATAGAGAGATCTACGGTCCTATCAGCAGTACAACTGATCTAATAGTACCATAAAGTGGAACTCTACAGAAATATGCACAATTTACACATACTTTAAACGTTGGACCTTTCCTAATATTTGGTGGCTATAATTTACATTTAAAACCAATAGCAGTATGTAGTCTGCATATGTCTAACATAAATTAAACAATTCAAAGTAACAAATTAAAACTAACCCCTTCAACACATGCTGGAGGGAGTTATCTACCGAAATCAATTCAGTAAGTTATTTCTGCATGTGCGTTATGTAATGACAATGAATATGCTAATATTCATCTCTACAATTAACCTGTCACATTTAAACTAAACAAATTCTATCTAAAAATATGTGTCTGGTGGTTGTGGGAACTCTAACACAATAACAATACATGTAGTGTAAAGAATTGGAACCCATACATATAGATCCACCTGCTAGCCAATATAAAATTAGATATTACAAGGTGGTCCTAAGTCCAGACCATCAGGATCAGCTGTACAAGATGGAAACAATTGGACGAGTAGCAACCTGACCCACTGTCCTGGCCCACATATTATAATCAAACATATAAGGTGCTCCCAAGCCCAGATCATCAGGGACCAACTGCACAATGCAGTACCTGAGAATCTGAGGCTCCATTACTGCAAAAGAAATGAGAATCAAGATTATGCACCAAATATTAGGATCAAGTTTCATTTTTTTCTCCAGTATAAACTTAAGGTGGTCCTAAACCCAGACCATCAGGGCCAGCTACACAAGGTAGCAACAAATGGACATAGAGCAACCTGACATTATGACCTGGCCCACATATGAGCAATGAGGTGGTCCTAAGCCCTGACCATTAGGGCCTTACTGACAATTCAGTACCTGATTATGCATGACCTCTTCCAAGAAACAAAAACAGCAATCAATTATATCAGAGATGCTGCAAGGACTTTATCTAAACTGTGGGGAACTTCCACCTTGTTAACAAAATGAGGGAGTAGACAAAAAAAAGAGGTGTGTGTTAGGAAACAGACATGGTTCAATATTTATACCACTTAAATATCCATCTCTTTTTTCCTGCTTTGCTCTGTTCAAGTTACAATGAATTCAAAATCCTCAGAAGATGTCTCCCCTAGTTGTATCAGCATTAATCTGTTGACTGTTTCTGAGATGAATCAGTTCCTGATTTGTGTATGAATAGTGTTCTGTGCCTAGAACCCCTTTTTTCACAGTTGGATGTCGGAATGAGCATATGTATAGCAAGCTTAGGCAGCTTGAACAATTTGGGAACTGATTTTTTTAAAAACGGTTGTTATGTACAATTTTCCACAGCTCATAGGTATTATCTCTTGGATATCTCTGCTCCAAAATAAGAATTTTCACTAACATGAGCTCTGGCAAAGTTCCACTTTCTTGAATCAGAGCTTTGCTGACTACTATGGCAGATTTGATTTGTGCAGAGGCTTATTGGTATACTGCGTTACTTTTTTCCAGTGGTATGTACTTTGGTACTTTATCACTGTACTGGTACATCCATAGTTTATGTCAATAAGGAATGTACAGAAATTCCTGAGGAATCTTGTGTAACTTTAATGATATTAACTGTGTGTTTTCATTATTCATGACAGAATAGCACCAAATATGTTATTTTTGTTTACAAAATGGTTGTACCTGTATCAAATTATTAGTAAGTATTAGAAATATAATTATATTTATGATCTTATAATTACATGTTTGATACATGTCACATATACAATGTGGGTGGCAAAATGGAATGTCAAACAATATCAGGTCAAATCCAACTTTCAGGAAAATTTCGGATTAAAAAACAAAACAAAACAATAAACAAAATACTCCCAGGTCATGCTTCAATTATTTATTAGTGTTATGCATACCTATATTTGTTCTAACTCCTGGTACATGGATTTGTCTAATTTTTCTAAATAGAAAGTGCTCCTTGGAGTAAAGCATTATTCTGGAGCTACTATGAATTAATCAAAGGAGTTCTGGACAATGCTATTTTGATTAATATCATGATTCTTGGTGGACCAGTACATTTCCAGTTCTAAGTTTATAAGGAACTTTTTATTCTTTTGGACAATCATAGAACTTTTTCAGGATTATTTGGGATTCACTTGATAATACTCTAAGTTCCTCTCACATTTTCAATTACAGCTTTGATAATTAAGTTTTACAAAACTTGTTGATTTTGCTTCTTTCTATTACTAAGTTTATGACATCACCATAGAGACATAACACTAAAGCATATGTGAACATGTTAAGTGTATGTATTCCTCTGTAAGGCATCAAATAATCCTACAAAATCAAAAGTGCAGCACAGCTGTTTTCTGTCTGAGCTATACATCATTTCTCAAGTCCATTAAATATTTTCTCATTTGTTGAGTACATGTGTTTTATGTTTACTTGTCTCTTTGGTAAATATCTGGCCTGGGTGTTGGCATACCATTCAATGTCCTCCCATCAATTATATCAATAGTGTAGCTTGCGAACTGTAGGCTTGTATCAACACTTCCTATTTTGATATTTAGACTCAAAAAATTTCAACATGATGTCTTTGACAGTGTAAGCTATAATGTAAGCTTAATCATCCCACTTTAGTTACAGCTTTTAGATTTTAACTTAATAATACAATTAATATAAACAAAGTCATGTACTATAAGGTACTGGCCATTTAATTGGGCAGGGTGCTATTTTCCTTTGAGCTGAAATATTTAGTTTTATTTTATCTCAAGGTAATTATATCTTTTGAAAACATGACAGGCCCATGGACTAGAACATTGAATTGTTGGTCACTAACATAATTGTGGTATAACATGCTACCTATCACAGGATGTTCAGAAATACAATGTTATACCACAGTATAAAATTTTTCCTGGTACCCAGTTCAAACAGATTTCTTATCTCTTCCATGATGTTCTATTTATGGTCCACAGTGCCACAGCCTGTTTGCTCAGACAAGTACTTTGATTAAAAAAATATCCTTACTTTTTAATTTTTTTCTAGATTCTTATTTATTCAAATTTATCTGAACCCTTTTAGTGCTTAGCAAAAGACAATTTGGGCTGAATTGTTTGAGAAAAAGAAATGAAAACTGCACTTTACATTTAAATTGCCAGTATTTTAACTAGGCTTGGTATCTTGCCTTTTCTACATTTTATTTCAAAATAGGGGATGAAGAGCATGCTGTTTTTGTCCATCTAGCATCCATATTGGACTCATATTGAACATCATTTTTAGGTTAAAAATTACTCATTAGCAATTCCAGTAACACTTCTGCAGCTCCACTAATCAAAATTTAAAAAATTGATGTCATCATTGCTATCATCAGCCAGTAATATGCCAAATGAAATTGTCATCTGAAAATGATCCTTGTTGGAGTCAGTCATTTAGGGCTTTCTATGATTTTAAATATGCATTTGTAAAACTTTCTTGATGAATGGATGGTTAAAACTATGACAGAATGTCTGTTCCAGGGCCTAAAGTGCCAATCAAATTTAGTTAACAACCATTATGTCATACAGAAGTACCCAAAAGTATAAACCATGGCTCTACTAGACTTCTACTGGTGGCAAAACTTGTGTTGCTACAATCATGTATATTGTGCTAAGTACATTTTTATATGCATGACTTTAAACTAACTTGTTAGAGTTCTCATGCATCATTGCTCTCCAAGTGTGTACATTTGTACAAAATTTGGCACAATTTGTGCAGCTTGGCAGCATCCCTGTTTTATTCATATGCATACAAAATTAAGACAAATTCCTAAAAGCAGATATAAACAATACAAGTTCCACTCCGAGGAAATAACTGGGTATAATCTGAAATTACATCCCTCTTCTCTAACCTTTTCTTACTAACCTTACTCTCACTAAGTAATTCTCAAAATAGCTATAGGTACAGAGTTGTTCAAAATTATTTTTCTTCTCATATAGGAGTGCAAGAAAACAATTATTTAACATCTTGCAAAAAGCTAAAATCAAACTTCAACTTTGGACCAAATATGGAGCCCTTTCCAAATGTTGCAGCATCCCTTTCCAGAACACCCCTTTCCTTTTCTACTGCATCAGAAAGTCTTTTTTAGCATATAAATATTTCATTAGTGTGCCGTGTACACATGGTCAAATTGCTGCATGACTTCAATTAAGAGATCATCATCATCATTATCATATGAACTTGAGAAAAAGGCTAGTCACTTTTGCTTTCTCTACAAACTCATTTTGTCTGGCACTGGGACTATTATTGTGTGGAGCTTGCAAACCACCACATGGATTGCTGGATGAATGCACAAACGGATAGAAAATTGGCATAAAGCAGAAAGAAAAAAAAACAAAAGTAAAATTGCTTTGAGGGTACTTAAGTCAAATGTTGCAGAGAATTTTTCTGACATCTCTATTTCCTTGAACAGTGAAAGTGTTGATACCAAAGATGATTGGAGAAAAAGAAGCACAAATGAATGGGATAAAAGAAGAGCTTTCGCTTTCAACCTACCCTCCTGATGCTGGAGACCCAGTGACATTAGGAGAATTTGGTGGAGTATGCAGATCCTTCTGTTTCTCTGTAGCTGACACATTAACTGGTGGAGAACTGGATAAAGATGGTTGACTGGTCAAGTAATCATCAAAGTCTACTGCAATGCAAACAAAAAGCTAACTGACTGGAGAAACAAGAGTCCATCAATGGGACTGCCACTCTATTAGCCAAATTTTCTGGAATTTAAGATTAGAAACCAAATCTGATATTTTTCAGTAATAAAAATTTCAAATTAGTGGTGGACATACTGGAAATCAGATAGGTACTGTTTTCATTTAAGACCAACAAGACATCATGAGAAGTCTCCTGGTAAAAGATCCATGGCAATACTACTTTTCAATCAAGAAAAGTAGCAATAACAACATAAGAAAGTTAGGCATCATAAGAATTCTTATAGTAGCAACAATTTTTTTTCTCAAGATAACCACTGTGGTAGCCACACTAGATGTTTGAGGAACACTATTTTTGGTATGCAGCAAGTAGACAGTGTGATGGAAGTGTGTGGGGAACTAGTGCTAACAGATGGACAGACGATGTGTAACAGACAACAGACCATCTCACAAGCTCTTCTAATCTATGACCAGTTAAAAGAACAGTCTGAACTAAATTGGTGAACACAGCATTTTTAGTACAATATGTAACACAGAAAATTTAGAGATGACATGACCTCTGTAAAAAAAACCAACCATTCAATGCAACATATTTTGCTCAAGTAGCTACAATGGCTCCCACTGAAATAATGTCAACGAAATGAAATATATGTCTAGTCTGCACTGGTTGAAATAATGTCAACCAAACAAAACAGACATTTAGTTTGCACTGATTGAAATAATATATATATATATATATATATATATATATATATATATATATATATATATATATATATATATATAAATAAAACAAATATACATCTAGCTTGCACTTTTGTGCTTATATACAGTTATCCTGACTTAAAATCTGTATGTATATGATAATGTGTCCCTTGACATGGAAAGACAGGTCATGAAAATGGCTTTCTTTGTGATAAGAATTTAAAGTATGATGCTTCTTGTATGTCACTAAAGCTGAATACTGAGTATAGTAAACTCAACAAAAAAAATGCTTTCATACCAAATAGCTATTCATATATAACATTATTTTAACAAAAGCTGCAAGTAATGGGCACATTACAAAGGGTCCCACTTGGTACGAATTGTTACTGTAAGGCCTTAAACACGGTACATGTATTTGACGGAAACAAATTGGGCAGGGCTAGGTGGGTGTATCCAAAAATAATAATGGGCCACAAGTTTACAAATTCAAAATGTAAAATGCAAGTGATCAAATGTGTGCAATAGTTCAACAATTTTAAGGTGGAAAAAAAATTCACTTTAAATCATGAATGATCTGGGTGTAAAATCAAAGTATAGGAACAAAAGGCAATCACTTCAGTAATGAGAATAAACCCATTAAAGGCATAATAAGTCTATGAGATAATGGGAATATAATCATTAAAGGAACCTTAGGTCTATTTGGCATTGAGAAAAAACCCATTAAAGGCACATTAATTTTATAAGATAATGGGAATATAATTATTAAAGGCACCTTAGGTCTATTTGACAATGAGAATAAACCCATTAAAGGCACATTATGTCTATGAGATAATGGGAATATAATCATTAAAGGAACCTTAGGTCTTTTTGGCATAGATAAAAACCCATTAAAGGCACATTAATTTTATGAGATAATGGGAATATAATTATTAAAGGCACCTTAGGTCTATTTGGCAATGAGAATAAACCCATTAAAGGCACAATAAGTGTATGAGATAATAAGAATAAACCCATCAAAGGTACCTTAAATATATAAGACAATAAGAATAAACCCATTAAAGGTACATTAAGTATAAGATAATGAGAATAAACCCATTAAAGGCACGTTAAGTCTATAAGACAATGAGAATAAATCCATCAAAGGCACATTAAATCTAAGAGATAATGGTAATAAATTTCATTAAAGCACCTTATGTCTATTCGACAAGAATAAACTCATTGAATGCACATTATGTCTATGACCAAAACTGTCTCAGAATATGTTGAATGATTGTGTTGTGCTTGTAACATGCAACATCCCATGTGATGGCATTTTATGTATTGTCAAGAGTCCTAACTCTATATAAAATGGAGTTGAAGAAGCAAAACACATAAATGCACATCTAGATCTCTGAGACAAAGTTTACACCAAATCGTATCAGAGTATGCTGAATAGTTCCATTTCTATATTTGCTACAAGGTTATACTGTATAGATTTAAATTTCATAGAAAAGGTCAATATTTCCCTCAAAATTGGACCCACCATTTAATATTTAACGTGGTTTGTTCTATTATCTTGTTTAGGGTAAAGAAGTCTACAAGAAAAATGTGCACCATTCATGTTTTGTGTTGTACATTCAATATGAATTTGATATAAAAATTTGAATCAAGATACAATTAAATGACATTATTTAGAGGGAGAGGCTGATCCAGTATACATAGTGCCCCCCCCATTAACTCTCTTAAAATGACAGTCCCAAATGTAGCACTATATATATATATATATATATATATATATATATATATATATATATATATATATATATATATACACACATATATATATGCATGACAGTGTCTGTTGGAATATAATATTCAATTTACCTACCAAATGGGATCTATTTATGTGTAAGGGTTATGTGTATGGTGTGTTGCAAGAAGCAAATGGACATTCACGCCATAACAAAAGCTGTCAATGCTCTTTTATTATAAATGCTAGATCTAGAAAGAGAAGAACAAACCTGAAGCATTTAAAATATCTATAGTTCCTATCTTGATTTCCTGTAAAAACAAAATATATATTCAATAAAAAGCAGGTTTTTGATACACAGATAAATAAATTTTGTAAACTAGTTCCAATTTACTTTAAAGTGGCTCTTCACAAACTTAGCAGTATAATCATTTACACAATTATAGATAAAAATTATTTTAAAAAATGACAGGCAACATTGCAATAAACAGGTGTAAATACAAATGAAGACAACAAACTTCTTTGTTACATGTAGAAGGTACAATTACTGTAGATTGATTTAAATTTACAAATATCTGTTTTTGAATTCATAAAAAGGTTTCAAACTAAACCAAGATTTTACCAGATAATTTGAGATGAAATGATTCCAAATTACTTGAAATGCTCGCAATTAATTTTCTGATCAGGCGAGTTTGATCATTGCAAATGTACTTGCAAATTTCTGATGATTTTTCTTACACAGAACTATGATTTTCTAATGATGGAGTTTTTCTTAAATGAAAGTCAAGTCTCTTCTTTTAAAAGCTGTGTAAATTCAAGATCCAGTCAAGAACTGGAAAAGAAAAATTAATGCAGCAATGAGACTCAACAGAACTGGACATGTACATCCTATTAAACCACTTTGAACAAGTTTAGTGATCAAATTAAGGTCAGAGTAACCTGATTTTGATTTCCAAAATGTATGGCCTATTCCAAGACACATAACAGTGGAATGCATACCAGCTCTAACCCTAACATGATACATCTGCAAAATATAAATTGTGTTATAATAATGGCTTTACAAATTTGTAAAGACGTCTCATTGGTCACATACTTAGGTACTTAAAAATATAGCACTCATTTAACTTGTGCACTTTGCCCTGTGGTTGTAACCCTGACTATTTACCCCTTAACTTCAAAATCATTATCTTTCCTCCCCGCTTCATGTGTAAGCCAGCCAAAAAACTGGCAAAATGCAAGCTACTATTGTATTCACACACCCTTCCACTTATACATCCCAACTGATTTCTAAAATGAAAAAAATGAAGGATATAAAATATGGACAAAACTTAAGCCATTTCATTTACTGGTTGATAATTTCTAACCTGTTGCCAGAGGGACCCTAACACTGTCGACTTATTGGCATTTCAAAGCAAATGGAATCTCCCAATGTAAACAAGAAGATGGACTGCTTACTGTCCTTTTGGGGTTTCTCGAATAGTCCATTTCAGTAAAAACTGTGTTATTTGCATCCAATATTTGCAATGTGAAGATTTAATATTTCTAAAACAAATTGAAAAAAATATAAAGGAGAAACACTTGTATACACAGGTTCAAACTGAAGTAACTCGCCTGTGCACATGAGGCAGACTGTGTTGCTAAAAAAATCTCCAGTTTGATTCAAAATGCCAACAAGCTGACAGTATTTGGGACCCCAAGGTGACAATCAGGTTAGAACTAATAAATCAATTAATGAAATAACTCAGTTCATTGTTTTATATCCTTGATGCCTTTTCTTTTTAAAACTGGTAGGGGTTACAAACATACATATTTAAACAAAAATAAACTGTACAACTAAGAAATTCAAAACTTGAAAATGACCACTACTGTTAGGGTTGCCTTAAAAAAATGCTAAAGACTTAAATGTCTGCACTAAAAATGCTTAAATACATATCTGTTATTTATACTTTAACATGGTTACAAGTGCAATTGTACCTTTTACATTTTTATGTATAAAAGTTAATATTTTCTGTGGAAAAACAACTAATCTTTTACTAATCTCTGACATTTGATATACACTGACACCACATATTTCTTTTTGTTTACTAATATATTTACATCTTCAACAAACATCATCTGTAACATAGTATGCATCTACTATTAGTACTCTGACATTCTGTTTCAAATGACTCAACTTTATTTAACACCTTAATTTAACAAAATATTGTATATGTGATAAAGATAAAAATTATGTCTTTACATGAATTTACAGTTGATAATGACAGAATAATGTTTCTACATGAATTTACAAGTGATATTGACAAAACATATGCTTTTACATGCATTTATAGGTGATAATGATAACGATGTTTAACAGGAATTTACAGGTAATAAGACAAAATAATGATGTCTTTACATGACTTTACATTTGATAAAGTCAGAATGAAGATATTTTTACATGAATTAGGCTTGAAAAACTATTTCTGTAAAGACAACCATACTTACACTAAGAAATGGGACAAAAATCTGTGAAGAGTCATCTTCTCCTCTGAAAAAGACAATGCAATACATCAATTTACAAACTATAAAAAAGACAATGTCAATGCATCCATATACCAACTATAAAAAAGACAATGCAATGCATCAATTTACAAACTATAAAAAAGACAATGTCAATGCATCCATATACCAACTATAAAAAAGACAATGTCAATGCATCCATATACCAACTATGAAAAAGACAGTGTCAATGCATCCATATACCAACTATGAAAAAGACAATGTCAATGCATCCATATACCAACTATAAAAAAGACAATGCAATGCATCAATTTACAAACTATAAAAAAGACAATGTCAATGCATCCATATACCAACTATGAAAAAGACAATGCCAATGCATCCATATACCAACTATGAAAAAGACAATGTCAATGCATCCATATACCAACTATAAAAAAGACAATGCCAATGCATCAATATACCTACTATGAAAAAAACAATGCAATGCATCCATATACCAACTATGAAAAAAACAATGCAATGCATCCATATACCTACTATGAAAAATACAATGTCAATGCATCCATATACCTACTATGAAAAAGACAATGCAATGCATCCATATACCTACTATGAAAAAGACAATGTCAATGCATCCATATACCTACTATGAAAAAGACAATGCAATGCATCCATATACCTACTATGAAAAAGACAATGTCAATGCATCAATATACCAACTATGAAATTTAAGAGTGAACTTTTCCCAAAGAGTTTTTTTCTCAACATATTTGTTACCTGTAATTGGATTTATATATTGTGATGCAATATTTTATAAATTTGTGATGCAATGGTTAAGTTGGAGATGCCAAAATGGATTGCTGGAGTACAAACATACACAAGACTCAAAAGGGTATCAGTAGAGTATGCACATCATGTTTTATGGATTGACCACTCAATCCAGTGGACATGGACAGAGGGGCAGGGGATTATGATTAAGTGCCCACTATGAGTAGTGCAAGTCCACTCAGCCTGGATCCCCCCCCCCTCGACTAGTGGTAACCAACTCAATCTAGTGGAAGTCCGTCAGAGTTTATTACAGCGAAAGTGGGTTTTATGGCACCCCTTGCCAATTCTACTGTATTTGCTCTGTGAGTTCATGCACTAAACAAATAGATGGGAGAAACCCTGATACCGTAAACCCAACCATGGCAGGCGTTAATTTCATACCTTTATCTGAACAAACAATATATTGGTAACATTTCTTGTGGTATTTATCAATCTGTCAAAGTTTCTCTTTTATTTCCATACTATTTCTAAGACACTTTAAAGAAATTATTGAAATCAGTGATACATATTAAACTCAAAAAGAGATTACAAATGAATGTCATACTATTTATATATGACATGTACGATCAAGAACAATGGAGCATTATGACATGCTGTTTCTCAAGTTTATTTTACAAGAATAACATGCCATTGCACAGTAAAATAAAAAATATATATGAGCTATTATATGAAAGGTTTTTCTGTATGTTTACTTAAAAAATTTAAAATAACATTGTTTATGAGAGATTATGATTTTTTTAGATGCAAGGAATTGTGTACACTTTATTGACAGTTGTGCTCTATCAGTAGCCATTCATTTCACGAACAAAATGATTTAAGTTAAAAATGTTTCTTTCTGTCCTGACTTTTTAAAAAGAAATGAATCTACATGCATTACCAGACACAGGCTGAGAAGTAACATTCTGCCCTTGAAGTCAGTTGCTACACCTGCTACTGCAGCTTCTTGCTTCGAGTCAACAACTGTCAGTCATGACAGTTCCTAAATGTACCAGCTACTGTTCAATGTCATGTTTCAATGTTTCAAAATGCACATTAACTGCTGAATGAAAATAGTGCAACATCACACATTAGAAATAAAGGATGTCAATTTTTGAAAATCAAATTTGAACTGAGAAAACATGTCTGATACTAAGTTCTTATAGTGCTGTGTAGAACTGGTCTCTAGTTTAACTTAAAGTTAGAAAAAAGTGTAGTGGTCTAGATACATGTCTAGACTTTGTTCTTTCTTTTCTAAAAACCAGAATAAGTGAATTTGTTTCACGCTATATCCCGTCTCCTCCATCTCCTTTTGTCTCCCAGCCTACAACTCCCTCCCACTCCTTAGCATAGAAATGAATAGAATCTTAAACGAATTACATTATGGCATTTCCTAGCAGACAGTGTTCTTTAAACACTAATGAATTAAAATATTTCTTGTCAACACACGATCAAATGCTTTTAAAAAAAACATATTAGTGATTATTTTTAAATGCACATAATTTTTATACACAGTATGTGTGGCTTCTCTCAGTTGCTGTACATGCCATAAACCAAATGGTTTGCATGAAAAATGTTACTTTCTTTTTCACTTTTTTCATGAATCTGTCTTCAAGCACCAGCTGATGACTGACATATTTACTTTGAAGTCAGACGATATGCTTGTTAATAATGGTCAGACAGAATGGTGTTGAACTTCAATGTTATATTTTAGCACCAATGTTTCGAAAGAAACATTAACTTCTTAAGCTTTTTTTGTTGTTTGTGGAAAAAGGAAATTTTGACTTGTAATATGAACTGAGAAAAGCACTGTGGTTATGTTTCAATATTTTCAAATAAAACTAGTTTCTAGGAGTATATAAAACAAACGATATATTTTTTTATTATTATCCCCCTTAATCATTCAACACACCATATAGAATATACATCTATCCCAGCAGCACAAATCTATCTGAAGTTTGAGAAAGCTGTGTTACACTACAGACTTTTCTTTAAAAATAAACAACAAACCCCACCCCACCTGCAATCATTCTTTGAAATAAAATAAAATGTGTTTTTGCATGTAAACATAAGAGATTATAAACCTTATCTTTAATTCAGTGTTACCCATAGGTTTTTAACACCAACATGGAATAGGAACTGACAAATAAAGAGTATGTATTTTTTTAAATGTGCTAAATTTATCTTCATTTCAGAATTCATCTGACAAAATTTAAGAATAAACTTTTGATTCCGCTCTTTATTTGAAATAAGTAAACAGATATATTGCTGCTTAGCAATTCATTACATATTAAACAAGAATCTGTATAATAAAGTGCGTTATTAACCAATTGTTGAATCTGGTCATAATTAAAGTACAAACTTAATGCTTCAGAAATTTAATAGATAGAAAGTTGAATGAGCATTTACTGCAGTAACATTTGAGAAGACATTAAAATTAATAGGAATATTTCAGGATAAACAGGAAATAATAGGGATTTACAACCTCTGAAACCAAAACATTGTCACATCCATTATGGAGTAAACAAAGTTCTACAAGGAATACGAGTTTAACGCCATGAAAAATAAGAAGCCATATTAGTAACAATCAGTGCAATTAGATAAAAAATGTATAGCCTTAGCAAACAGATGGTTTAGCCATTTCAGGCAATATACAAGGCAATATTAATAGATATCACATGTTCAGCTTATGTGTAATACAGTACAAGTTAAACAAGGTGAACATCAAGGTATGAACAAAAAGAACTTCCACTTACATAAAAAATTAAAAAGGAAAAGGTGTACAAAACTGAAGGCTGTTTATTGTATATTAAATACAATTGTATCTACCACAGATACCAATTTCAAAACTAAGTTTGCATAATAGTAGGCATTTCTGTTGAATCGCAAAAAATGATACCATGATGGATGTCCATGAGAAATTAACTGCTACTGCAGTAATTGTCATGTAGATTGAAAGAATGTAGTGTACCAAACTTTTATCTGCATTAACTGTAAATGGTACACATTTATGTCCTACCAAAATATATTGAAGTGAATACAATTTTTTTATCACTTTCATCCATCCATTCAGTAACAGTTCATGTAAGACAATCAAATCAGCAATCCTAAGTATAAACAGCTCTGGTTATAGAATGTGGTATCACACGCTTAGTATAGCCTGTCTAAAAACAGTAGGTGAAAGGTAAAAACAAACACGTTTCAACATTTTGAGAAATGTGTCGCATGAACATGTATATCTGGGTTGCAAGTACTAAACAGGCTTGGCTAGCAAAGTTGCACACTGGATGGTGCTGTTTAAACTTTAAACTTCATTGTGTGGGAACATGTTAAGCAAACAATTTAAAAGTGAATGACAGAATTAAACCAGCTAATACCTGTATGTGACTTCTTTTTCATCCTGTTTGTTTAAGAGCAGATCCTCTCTCTCTTATATTAAAATTATTTTAATTAGACTTTGTTTAGTTTGTGAAACACCTAAATTGTCTCAGCATTTGTTTCTTGGAAATCTTTCATCTCCCACAATATGCACAAGTGATTGTGTTTTAGAAGACAAGTCTCTGAATATTAAACAGCATTGTGTACAACTTAATAATAAAGGTATCAACATCATTTCAAACTGATGGTTATTATTATTATTCTTTGGCTTGCATTAGTGATAAACCAAAACACAACAGGTTTTGGTAAAAAATTGTTTTTAACTGCATGTATTTCCTTAAACCCTTTGATAAATTCTTGTCTTGGAATGAATCATTAAGAAATTATAATTCATTTTGCCACATACCTGGTTAGCACCCTAATCCTGGAATCAAAATTAGTCATAGAAATCTGTATTAATACCAAGGTTAAAGTCATTTCATTTACTTATATTTCCCTACAGCATTTTATAGAATTTGATCATGCTTCAGCTGAATCTTTTTAACACTAGGACAATTCCTTCCAATATATATTCAATTTGATCATACTTCAGCTGAATCTTTATAACGCTAGGACAATTCCTTCCAACACATATTCAATTTGATCATACTTCAGCTGAATCTTTATAACGCTAGGACAATTCCTTCCAACACATTCGATTTGATCATACTTCAGCTGAATCTTTAAAACGCTAGAACAATTCATTCCAACACATATTCAATTTGATCATACTTCAGCTGAATCTTTATAACGCTAGGACAATTCATTCTAACACATATTCGCGTGACCCTCTGACTTTAATGCCAGTCACTAAAATTTTGCATTAAAGATTTAGGTCAAGTTTTTTCATTTACTTACAGTTTCTTAACCCTTGACTGATTAGGTTCTTAATTAAGACAGATCATTATGAAGCTAAAACTATTCATTCTGCAACAATCTCATGCAAAATTCTGACCATTCATGAGAACTATCAAAGTCTAAGTTTTACTGTAATGCTTTGAACATGTGTTCAATAAAATACTTTGGCCTTTTGCTTATAATTTACACTCACCCTTTCACTCTGCACATGATCATAGCTTCTGCTATTGGGATAGAGACAGTTCCAGTGGCAGTTGACAAGTACTTTGAGAGCCGATTTACAAGCTCTTGAGTATCTAAAAACACACAAAAAACATATTTTAAAAAAAACAACATAATTTAAGTACGAAAACCATATGTTTGTGACCTTATAGGTTTCACACAATGTATTTGTTTTGGGAGGTGGATGGGTGTAAAACTAATTTTAATTATGTAATGATACATGTTGCTATTGCTTAGTCTACCCTTTCCACAATAGAAAAACCCTTGTTGTAAGAGTAAGATTTTCAAACAAAGCCTAACTCACATGTTCATAAGAATTTTTTTTATCAAAGCCAACAAAACACAAGAAAAATTCCATCTCAGCATCAACAAGTGAGAAACAGTCCTCTGCAACTTAAGAACTTTATAAGATCCACCAAGAGAGGATCTGAGTCTGATCTTTTCAGAAGTTAATTGTGTCTGAAATGGTTGCCATACTACCTTTGATTGTGAGGACTGAACTCGGACAGGAGAAGTAGAAAATCTGCTACTGCAGAAGAAGAGGGGCAGCTTGGACTGATGCATTTCCAAGATTCTCCACTCTGCATCACTGACACTAGAGGCAGAATGTTTCCAGGTCTGGATGATGCAGTCTGCAATCTTACTAAAAAAAATTACCTGGCAGATAAATCACTCGAGTGTGAAGGTAAAGAATCTGGGGAATGCTGTGGAGATGAGTATCCTTGTGCTGCAACAGTAGATTCCTAAACTGAGGTAACACCATGAGTTTGTCTATCAACAGGAGAACCACTATCAGGATAATATGAGATCCTGACAGTATGAAGTACCTGAAAGGCAGGAATGCATAGGTGAACAGTGATCCCACCTTAAGCCGAAGGCATCCACCACCCAGGATCTTTGGCCTGGAAATGGGGAGACATATAACAGACATTTGTTTTTCAATTTCATTGCAAACAAGTCCACTAGTGGCTTCCCCCATAGTTTAAAGAGGGACTCTGCAACAGCTTAATGCACAGATCATTCTTGAGAACTATCTTGCCTTTCTTGGACAAACTGTACACAAGGATTTTATTTCTTTCCGGAGAGCAAATTTTAAAGTAAATTATGTTTTTCCAAGAATACTTACCCAATCACGTTATGTAGGAAATATTAGCCTTCCAGCCCTACTAAAATAACAAAATTGTCTGTTTATCTCTATTTCAACAGACAAAGGATAATAACTCTTGCCTATTAATATCCCTTGTTTCTGCCAGGTGTCGCTAGTTTTTAGCTAAGCTAGAGAGTAACAAGGATGCTCACATGGTGTGGTGGTTGGGAGGGTTTTAGGTAAAATGATTGGGTAAATATTCTCTGAGAAACATAATTTACTTAAAAATTTGCTTTCTCCTTTGAATACATTTCCCAATCATGTTAGGATAATAAGAAATGAGAGGAGGGAATACTGAGCATCTGACTTTGACCTCTAGGTGGTCTGATGGCCGTCTGAGTGCTGCCACCATTGGACCTACCAGATTCAAGGTTGCCTGTGTGATGCTAAATATCAGGCTTGCAATGATGGCTCGAAGCTTCTGAGTAGTAATCTTTGTGTGGTAACTGATATAGTGAGACATCAGAGTACAGTGTGCGTAACCCACTTCAGCCATCAAGCAAGGGCTTGAAGGGTGATATTCTGTGTTCCCGCTCACCCCAGAAGGAAGAGGTGTTTGCATGTGCTATGACTTGTCCCTGTGCGTTTCAAGTAGTGCCTGAGAGCAACAGATCTTGCATGGCTGCTGTTCTCAGCCTGGAAGAGAGCAAGTGAGTGAAGACCCTGTGGTTACCAACAAAAAGTAACCTATTCTGGGCTACAAAGCTGGGTTGTGTCAAGAGAAACAACAAACTTCCAATCTGAACTGAAGAGAATTTGGGTCAACATAAAGGGCAGATAGCTCGCTAATGCTGCATGTGGAAGCTAAAGCTCTCAGGAAACATAACTTGAATGATAGTGACTTTAGCAAAGTGTTGGGTAGAGGTTTGAATGGATTCAAACTGAGCCATGTTAAAACCAGGGATTGTAGATCTGCCAACATTGTAAAAATCAAAATCAGGAACTTGCCCCTGAATAATTATTAAAAATCAGAGTCAGGGTATAAAATCTGAAGGTACAAGAGTAAGGTGTTTATATCATGATAAAGATATTTACTTTTGTTATTTCAGTCCATTGTATGTTGCAGATTTGCATTTCTGCAAAAGTTCATCATTTATTTGTCCTTGGGTGCCAAATTTTCTAAAAAGAATAGCTTCCAGGGGTGATGCTAACTGGCTGGCTCTTTGGTTGGTTTTGTTTTTCCTGACGATTGAGAAAGCTCCCAGCATTGCTGCTGATGTGCGGTATTGAAAGTATTGATAAAATTACTCTCCCAAGGGTTGAAAACAACAGTTAGGCAGATCCATCCTTTTTTTTTTCTGAGAGCAACCCATTAAAGGCCGACTTACTTATTCATGCAAGCACTGCAGCTGTGTCTAAACAATCTGTAGTATCGTTTAAGGACCTGGCCTTTTTCTCCAACCAAATGGAAGGAATCAACACTGATGATCTGCATAGAGAGTTTCAGCTTTACCAAATCTGCAATTTTGATGCAGAATTGAATGTGGAATGAGCTGATTATCAGTGGCAGAATGCATGATAGGCCCTGCGAGTTTGGGATTGGTTCCATTTGGAAACAGACTGAGGAATTTTGGTTGATTGAGACCAGAAAGGTTTAAATGATTCTATAGGTCTATATTGTGCTCAAAATCATGTCTGCCACGATGCTGGAATGTGTCCAATATCATAGGGTGATAGCCTTTGATAGAGATTGGAGCCAATTGGTTCTCCTCAAAGACCCAGAGGAAAAGGTTAGCCAGTTGAGGGATTGAGGCATGCAGAGTGACAATGTTGCTGGAATGGTACCAGTCCTTGAAAACATCTTAAGCCTTCAGTGTGGTGGGCCTTCTTGCCAAGCCGAGCGTGTAGAAGAAGGGGACAGTCTGGGCAGTGAAGGAACACTTATGATCATGGTTGCGGGAGAAGATGTGGGTTGGCCAGACCCTTTCTGGGCATATCTATCACTAGAATGCGTAGATCAGTGACCCTGAATTTGTCCCATTTGAGAGGCTATAAAAATCATTTTGTCATTCTGGCCTCATAACTTCTGGATTATTTTTGGTCCCAGCACCATGGGAGGGGAGGCAAAGGCACACAACTCCTCCCAAATGCTTGACAGTGCATTCATTACCTAAGCTTTTGAGTCTGGAACTGGAAAGATGAAGGTGGGTGGATTGTGATTCCACCTCATTGCAAAGAGGCATATCATCAGACATTGTGTGCAAATCTAAGTGATGACTGACTGATGGAGAGACCACTGTCTGTGAAGGACTTGACTTCTGGTAAATTGACAGCCAAGACATTGAACCTGCCAGAACGTGCCTGATTTGTACATTGATATGGAGATTGTTGCATCAACATAGAAACTGACAAATCTGAACAAACAGGTCAGGTGATTTGGTACCTCCTGTTTGAGAAAACAAATCACCACCAGAGTTGTAGGACCTAGTGAGGACTGTTTACACTTCAGAGTCAATCTTTCCAGAAGTGAAAGGAATTGATGATACCCTTTGTAGGATGTTGACGTGTAGAGGTTGTTCTGCTCACATGTGTTGCTGATGGTAATTAAGGTTAGCAACAGGATGGCACCTCAACCGTGTGCACTGTCAGCAGTACCTACTGTTATTTATGCTTGGGGCTTCACCAGCAGGATTCCCATAGTCAGCCAACCTGGGTTGCACCACTGATGCAGGAATGATTGAATCTTGGGCATGATCATGAGTGGTTGATCAAGATGTTTTGAAAAGGGACTCCATTGTGCTCGCAATGTCTGCATACAAAAAGATGGCAGAGTGGGATCAAGTCCAGTGCCACATCACATAAACCAAGAAGGTGCAAAAACTCTCTCGCTGTAATAAGTCCTGTTGGAAATGGACTCAATGAGCTTGATGATTCTGATGAAGCAGACACGAGGAAGTTGCACCAGATTCCGGTTGGTTGCAAATTCCATGTCCTGATGGACAAAATTCTGGGACAGACAGAGGTCTGACTTTTCCTAGTTCACTAGAAAGCGTGGATAATCTCAACAGAGAGATCATTTCTGCCTTGGAGTAGGATAGAACTTACCGTTTGTTTCTGAAGGATGTCATCTGGGTAAGTGCAATCGTTTCTTACCACCTCTGTATAACTTTTTCCTAGAGATCGAAAGTGGTACACATGTGACTGAGAAGATCCCTTGTCCTGAGGCCACTTAACATGCCTTCATACTGGCAGGGGTAGAGTGGTTTGGTAAAGAAGTGAGGACGAGCAATTCCTAAACGGCTTTTCTCTGAATTTCCTCTACTCTTCCTCCAAAGCAACAGTGATCCTAAGAGGGGAGTCTGGAAAGGGAGGGTATGACAATGTTTCAGAGACATGAATTGCAGACATACAACATGTCATATTAAGAGTAAGTTAGCTGAACCCATCAAAGTATTGGCCATGGTATTGTGGACAGCCCTGGTCAATGACCTTAGCAATCCTGGCCAGTGCATCCCAAGCATGGCTATTGCTGGATGTCTCTGACAAGTCTAAATGGTGTCAATGAGGCCAAATCCAACAATGATGATGGTGCAATGACATCCCGAACCAGCTCTGATGGGCATGGAGCACATTTGTCTGCTGTATAAAACAGACTAGTTATTAATTTTTGTCAAGTGGCGGGAGATGAGTACTGAAGGCATCTGTGACCTTAAGTCCATTTCATCCTCCTCGTAAAGAGCTACCATTATTTTTAGAGTAATGGTAGTGGGTGGAGGGCATTCTGAAGCAGCCAACACCCAATAAATGTCTTCGACAGCAGCTTGAAAGCTAAACTTCAGTCCATTTTATGGCTGGATCTGAGTAAGATGTAAAGGATGGTGGACTTGAAGGAGTTCGGTCGCATTCACTGTGCATTGAGGCACAACTGGTCTACTTCCAGCTCAGGAGAAGACATACCAGGTGGTATGAAGACTCAATTCCATCCCTATTAAAATGTTACAAGCTCCTCCTTATGGACAAACAGTGAACATGTTAAGTCTGGCACTGCCTGGACTTCCTGCTGGTATGCCCAGCGAATAGTCGCATGGAAGATGGTTCTACATTAGATGCCCGGTTATCACTAGTACCAACCACTCCAAAGGGCCTGGTTAGAAAGATTTCTCACTGAAATCTCTGTCATAGAAAGGCATGTACTTTTAGATGAACAGCTCTGCCACTATGATCCCTGAAAATCATAGTTGGCTGGACCAATTCAATGAAATGGTCCCCCATTGGAATGTCTGGATGGATAGTGAGACTGAGATGATTTGTCTTAAGCAGCATTTGGCAGTCTCCATCCCTCTACACCCATACTGCTAGGGGGCCAGGCAAAGGCCATCATAACACTATAGGATGATGACTATGATTCCTTCTTTCATGGGGGAACTCCACATTCTGAAGGGAATATAAGAGAATATGGAAAAGGTGGGTACATCAGCCCAATCCCTTTTCCTGTTTGAGTGCATAAATGGGCTCTCACACATGCCAACCCCTGGTGAGGAAAAAGTGTAATCCCAGTGGACAAAATGAGAAATCCAAACAGAAAAGAGTAATCCACATATATCATGCTAAAAATTCAATGAGTATATGTACAAAATGATTTATTTACCCCTCCGATTTTTAATTTTAAAAAGCAACAGAATGACATGTTGCATTTCAAAACACTTTGTACCAGCTGAGACCATGAATGTTTTGCACACCAGTAGAGAACCAAGTACTGGGTTACAGAGGGAGCCTGGATCTGAATTCAGTCTTATTTTTGTTAACATTACTAAACAATCTCTCTCAGTCAGCACTAGAACGATTAAGAACCAATATTCCTTTCATAACCTGACAAAGAGGAAATATATATCTTCCAGTGATTAGGTCTCTTATCTGGGAAATAAGTTGCCACTGCACATCAACTCTGTCTGCATGTAGTACATTGCCAGGTAGAATGCCGACTTGATACTTCAGGAATTCTTCTCATTTATCAGCAGCCTTTCCTGCAGCAATGTGCATCAAATGACAGGGACAACCTGTTATGTATACTGATGGAGACATTTTCAAAATATAGGATGCAACTCCTTTATGAATGCCAGTCATCATTGATGCATTATCAGCTGAAAACTCACTACAGTTCTGCCAACTTATATCATGTTTCTTCAAAGCATTATCAAGCAAATCAAAAATGTTTTCTCCAGTAGAATCTACTGTTAATTCTGGTAATGAAAGGAGAACACTGACTTTGCTCCTTCTGTTGTCAAAGTATCTGACACAGACCAAGTAAAACCGTTGATGTCATAATCACTACTCCCATCTGTGGCAATACTAAACTGCACAAGTTTCATGGCTTCTGCTATTTGAAGTGCAGCATCTTCAGCTAAACACTGAACAATATTAGATGATTTTGTTCTTGCACATACATATTTTCTGCAATTTTGGAATCAGGAAACGTCCGTTTGAACAAAGTAGTCTGCTACTGCTAGGGATAGCCTGTGTTCTATTAAGAACTTGGTAAATAACACCTCTGCATTAATAACATTTGTGTCCACAATTGAGTTTTGTTGTAAAAAAGAAGTCACCTTAATACTGGAGTTAGTAAGACAAGCTAATTTGAGGTGTTTCTTTGCTTTCAAGAGGTTTTCCTCATCAAATTTACCACCATTACCGGTATTAAAATCCTTTCTACAAAGCTTGCAATGGGTGTGAAGCTGTCCTAGAACTGAATGCTGTATTACGTCATTCATGTATTCATCTTTGAATCTTTGGAGGAAACACTTTTTTGTCTTTTTCTGATACATCTGTGAAATTATTTGAAAAACATTTTTGCTCTAATAACCACATCGACCAGAATCCATTTGATGACTTTTAGCACCATATATTAAAATTTTTCCACACGGCCTACAATGGACGTGATGCTGCCTTAGAATGGAACGCTGTATTAGGTCATTCATGTATTCATCTCTGGAGGATTCTGTTTTGGTGGGGCAGCTTTGTCTTTTTCTAATCCTACTGTGAAATTATATGAAAAAACATTTTTGCTCTAACACACATCGACTAGAATATATTTGACTTGACTTTTAGTGCCAAATACCTACAGACTGGTTCTGTAACAAATTTGAATTAGAATCTGAGAGCAAAGATTAAGAATTAGAATACCAGTCTGTTTTCTCCTAACTAAGCCATACAGCTGCTATAAACAGAATATAACAGGGTGAGGAAAGTACATGCTAGTCTATTGTACTCTTGTACAAAAGCCAATAGCCATGACTATGGTGCACTATCGATAGGTTCTCTAACAAACATGAATGATAACGATGAATCCAAGGTCAAAGATTTGAAAGTAGTAACCAGCATGTTTCTTTAAAATAGGACAGCTACTATAAACAGAACATATTAATACCATTAGGAAATGGCATGAAAGTCTACAGACAAGCATACTCTTATGTCATAGTTATGTAGAAGCTGTCTTTTCTTTTACAAAATGGTCTGTGAGATTAATGGGATTTTAACGAAAATGAGAAAACAAATAATTGATATTGTTTTGTAGGGGATATAATGAAAATGTGCAATCCTTATACATTTACGCATAAGGCATAATTCAGTGAAAAAAAATAATGATTATGCCAAAAGCACAATGGTTGGCATGTATGGGCTCTGTATCTGAGGATGAACAATTCTGAAGTGTGGAAAGTGGTTTGTCTTTGGGAATGTTGACCCAATCCCAAACTCTATACGTAGATTCTTAAAATGTTTTCCCAGTGATGAGTGCTAGATGACTGTTGCCTAGTGCCTGGTTCCTGGTGTGTACATGGTGACCAGAAGTGTGACCAGCAACTAATGGCTGGTTCCCACTGACTGAAGAGAGGTCATCTGAACCAAATGGCAACTCAAATCTGTGGGAAAAACCCTCCTCAGAAATAAGAGACTCCATCTGTGGGAGGAACGTTTCCTGGGGTTGCATGACCTCATATCTGTGGGAACAACGCTCCTTAGCACTAAGAGACTCCATCTGTGGGAGAACATATTCTGAGGTTGCAGTAACTCAGATCTGGGGGGGCGGAAACCCTCCTCAGAACTAAGAGACTCCTGCGGGAGGAATGTTTCCATGGGTTGCATAGATTGCTTGTTGCCTCAAATACACTCTTGGGGCCTGCAGCATGTTGACCCTCCACCATGCATGGTAGTTGATATATGAAAAGCATTAAGCCATCGAGATAGGTAACTTTACTCCTCAAGGGAAAATTTTCCAATGATGACATTGTGTCAACTGGAAAAGAATACTGAGGCACTGTTGTGCACAAGCCTATGATTTGGAGTCAATGCATGTATTCTAATAACTTTCTAGAGCAGGAGGTGCATCTAGTATTTATGAGGGTTCCTCCATTGAGCAAACGGTAAGCTAAAGAACAGTGACATGTAATATATTACTGATATTAAAAAGGACGTAAAAGAAATGCATACATGAATTAAGCTATTGTAATGCGAGGGAACAAGCCACATTGTGTGGATCGAAGATGCAACAAAACTGCTGTAAAACTTATATATCTGGAGAAAAATATATTGTTTTACTGACAAGCAATGTAGCCAAGTTTGTACCAGTATTGATGGGTATTAACTTTGGATGGAATGGCATTCCAGCAAGTGCTGTTCTGATCAAATGATTTGGTCAAACCTCAGTTATTTCTAGTGACATGATCGATATACCAATTACAATTACATTTTCTGTAACCAATTCAGTCAAATTCAGTTCTGTGCCATTTCTACCAATTAAATTTCTGGGTATCTGGAAAAAAAGCTCCACTCTGGCAAGGTACCACAAAAAGAATATATTCCATTATTAATCAGTCACAGAAATGGATGATTCCAGATCATGAAATTGTATTCATTTCCTAACACTAAAGAGTCAAGCATTTTCATTTACTTCTTGCCATGTGAAAATGAGACCCTGTAACCCACAATAATGTGTACATGATAATATCCACATACAGTTTTTATGGTAAAATTTTGGTTTTGGATCAGGTCTATAACACCCACATAGGTAAATCAGGTAGGCTGACTGTAACTCATGGACACTAGGACTATTCACAGCACACATTACAACAGCAACCATATAGTCATAAAGAGACACTCCTTTTATTTACATGTATTGCTTATGCATTGGTGTCATGATAGCAGGCTCTTAGAGACTGTAAACTTAGCTTTAATATTTTCTCATTGAACTTTATAGATATTACATCTCTAGATCTTTGAAAATTAAGGCTTAGTTAAAACTTAATCATCTTTTATTTTCAACAATTTCTCATTAATATGTAAATATTTACTGTGCCATAAATTATATCTATACAGATGATTAATCAATAGAAGTAGTTTAACTACTTAAATTAAAATATCTTACCTAATTTGCCCGTTTCATTCTTTTCAAATGTGTCTTTCCACAAAGAATCATTATAAAGGGAGTTATATGTGTTGTCTACACTGGAAAGGTACTTCCCTATAGAGCTAGCACCTGCAGAAGAATGGAAATGTTGTAATTATCAGTGAAATACATTATAGAAGGTATGTGTAAAACTTTGTGCATGCAACCATAGTTTTCAAATTTATATACAGATTTTACAGCACATATGGTTTGAAAACATAAAAGGATTTCATAGGAAAATTAGTTTAAAACTATTTGGATAATTACAAAAGTAACCGAATACCCCATTTCTAAGTACCTGAACATGCAAATTATCCAATATGTACATATCAGCTGTGCTGATATTAACAATGACAGAATTCCCTGGCTGACAACCCCCTTGACAAGCATGTTGCCATTATAACAGTACATCCAAAGAACATGATGCAGTAGCTGGGCAGCAAGTTCAAAGGCTTTGACCCCTTGAAGGTGGCCATTAGTACACACTTAAAATCAAACTGAGCATGGAGAAGAAAATAAAGATACAGAAAAGTTTGTAAAGATATGAACATAAAAAGTGACAGTAGAATACTTACCAAAAGGAATGACTAGAAATTTGATGTAAGATTGCCAATCAGGGGATTTGGCAGAAAACTGCTCCACGTACGGTCGCAATACGGAATTGACATAAGCATCTCCTCCAGCTATAACCACCTTTATTGTACTGGGATTCTTAGAGTTGCTATTACAACTGCAACAAATATATATAAATAAATAAAACAAGGCATTATCTTGTAAACACCATTCCTCTTATCAACAGAAGTACATCTGAAGTAGCTCACAATATGTACACTGGTATGGAGTACTGACCCCAAGGTAATGGATGTGAAGAGCCTGGACAATATACACAGTGGTATGGAGTACTGACCACAATATAATGCGAGTGAAGAGTACTGACAATATACATTCTGGTATGGAGTACTGACCCCAATTTAATGGGATTGAAGATCATTGACAATATACATAATGGTACGGAGTACTGACCCCAAAGTTATGGGAGTGAAGAGCATTGAAAATATACACTGGCATGGAGTACTGACCCCAAGGTAATGTAAGTGTTGAGCATTGACAATTACACACTAATATGGAGTACAGACACCAAGGTAATGGGAGTGAAGAGCACTGACAATATAGACACTGGTATGGAGTACTGACCCCAAGGTAATGGAAGTGAGGAGCATTGACAGTTACACACTAGTATGGAGTATAGACACCAAGGTAATGGGAGTGAAGAGCCTTAACAATATACACACTGGTATGGAGTACTGACCCCAAGGTAATGGAAGCAAAGATCACGCCAAGGTAATTCGAGTGAAAAGCACCGACAATATACATACATGTATGGAGTATTGACCTCAAGGTAATGGGAGTGAAGAGCCTTAACAATAAACACACTTGTATGGAGTACTGACCCCAAGGTAATGGGAGTGAAGAGCACTGACAATATACATACACACTAGCAAGGAGTATTTATGCCATGGTAATGGGATTGAAAAGCCTTGATAATATACACAATGTTATGGATTACTGACCCAAAGGTAATGGGTGTGAAGAACCTGGGCAATATACAAACTGGTATGGAGTATTTATGCCATGGAAATGAGAGTAAAAAGTCTTGACAATGTATATACTAGCATGGATAATTGATGCCAAGGTAATGAAGAGCCGCAGACATGTAGCATCATGTCCCACCCAGTCACATTATCCTGACACCAGGCTGACCAGTCCTAACACTAACCTCTTAATGCTGATCACCTAGTGGGGCAGCGGTTAGTACCATTTTTATAAGTCTTTGGTATGACTTGGACAGGATTCAAACACACAGCCTCCCGCATCTGAGGTGGATGCTCTAACCACTAGGCCACCGGAGCATTCAGTTTCTTCAGTAATATGGGTGCCATACTTGCATATGCAAGTCCATGTTTCCAAGCAATAGCTGTGATGGAGTTCACTGTCTTTGATAATCTAAATAATTATGTACATTCTGGAGTTACCTTTCTTTGAACACTTGTGTACATGAGTTCCTCTTTTTCCATTTTTCAATTTCTTTTTGTGTGTGTGTGTGTGTGTGTGTGATTTGGATTTTTTAACGTAGCTTTAACAATTTTTCAGTCATATCGCTATGATGTCTGCAGTGTGGCAGTTTATAGTGATGCCCAGCACTGAGGCATCATGTTGCTGACATGCAGCATAATGTACCACCCAATCACATTATCCTGACACCAGGCCGACCAGTCCTAACACTAACTTCTTAATGCTGAACGACAAGCAAGGCAGCTGTTAGTACCATTTTTGTAAGTCTTTGGTATGACTCGGCCAGGGATCGAACCCACAACCTTCCGCATCCAAGGCAGACACTCTAACCATTATGCCACCAGAGCAGTCCAATTTCTTTTTGAAATACTAAAACTAGATATTGCAAATATTGGATGCAGATAACAGTTTTTACTGATATGGACTGTCCTAGAAATTAGAAACGAACAGTGAGCAGTGAATATGATAATCCATTCAGAAGTAGTAGCAATAGACTTCAAAATAGCTGCCATAATGGCTATACTGTATGTTAACTGGAGAGACTTCAATGCCCTGCCACAGCAAATTATCCATGGAAAATGGAGCAATGACTGTTATGTCCATGATGAGTCTTCTTACTATGACTGCATATGTAAGTTTGGTCAAAATATATTTGAAAATGTCAGTGCAATTTAAATTTTTGTATACTTAACAGCTGACTCCCACCCAGGGTCAACAATCGAGAAAGCTAAGAATCATACATCTCTTGCCTATGGTTACAAACTTTCATATAGACAATAGAAAATTTAGTGAATGACCATGCTGCATTTTAGAAGGAGATATGGTAATAGATAGATGGAAGGATTAATGGACAGAGGTTATCACTGTCATTAAATTACATTAACCTGGAAATACAATACAGTATTACACTGACAGAGGTTATCAGTCATTAAATTACATTAACCTGGAAATACAATACAGTATTACATTAACAGAGGTTATAACTGTCATTAAATTACATTAACCTGGAAATACAATACAGTATTACATTGACAGAGGTTATCAGTCATTAAATTACATTAACCTGGAAATACAACACACTATTACATTGACAGAGGTTATCAGTCATTAGGTTATATTAAGCTGAAAATACAATACACTAGTACACTGACAGAGGTTATGACTTTCATTAAATTACATTAACCTGGAAATATAATAAGAGAGATTACGACTGTCATTAAATTACATTAACCTAGAAATACAATACAGTATTACATTGACAGAGGTTATCAGTCATTAAATTACATTAACCTGGAAATATAATAAGATGTTATCACTGTCATTAAATTACATTAACCTGTAAATACAATACTGTATTACATTGACAGAGGTTATCAGTCATTAAGTTACATTAACCTGGAAATACAATACACTAGTACAATGACAGACGTTATGACTGTCATTAAATTACATTAACCTGGAAATATAATAAGAGAGATTATGACTGTCATTAAATTACATTAACCTGGAAATACAATCCAGTATTACACTGACAGAGGTTATCACTGTTCATTAAATTACATTAACCTGGAAATACAATATAGTATTACACTGACAGAGGTTATCAGTCATTAAATTACATTAACCTGGAAATATAATGAGACGTTATCACTGTCATTAAATTACATTAACCTGGAAATACAATACTGTATTACATTGACAGAGGTTATCAGTCACTAAATTACATTAACCTGGAAATATAATGAGATGTTATCACTGTCATTAAATTACATTAACCTGGAAATACAATACTGTATTACATTGACAGAGGTTATCAGTCACTAAATTACATTAACCTGGAAATACAATACACTAGTACATTGACAGAGGTTATGACTTTCATTAAATTACATTAACCTGAAAATATAATAAGAGAGATTATGACTGTCATTAAATTACATTAACCTGGAAATACAATCCAGTATTACATTGACAGAGGTTATCACTGTTCATTAAATTACATTAACCTGGAAATACAATATAGTATTACACTGACAGAGGTTATCACTGTCATTAAATTACATTAACCTGGAAATACAATACAGTATTACATTGACAGAGGTTATAACTGTCATTAAATTACATTAACCTGGAAATACAATACAGTATTACATTGACAGAGGTTATCACTGTCATTAAGTTACATTAACCTGGAAATACAACACACTATTACATTGACAGAGGTTATCAGTCATTAAATTACATTAACCTAGAAATAAAATACAGTATTACATTGACAGAGGTTATAACTGTCATTAAATTACATTTACCTGGAAATACAATACAGTATTACAGTGACAGAAGTTATCACTGCATCAATGTCATTAAATTACATTAACCTGGAAATAAAATACAGTATTACATTAATAAAACCAACAAGAGTTATCACTGACGGGTGGATTGCAAAAGGCGCTGCTCATTACAATTGCTTGGATGACATTAACCGGAGGACTTACGATGGGAACCAATCGGCATTCAGGGCACATAGCACCTCTAATAGCTAGAAATCACATATCAAGCTGCAACACATATGGTTGAATAAAACATTACTTTGTAAAGTCATGACACCAAAGCCAAATTCAGGAGGAATGGCCCTTAAATATCATAACACTGCTAAATGATAATATAGAATGCTGGAAATTAAACTGGATCAAGATTTTATTAATGTAAAGCTGAGATCAAAACATGCTCAAAATCCAACAATCCTTGGCTAATTATTTATGCAGAAACCAAAGTCAGGCGTATGGACACTTTAGAAGCCATATCTGTAAAAGATGTCATGGAATGGTAGGTATCAAAATATTATCAATATCAAGGTGTATAGTATATTTGGTTGAAATCCAAAACTCCTAAGTAATGTTTATCCTGCAGAAACCCATCATGATGAAAGCCAAACAACAAAATCAAGGGGCATAACTCCTGTAAATGATGTCATGGAATGCTGGAAATTGAATTCTTTCAACGTCTTGTAAATACAGACCTGTGTACTGCATGGGAAGGCTGTGCAAATGAAAGTTGGGAGAAACACAGGCCTTTGAAATTCTATTACAATATTATATAAGGCAAGGTTGGCAACATGGTCTATAGGTGGGTAGGAGTGCAATAGAAAAATTCATACATATCTTCAATGCCATTCAATTTTTTTAGTTTTACAAATTATACCTTCCCTAAAAGAATGAATACTAGTCATCCATCCACCATGCTGACATGACTGCAAGTTACAAACGTTCAAATGTTTGGTTGTCAAATGTTGAAATTTCTTGCTGACATTGACTATACATGACTTTGAGGAAAAATTCTTTAGGATGTTGTTGTTGTTGTTGTTGTGGGGTTTAATGCCATTTATCAGCACAAGATTGGCTATGTATGGCAGCCAGTGTTAATGGTGGAGGAAGAACCCGGGAAAACCCCGGGAAGAACCACCGACCCATGAGAAGCTTCTGGCTAGCTTTCTCACATACCCACATTGGCTGAATCTGAGACTCGAACCCACACAGACAGAGGTGAGATGGCAGTGATCCGTAACGGAGAGCGCTTTAGACTACTCGGCCACTCGGGGCCCCCCTTAGGATGTAAATGTCAATCTAATTTCCTTAGATTTATAGATAAATTAATTATAGATCACTAAACACATTGAAACATGGAGGGATGGATGGAAAGATAGATACACAGTATATACATATTCAAACTTTTATGGAAAAGCATATAAATATAATATTGCCATGCAAAACAAACCCAAACAACAAAAACAAAACTTGATATACATAGAAACACACACATACCCACATATGTACACAGGTAGGCAGATGCATACATCAATACATACAAACATATAGACTGACAACAATGACCATGCAATAGCCAATTTTAGCAATTAGACCTGCATTAAATTTTGTATTTCTTTTCAATCAAACATTAAAAAATATATTATTCACAAATGTTTTCAATGAAATTTATAAAGTCCTGGGTCAATGTAAATGTGACTGAAACAACATGTTTTCAAATATAGCAGGCACAGGTGACTTCTCTGAGAAAAATCCAGAAAGGAATATCATTAAAACTTTTGCAATGCTTATTAGTTATTACCATTATCAGTCAATACAATACTGCCTTTGTCGGACATGCAATACTTATAAACTGTTATGTGTATGTAATTTGCCATTTCTTACTGTTTTTCTAGTTTTTTTAAATTTGTATTTCATTATATGCTGTGGGTAATGAAATATTGTATCTAGTGTCTGACTTGGTCCAAAATCAGTAACAGTCTTTGTAAACAACTTTTTTTTTCTTCTCAGAGTGAGGATCATTATCTTAAGCAGAGTCAAGGACATTGTACTTTTTCATAACTAAACTATGTGATGATTGTCTTATGTTTTATTGCAATTTCGGTGAGGGGCATTCTTATTATAACTAAGATCTTTCTAGAACAATAAATGTTTGATCCTCATCCATGGTTTCGTTTTGCATCTTAGTTTGTTATATAACTAATATTTTTTCTAAAAGTCTGTTATTTGTGCCTTAACATCTGCGTTGAATCAAGTTTTCATTGTTGTGTACAGTATTTGATTTGGAATTATTCAGATTATTTCTCCTCTCAAAATACAAAACTGCTCTGATAACATTCTTTGAAATAGATGATTTTACAGTAAAATTTCAAATAAGGAATTAATTCTTGAATTGTATTATTGTGATCCAACAAATGACTGTTGGGACATCAACACTTTATGAGCCATCACAGACATATCAACATTTTCAGCCTTGGATTTAATTTGGAATTTTTACTAAAGTTTATTTAGATGTCTCTGATGTGTAATACTTATCTGTAATCACCATTATCAGTCAATACAATACTTTTGTCTGACATGTAATATTTATCAGTAATCACCATTATCAGCCAATACAATACTGTCTTTGACATGTAATACTTATCAATAATCACCATTAACAGTCAATACAATACTGTCTTTGATGTGTAATACTTATCAGTAATCACCATTATCCGTCAAGTCAATATTTTCTTTGGCATTTATTACTTATCAGTAATCACCATTATCAGTCAATACAATACTGTCTTTGATGTGTAATACTTATCAGTAATCATGATCATCAGTCAAGTCAATACTGTCTTTGGCATTTAATATCTTGTTCAGAGGAAATACAAAACAAATACATGCACATGGTAAATCATGTGTAAGAAAGTAAATTATTAAGTTATTGATTACTCCAGCAGAGTATTTGTGGCAGGAAAGCAGTCAAATAATTACTGCATCTGCAGTAATTAATTAGTGGCAAGAAAGCAGTCAAACATAGTGTGACCCAGCTATAGCATGCTCCGCTATAACACATTCAGATATAACATAGTTGTGGCATGGCTCCTGAAATTTCATATGCAAATATATGTATGATACACGAAAAAAAATCTTCTTAAAGCACCAAAAAATACTGTGTAAAAAGTTTACTATCATTTTGAGAATTCCAATACAAAATGATCATGTCAAGACAACTGAATTTATGTATGCACGTATTATTCTCATACATGAAAAAATATATTTTCCTCTTAAAAGTATGAAAAATAATGTGTAAAAAAAAAAGTTTTTTCAGAGATTGCACTGGGGTTCACCATGGTCGCCAACTGTGATTTTCTTTTCTTATTGGCAATAAAACATACCATCTGGTGATTTTTTGTGTGACAATATTGTTAGCCGTTTCAACTTGTGTGTGTGTGTATGTGTGTGATTTGGATTTTTAGTCATATTGCTACGATGTCTGTGTGGCAGTTTATAGTGATGTCAAGCACTGAGGCATTGTGCTGCAGACATGTAGCATGATATCCCAGCCAGTCACATTATCCTGACACCAGGCCAACCAGTCCTAACACTAACCTCTTAATGCTGACCACCATTTTCTTAAGTCTTTGGTATGACTCAGTTGGGGTTCAAACCCACGAATTCCCGCATTCGAGGCGGACACTCTAAACACAAGGCCACCAGAGCAGTGTTTCAACTTGTCTATACAATCTTGGGTTAGGAGTGGAGAAATTCAAATGCACCCTGAAAGAAGTCAAAACCTTTGTTCATATTGACAAACCATCTCAACAGTGCACTGTTGCATGATAATCTTCTTATATGCTGACATCTGGCCTGAATACTGTATGCTACTTATCCACTCAAATAGTCATACTTTTGGACTAGCTATAATCGACCAACCTTTGCAACAACTAAATTTTTTTTAATGTACCTAGAAATTTTTGTGTGCTAAACTTTAAAGAAAACTGATTGCTTTTGAAGCACAGATCATTTTGTAATAGGCAAATGGAAAAAAAAATTCAGTCCCAATCAATGTTCAGCAATTATTTGATGATGTTGCCGCCAGAATAACAAACGGGCATTTGTTTGATCCTCCAAATTTGTTCTTTAGTGGTGATTTCAATACCACAATGTAACCTTCATCAAAGCAAGCCAACTACAACCTTCAATAAAAACAAAGCACCTTTTATCAAAGGAAGTCAGAACCCAACTTAAATACAATGGAATTGGATGAATTGCTGCATTTTCCAAAGTGACTGGAAGGTATTTATTGTGCTGTGAAAGTTTTCTTTTGCAGGAAAAATCAGACCTACCAACATTGAAAAAATCAAAATCAGGAACTTGCCCCTGAATAATCATTAAAAATCAGGAGTCGGGGTATAAAATCAGGAGGTAAAAGAGTAAGGTGTATATATCATGATAAAGATGTTCACTTTTGTTATTTTAGTCCATTGTATGTTGCAGATTTGCATTTCTGCAAAAGTTCATCATTTATTTGTCCCTGGGTGCCAAATTTGCTTACAAGAATAGCTTCCAGGGTTTATGCTAACTGGCTGGCTCTTTGGCAAGTTCTGTTTTTTTCTGACCACTGAGAATGCTATCTCAGCACTGCTGTTACTGCGTGGTATTGAAACTATTGATAGCATTACTCTCCCAAGGGTTGGAAGCAACAGTTGGCCAGATCCATCCTTTTTTTCCTGAGAGCAAACCACTGATGATCTTCTCTTTCTACATTCAATTCTGTGTCTAAATTATAGATTTGGTAAAAGCTGAAACTCTCTATGCAGATCATCAGTGTTGATTCCTTCCCTTCGGCTGGAGAAAAAGCCAGGTCCTTAAATGACACATGTGCATCCCTTCGGCTGGAGAAAAAGCCAGGTCCTTAAATGACACATGTGCATCCCTTCGGCTGGAGAAAAAGCCAGGTCCTTAAATGACACATCTGCATCCCTTCGGCTGGAGAAAAAGCCAGGTCCTTAAATGACACATCTGCATCCCTTCGGCTGGAGAAAAAGCCAGGTCCTTAAATGACACATCTGCATCCCTTCGGCTGGAGAAAAAGCCAGGTCCTTAAATGACACATCTGCATCCCTTCGGCTGGAGAAAAAGCCAGGTCCTTAAATGACACATCTGCATCCCTTCGGCTGGAGAAAAAGCCAGGTCCTTAAATGACACATCTGCATCCCTTCGGCTGGAGAAAAAGCCAGGTCTTTAAATGACACATGTGCATCCCTTCGGCTGGAGAAAAAGCCAGGTCTTTAAATGACACATGTGCATCCCTTCGGCTGGAGAAAAAGCCAGGTCTTTAAATGACACATGTGCAATGCTTGCATGAATAAGTAAGTCATCATGTAGTGGAACTTTTTCCTTCATGTATGTCAGTGGCCTTATGCTGCTAATATCTTTTTGCACCATTTGTACTTGGCTGTTGCACTGTGTTTATTAATGTCATCTAGACCACCGCACTGTATTGAGAGATGCTGTGAGCAACACTGATAGAATGCATGATAGGCCCCGCAAGTCGATGGATGAATGAAAGCAAACTGCTTCTCCCAATCACTCCTATATTTTTGATCACATTTCTTTTTCTTGGCTGTTGAAAATTCATCAGTTACTTCATTTCCTTCTTTTTTTTTCGCTTCTTGCTGAGAAAGTTATCCATTTTGTTGCTGAGATCTGCTGAAGGGATCGGATAAAGAGAACCACACTGAGACAATCTCTTTGTATTGGCGGAAATCAAGCCAGATATGGTAAAGTACTAAGAAACAAACCAGACACAGAAAAACCAGATACAGAAAAACAGGGAAACGGAAAATGGTTATGTTTTTGTATATATAAAAATACGGATTTTTTCTCTTCTTAATAAATGAGGAATCGGGAAATAGGTCAAAAACTTGGGATTCTCCCAATATTTTCTGTAGGGTTGGCAGGTCTTAAAAATGTTCATGCTAACAACTGCTACTATTGGTGGCATAAAATGCAAATCAAATCTTTTCAAACCATAAATAGCTGGCTGTCAAGTTATATTTTAATTTGTTCATGTTTTCATTTCCCTAAGAATAGTCTCATCCCTTTGCTAGCCTTGGCAAGATGATAGCTGTCTCCAAATTCTAGGCCATTTTAAGTACATGTACATGTAGCATGCAAACAACTATAGCCATGTGCTATTGGTGACAATATCATAGTGAATTGTTGAGCAACACGTGTTTGTTGACAATGGAATATATATCAAATGAGGACTTCTACTTATATGTGTCTTATTTGTGTTTTTTTAAAAGGGATGTGACTGATACATGAATTTTATAACGTATGATCTATACCTGAATTCACAGATAATTGGTACACATGTATGGTACTTAACGCATTATGGACTATGCAACACAAATGTAAGTTGTCAATATACAAGTGTATTTCAGACTAGTTTTGTTTTCATGTAATCAAAAGCATGTGTTTTTGCACCCGCTTTTATTACCAGCTCTCCCTGGCCAATTTTTTTTGGTACATGCATCACTTACTTCAGCTAACTTACCTGGTTGCTTAAAAAAATGGTTCATCTATATCAATGTCAGGTTCTCTGGAACCCAACTACTGTGTCATAGCAGGGTCACACAATAATTATTGCATCCTGCTGTAAAAGTATTAGTGGTGAGAAAGCAGTCAAATAGTTACTGCATCCTGCAGATAATGAATCCTGCTTGTATCATCATTTGTTAGAATAAAACTGTTCCTTTTATTTGTTTCTTTTTTTGTTGCTTTTCCAAATAAAGAATATTTGTGTTTTTTGTACAAGTAAAAGAACAATAAATGATTAGTAGGAATAATGTACGTAAATGCCTTGGTCACTCAAATAATGTCCTGACAGTTTATGGACTGGACTGAATTTTGCAAAAGGTTAATGATGACCAGACATTTTATTGACTGGACTGAATTTTGTAGAAGGTTAATGATGACCTGACATTTTATGGATTGGACTGAATATATGTCCTGACATTTTATTCATTGTACTGAATTAATGATGACCTGACATTTTATGGATTGGTCTGAATTATACAAAAGGTTAATGATGACCAGACATTTTATTGACTGGACTGAATTTTGTAGAAGGTTAATGATGTCCTGACATTTTATTCATTGTACTGAATTAATGATGACCTGACATTTTATGGATTGGTCTGAATTATACAAAAGGTTAATGATGACCTGACATTTTATGGACTGGACTGAATTAATTATGTCATGACATTTTATGGACTGGACTGAATTTTGTAAAAGGGTAATGATGACCTGACATTTTATGGATTGGTCTGAATTTTGCAAAAGGTTAATGATGACCTGACATTTTATGGACTGGACTGAATTCTGTAAAAGGTTAATGAAGACCTGACATTTTATGGACTGGACTGAATTTTGTAAAAGGTTAATGAAGACCTGACAATTTATGGACTGGACTGAATGAATATGTCCTGACATTTTATGGACTGGACTGAATTTTGTTGTTGTTGTTGTTGTTGTTGTTGTTGTTGTGGGGTTTAATGCCATTTTTCAGCACACGATAGGCTATGCATGGCGGCCAGTATTAATGGTAGAGGAAGAACCCGGGAAAACCCTGGGAAGAACCACTGACCCACGAAAAGCTACTGGCAAGCTTTCTCATATACCCACATTGGCTGAATCCTAGACTTGAACCCATGCAGACAGAGATGAGATGGCAGTGATCCGTAACGGAAAGCGCTTGAGACCACTTGGCCACTCAGGGCCCCCTGAATTTTCTAGAAGGTTAATGATGACCTGACATTTTATGGACTGGACTGAATTTTGTAAAAGGTTAATGAAGACCTGACATTTTATTCATTGTACTGAATGAATGATGTCCTGAAAGTTTATGGACTGGACTGAATTTTATCGAAAGGTTAATGATGACCTGACATTTTATGGACTGGACTGAATTTTGTAAAAGGTTAATGATGACCTGACATTTCATGGATTGGACTGAATTTTATCAAAAGGTTAATGATGACCTGACATTTTATGGACTGGACTGAATTTTGTAAAAGGTTAATGATGACCTGACATTTCATGGATTGGACTGAATTTTGTAAAAGGTTAATGATGACCTGACATTTTATGGACTGGACTGAATTTTGTAAAAGGTTAATGATCTCCTGATATTTTATGGACTGGATTGAATTTTGTAAAAGGTTAATGATGTCCTGACAGTTTATGGACTGGACTGAATTTTGAAAAAGGTTAATGATCTCCTGATATTTTATGGACTGGACTGAATTTTATCAAAAGGTTAATGATGACCTGACATTTTATTGACTGGACTGAATTTTATCAAAAGGTTAATGATGTCCTGACATTTTATTGACTGGACTGAACTTTATCAAAAGGTTAATGATGACCTGACATTTTATGGATTGGACTGAATTTTATCAAAAGGTTAATGATGACCTGACATTTTATGGATTGGACTGAATTTTATCAAAAGGTTAATGATGACCTGACATTTTATGGATTGGACTGAATTTTATCAAAAGGTTAATGATGACCTGACATTTTATGGATTGGACTAAATTTTATCAAAAGGTTAATGATGACCTGACATTTTATGGATTGGACTGAATTTTATCGAAAGGTTAATGATGTCCTGACAGTTTATGGACTGGACTGAATTTTGTAAAAGGTTAATGATGACCTGACATTTTATGGACTGGACTGAATTTTGTAAAAGGT